>JAANYP010009438.1:0-514681 GCA_020465985.1 Centrapalus pauciflorus | reverse complement strand
CATATGTGTGTAGAATTATACAAATTTAATAGGTCATAATAAATAATAATTACATTATTATATGTTTTTGTTTAAAAATAATATTTATATCTTTAACTTTTAGTTTATTATATATTATATATATTAAAAATATCTGCGTAATACACGAGTAATAAACTAGTATATTAATAAAGCAAAATAATTCGTGCCACTTGTCATTTCCTCGACACTCCTAATTTCTGTTTGCCCGCCCATTTTGCCTAAAACAACTCTTCCAATTAACTTATACAATGATTAATAAAGAAACTAAAAGATTACTAATATAATTAAATGATTTTAAATACTTCCTAATTTAACATCTAATGTACCTAAAATGTTTTATCTAGAATTATATAATTGATATATAAAACAATTTTTTTATTTTTAAAATTTAAATTAATGTTACATGTTTTAACCCTATTTATAAATAAAATAAATGAATAACTTTACTTATTTCTCGTGATGTCATATGTCATAATCAGCAATTCACACGTGACCAATTATATTCTAGGAAAAACAAATAATATCATTATCATATCTTTCTAAATTTTCGTAAAGTATGATAAGATTTAAAGTTAATTCAAACAAAATATTTATAATTTAATAATTGATAACTACAATATAATAGAAAGTTTAAATATGAAAAAAAAAACTTATTTTTAGTCATATACATTAAGAAGCCTAGAAAAATTATAGTTTATGACAAATAATAATAATATAATTCTTGTATTTATTTTTGTAATAAAAGTAATATTTTTATTTTTTAATTCTTAGTTTATATGTATTTAATATAAACAACTATATATTAAAATATTTATCTAATATGATGGTAATTGTAACACCCCGACTCCCGAGCAGGTACGTGTAATTATCCTATTGACTAATTATAATAGTGATTATTGCGTTGGTCCAATTGCGTCCCGTATAGTGGATTATACGTGTCGGGACGGGGAATTACGTGGATTCGGGATATAATTTTAGTGGATAAATTATAAATATGGATTCACGGGATTAAATGAGATTTATTGATATAAATAGTGGATTTTTGATATTGGGGTCGGGTATTGGTGTCGAACCCGCGAAATAACCGGATCCGTTTAGTTACGTATATGTGTGTGACGTGTTTGCTTATCCTTCTTTTGTGCAATTTCAAGGGAAAAGGTGTGTGTGTGTGTGAACCTATGCTGCTGGGACTTGGAATTGATCATAAAACAAGTGATTGAAGTGTGAAATCAGAATTAAATATTCTCTTTTGTGTTCTTGGAGTTCAAGGTAAAGAATCCTTCCAAATAAATCTGATTTTATGTGTTAATTGTGGTGAAATGTTGGGAATTGGTGTGTATATGATTTAGAAGTGTATTAGTATCAATATTGTGTATCTGTCTGCTGGAAATCGAGTTTAGGGAGGTAAATACCTCCTGGACAGAACAGAAAAACGAACAGGGGAGCTGTTCTGCTTCGTGAGCGCGGCCGCGATGTTCTTGGGGAGCGCGGGCCGCGATTGGGCCAGTGCGGCCGCGATCCGGCTCCAGTGGGCTTGGGTCGGTTTGGGCTTTGGGGGTCCGTTGGGTTGTTTTGTGGGGTTCATTCGAGCATATTATCAGTTATGGGATATCTGGGATTAATCTGGGGAGAATTAATTTGTGTACAGTGACTATCAGAGATTGTTACGGGCCGAGTCCGGATCAGACAGTTAGGGAAATTGTGCGAGGTGATCCCGGTGAGTACGCGAGACCTTTTTAAAAGACTAGTCGCTGTCTTTCGAGTCTTTTGTGTTAATATTTCATATGTGATTATATGAATTGTTTGGGCACTGCGAGTTGCCCCTCAGGTATGATCTTTCCTTCTTTATATGTGTTATATGTTTGAGATCCATTACTATATATTGCGATGAGTATCGTGGGAGCTGTGTAGCTCTGTTTGACCCTGTGTAGGGTCCCCATATATATATATATATGCGGCCGTTATTCCTGTTAGCCTCCACGGTCGTGGCTTGGCTCCACGGGGGGAGGGGTTCCCCAATTGAGATGAGTATCTCTTTCTGTATTGGATCTCTAGGGTCTCTGATTGGAGGCTTGTTGGCATGTGTTATGCCGCATAGTGTAGGGCTGCCATGTGACATGCGATGTGTAATTATGTGAACAGTGCAGTGTCTAACCCTTGTGTACTCACGAGCTGCGAAGCTTACGTATTCGAGTCTGATGTGTGTATCAGGGGAACCGAAGATGGGGCTGCCAGCTCCTGAGCGAAGATAGGAGCTTGACTTGCTGTGATCGAGAGATTCTTCTTTTGTTATATGTATGTGCTCCTTATGTTGTTGGGGAAACTTTGGGACAAATGATACTGGGTTTGTATGTGAATATTGGGTCCGGGTCGGGTTTTGTACATCGGGTTGACTTCTAGACATTGTGCCTAATGTGTATAAAAATGTTTAAATTAATCAGTGTTTGTGTAAACCATTGATATGTGTGATGGATTTTATATGCGTTTATGCCACCTGTGTATTGTAAATGACGTGGCTTTTAGTTGGGATTAGAGGGTGTTACATGTATGGTATCAGAGCTTGTGGTTTTAGTATTGGGCATCGGGGGATGCTTGAGCTTAGACCGTGTTCAGATTCTTGGGGAGTATTCCGGTGACGGATACTAGAGGATTTAATTATCATGGCTTAGTGTATAATGCTGGGAGACTTATCTTTGTGCTTAATTGTCTTGTTTCGTGCAGATCAGTATGGCAGATCAGGGAGAGGGTTCTGGCGCGGGTATGCCGCCGGGTGATGAGTATATCCGCAAGTCAGAGTTGCTTGAGGTTCTCACTGAGTTCTATAGACAGCAGAGAGAGCAGGAGAGAGAGAGAGAGCAGAGGCATGATACGGGACCACGTACTGGGGGGGTGGTCAGGATACGGGCACGGGTGCAGGTGCCTCTTCGTCTACAGCTCAGCGAGGGGGTTCATTTAAGGATTTCATGACTGGGAATCCTCCAGAGTTCAGAGGCGGGGGTGAGCCAGGGATGGCACTCGCGTGGGAGCGCGAGATCGAGTCTGCTTTTCGGGTTGCTCATGTGGACCCGAAGGACATAGTTGGGTATGCCACGTATCAGTTGAGGGGTGGAGCCTCACAGTGGTGAGTCTTCTATGTCTGATTCTCGTGCATATGCGATGTCCTGGGCCCAGTTTAAGGACATGTTTGAGATTCAGTATGCGCCCCGTGATGAGCAGAGAGAGATGGAGCGCCGCTTCCTCCATTTACAGCAGAGGGATCTGTCCGTGCAGCAGTATGTGGATCGATTTAACGAGTACTCCCAGTTTGCGCCGCAGCATGTGGATACAGAGAGGCGCAAAGCCGATGCCTTTGTTGACGGCTTGAGACCTGACATCAGGGAGTTTGTGGGATTGCAGGAGACGTCATCGTTCGCTAGAGCGCTGGAGTTAGCTCGCATGAGGGAGCGAGAGATTGAGAGGCAGCGGGAGCGGGAGCAGCCGCCCACCCAGAGACAGCGCACGGGGATTTCTGAGCAGTCCAGTTATTGGCGCGAGCCGAGGGAGCAGCAGCCCGAGAAGGGCCGTCATCAGGAGCAGAGTATAGATCCGCGCAGGGACCGAGGCAGGGACAGAGGCAGAGATAGAGGTCGAGATGACAGATCCAGAGGTCAGGGCCAGAGAGATAGTCATGCAGCTAGTCAGAGCAGTGTTGGGCAGGGGTCCCGGGCATCAGGGAGCAGAGTTGATAGTTCGTCTGGGGAGCGAGATTGTCCGAGATGCCACCGCAGGCATGCCGGGCCGTGTGCTGGCGATCAGTTCAAATGTTTCAGATGTGGTCAGTTCGGCCACACAGCTACAGCATGTACAGCCCCAGAGGCATTATGCTTCCGATGTGGGAAGTCGGGTCAACCGCATGCAGGATTGCCCAGAGACAGCACCAGCAGTACCGGGAGCGAGCACGAGCGGTGCTAGAGCAGAGCCTTCTTCTTCCACCTCCCGCAGGGATGCAGCTCCGAGAGCCAGAGGCCGAGTGTTCCAGGCCACAGCTGAAGAGGCCAGAGATGCTCCAGATGTTGTTACAGGTACGTACATTTTGAACGGCTTGCGTGCGCGAGTCTTATTTGATTCTGGAGCCGATCGCTCATATGTGTCAGTGTCCTTTTGTGCTTATTTTACTGTTGCTCCTACTGTGTTATCTGTGCCATTGATTGTCGAGAGGGTAGACGACAGTACCGCCTTGGTGAGCCGTGTATATCGAGAGTGTGTACTCGAGATCGATACTCACCGAATCCTGATCGATTTACTGCATATTGAGATCAGCAGCTTTGATGTGATCGTCGGTATGGACTGGATGACAGCCCGTCAGGCAGACATTATTTGTGCTAAGAAGATGATCAGGATACCGATTTCTGAGACCGAGGTCGTGACAGTTTACGGGGAGAGGCGAAAGGGCGAGATAGGGATTATCTCGATGGTTAGAGCCCAGAGATACGTGACCAAGGGTTGCGAAACCTTCCTGGCTTATGTGATTGACGCCCAGAAGGAGAAGACGAAGGTAGGGGATGTACCTGTAGTGCGAGACTACCCTGAGGTATTCCCAGATGAGCTACCTGGGCTACCGCCAGATCGCCAGGTAGAGTTCCGGATCGACCTTATCCCTGGAGCGGTGCCGATTGCGAAGACGCCTTATAGGCTGGCACCCACTGAGATGCGAGAGATGATGACTCAGCTTCAGGAGTTGTTGGATAGGGGATTTATCCGTCCGAGCTCATCACCATGGGGAGCACCGGTGTTGTTTGTGAAGAAGAAAGACGGTAGCATGCGAATGTGTATCGATTACAGAGAGCTGAATAAAGTGACGGTGAAGAATAAATATCCACTTCCGCGGATTGATGATTTATTTGATCAGCTACAGGGATCTAGCTTCTTTTCGAAGATTGATTTACGATCGAATTATCACCAGTTGAAGGTCAGGGAAGAGGATGTGCCCAAGACAGCCTTCAGAACGCGCTATGGACACTATGAGTTCTTAGTCATGCCATTCGGACTGACTAACGCACCCGCAGCCTTCATGGATTTGATGAACAGGGTGTGTAGAGCCATGTTGGATCGATTTGTGATCGTGTTCATAGACGACATATTGATCTATTCGAGGAGCGCTGAGGAGCATGAGCAGCACTTGAGGGAGGTCCTGAGCGTGCTGCAGAGAGAGAGACTCTATGCGAAATTTTCGAAGTGCGAGTTCTGGCTCCGAGAGGTGCAGTTCTTGGGCCATGTCGTGAGCAGCGAGGGCATCAAAGTGGATCCCGCGAAGATTGAGGCTGTGATGAGCTGGGAACAGCCTAAGACCGTGCCAGAGATTCGTAGTTTCCTGGGATTATCAGGCTACTACCGACGGTTCATTCAGAATTTTTCGCGGATAGCCATGCCGTTGACGAGACTGACACGGCAGGGCGTACCATTCGAGTGGAATGACGAGCAGGAGACTGCCTTTGCTGAGTTGAGAGCTCGATTGTGCCAGGCGCCGGTGCTGGTCTTACCCGAGGGCACGGATGACTTCGCCGTATACTGTGATGCATCAGGGACATGGCTGGGTTGTGTGTTGATGCAGCGAGGCAAGGTGATTGCCTACGCTTCGAGACAGCTGAAGACATATGAAGAGAATCATACTGTCCATGATCTTGAGTTGGATGCCATAGTCTTTGCGTTAAAGATATGGCGACATTATCTATATGGGTCCCAGTTTGTGGTTTATACTGATCACAAGAGCCTCCAGTATCTTTTCAGTCAGAAGGAATTGAACATGCGACAGAGACGCAGTTTAGAGCTTCTGAAAAACTATGACTGTGAGATACAGTATCATCCCGGGAAAGCGAACGTAGTTGCTGACGCCTTGAGTCGTAAGGCGTGTGTTCAGACGGTTACCTCCCGAGCTGTGAGACTCGAGATCACCTCTACCCTGATTGACAGTCTGAGATTGGCACAGATAGAGGGTCTGCGGGAGCAGAATGTGAGGAGAGAGAGGTTGGTGGGGCAGACCGAGGCGTTGGTCAGGGATGACCGGGGTGTGTATATGTTGAGAGGCAGAGTTTGGGTTCCCAGAGTTGGGAACTTGCGACAGCTGATCCTTGATGAGTCGCATAAGTCGAGGTTGTCTATTCATCCTGGGAGCACCAAGATGTACCGAGACCTCCGAGAGTTCTACTGGTGGCCGGGTATGAAAAGGGATGTGGGCCGTTATGTCGAGCAGTGTATGACATGTTTGCGGGTTAAAAGTGAGCATCAGAAACCGCACGGCCGTCTACAGCCACTGAAGATTCCCGAGTGGAAGTGGTACCACATCACGATGGATTTCATCGTCAGACTTCCTCGTACTGTGCGTGGGAACGATATGATCTGGGTCATAGTGGACCGGTTGACTAAGAGTGCGCATTTTCTTGCGGTTTGGGGTACGATCACGATGGATCAGCTAGCGCGGCTGTATATTGATGAGGTGGTGTCGCGGCATGGGATTCCGAAATCGATTACTTCCGATCGCGATACTCGTTTCACCTCGCGATTCTGGCAGAGCTTCCAGAGAGAGCTGGGTACCCGGGTTCAGCTGAGTACAACTTACAGGCCTCAGACAGATGGGCAGACTGAGCGCACTAATCAGACACTCGAGGACATGTTGAGAGCATGTGCCATAGACTTCAAGGGTAGCTGGGATGTGCATCTCCCGTTAGTAGAGTTTGCTTATAATAATAGCTACCATGCCTCGATTAAGATGGCACCGTTTGAAGCATTATATGGCCGTAAGTGTCTAACCCCCGTGTGTTGGGGTGAGGTCGGTGAACGACCGATCAGTGGGCCTTAGCTACTTCAGGAGACAAGTGATAAAGTAGCTGTGATCCGTGAACATATGCGTGTTGCACAGAGCCGTCAGAAGTGTTACGCTGACCGTCGTACTTCGGAGCTCGAATTCAGTGTGGGGATCAGGTGTTGCTGAAGGTGTCTCCGTGGAAGGGTGTTATCCGATTTAGGCACCGGGGCAAGCTGAGTCCGAGGTATATAGGGCCGTTTGAGATCATTGCCAGGGTCAGAGATCAGGCCTACCGGTTGAGATTGCCGCCAGAGTTAGCCGGTGTTCATGACACGTTCCACGTGAGCCATTTGAGAAAGTGTTTAGCGAAAGAGGATCAGTATGTGCCATTGTCTGAGATATCAGTGGATGACCAGTTGAGGTATGCTGAGCAGCAAGAGATGATTACCGATCGGAAGGTGAAGAAATTGCGCAATAAGGAGATATCATTGGTACTCGTTCAATGGAGACATCATAAAGGTACCAGCGCAACTTGGGAGCCCGAATCTGAAATGCGGAGTCGCTATCCTTTCCTGTTCCAGAGCCAGAGTTAGATTCCGGGACAGAATCTTTGTAAGGGAGGAGGATTTGTAACACCCCGACTCCCGAGCAGGTACGTGTAATTATCCTATTGACTAATTATAATAGTGATTATTGCGTTGGTCCAATTGCGTCCCGTATAGTGGATTATACTTGTCGGGACGGGGAATTACGTGGATTCGGGATATAATTTTAGTGGATAAATTATAAATATGGATTCACGGGATTAAATGGGATTTATTGATATAAATAGTGGATTTTTGATATTGGGGTCGGGTATCGGTGTCGAACCCGCGAAATAACCGGATCCGTTTAGTTACGTATATGTGTGTGACGTGTTTGCTTATCCTTCTTTTGTGCAATTTCAAGGGAATAGGTGTGTGTGTGTGAACCTATGCTGCTGGGACTTGGAATTGATCATAAAACAAGTGATTGAAGTGTGAAATCAGAATTAAATCTTCTCTTTTGTGTTCTTGGAGTTCAAGGTAAAGAATCCTTCCAAATAAATCTGATTTTATGTGTTAATTGTGGTGAAATGTTGGGAATTGGTGTGTATATGATTTAGAAGTGTATTAGTATCAATATTGTGTATCTGTCTGCTGGAAATCGAGTTTAGGGAGGTAAATACCTCCTGGACAGAACAGAAAAACGAACAGGGGAGCTGTTCTGCTTCGTGAGCGCGGTCGCGACGCGCCTAGCGCGGCCGCGATGTTCTTGGGGAGCGCGGGCCGCGATCGGGCCAGTGCGGCCGCGATCCGGCTCCAGTGGGCTTGGGTCGGTTTGGGCTTTGGGGGTCCGTTGGGTTGTTTTGTGGGGTTCGTTCGAGCATATTATCAGTTATGGGATATCTGGGATTAATCTGGGGAGAATTAATTTGTGTACAGGGACTATCAGAGATTGTTACGGGCCGAGTCCGGATTAGACAGTTAGGGAAATTGTGCGAGGTGATCCCGGTGAGTACGCGAGACCTTTTTAAAAGACTAGTCGCTGTCTTTCGAGTCTTTTGTGTTAATATTTCATATGTGATTATATGAATTGTTTGGGCACTGCGAGTTGCCCCTCAGGTATGATCTTTCCTTCTTTATATGTGTTATATGTTTGAGATCCATTACAATTTATTGTTTTTAAAAAAAATAAATACACTCTATTATTTTTTAATTTATAAATATTACTTTGTAATGAAATATATCTGTATTACATTATAATAAACTAAAATCTCAATTAATATCAACTAAACTACATTAAATTAAAAATATTAAGTTTAAAAAATCATAAAAAATAACTTTAATTATATAAAAGACATATTTTATAACATTTTATTTCATGTAATAAATTATATAAACTTATGTTACATATAAATAATTTTTATTAAAAATATCCATTGCGTGAGTCATAAACTAGTATATATCTATACTATATAAAATAAGAAATTCACTTGAAGTTTCTGGACCATTGGATGGAAAGAAATCAACGGTCCAGATTAATAACAACTCATAATTATTTATGAAATGTCTTTTATACCCTTAATTAAAATCAATAATTATACTTATGTCATTTTTTAATTCAGTTTCCAAATTTACTACCTTAACTTAATTACATTAAATTTTGATATTAATTTTTTCATTAATGAATTAAAATTAAATTAATATTTACCTAAAATAAATATGTGTCATTATTATCATTGATGATCATTGTTAAATTCAAATGTAAAAATTTAGATTTAAATGTAGAAGTGTAGTAAATAAAGTTAAATTTTTTTGTTAATTATTTTGCTAACAAGATTTAAAATTTAATTGATAAAACTTCAATTGTGAATATGATAAATTTTGATTGTTGATTTTCAGATATTCAATTTTATATTTTATCAATTTTAAAATATATACACATTCACATAATTGAAGTTTTTTGTTTCTTACATTGATATTTCATATTTGAAATTAATAAAAATTAAAAAAAAAACATTTTTTGCAAACACATATTATCGGTTTTTAATAATACAATATAAAAATATTTTTTTATTTAATATCAAACAACCAAGTATTTTTTTTATCTTTAATTTAACTAGCTTTCAATTTTTTTATTTTAATTATATATAAATTTTATAATAATTTATTAAAATATAAAAAAATATGTATTTTCTAAATCAACCCATGTAATACATGGGTTGATTACCTATATATTATAATAAAACAAAACAATTCATGTCATATGTCACTTCTACAATACAAGAAAATTTTATTTTTCCACCTCTTTTTTCAAATTTAACACCTTAACTTAATTGCATTAAATTTTGACTTTATTTTTTTCAATAATTAATTAGTAATAAATTAGATTTTATAACATTTAAAATTAATGTTTACCTAAAATAAAAATTTATCATTATTATCCATAATTATCATAATTAGATCCAAATGTAAAACTTTGAATTAGTTGTGGAAATTATTATTATGTATGATAAAGGTAAACATCAAATGTGATGTGTTACCTCTACGTTCACCAAAAAGATAATTACAACTTATAAAAAATTAAAGATAAATACAATTTAATATTTTAAAAAAAGATAAATATACTCTATTTTTTAATCTGTAAATAATAAAAAATAAACACAATTATTATTTTTGTATGTTTTTATTTTTAATAATATACATTTTATATAAATAAATTTAATCAAAAATATCCACGTAATACGTGGGTTATAAACTAGTATAATAAAAAAATAAATAAATTTCCGATGCTTAATTTTGACTGAACCCAAAAGATAAAGAAAATCAACGTTTATGCCCAAAGTGAATCCGACTTTATTTTGCAGCCAAGAACTGATCATGAACGTCTAGACCCAAAAGCTGAATGATAATAAGAGCCCAGATCAATCAATTGAACCTATTATACAACCATCTACATGCTAAAGGGTTGTTTGTTTACTTGTTGGTCTAACCCAACCAATTGATCGAGTTATTTGAATACCAGACCAGGAACATGATGAAAAATTTGTGCAACGGATCGCTTGAGAACCTAGATCCGCCACCGGATATCGACTCGTATCACAAATATTTGATTCACTCACCAGAAAATTAAAGTTACTAACTAAAAGTGTAAACTCTAAACGATCCTCTATTAACATTATTATAATTTGTATTATTTCTGTCACAAAAAAAATATCAAGCGATTGAATTTCATCCAGTATGGGAAGTTTAAGAGTTACAAGTGATGTGAACTGTACATCTTATTAGTTCTTATTACTTTTATTTTGAATCAATCACAATAAATCAAAGAATCAAAACAAATTCATGATCAGAATTCAACACGAAACCGATCAATAACGAAATAAGTAAATACAAGTTCCAAGTAAGCTCGATCACAAGAATCTCGACCGTTTGCATTCAGTAGGAAGACCATTGGGAAATCGTTTGTTGTCGTTCCAGTAATTGTAAATCAAGTACTTGCTCTGCACCCACCGAATCCTGTTTCGTCCAGCCGCATCAAGTCCTTGAGTGTTCCATGCCTGTTTATCGTTCTGAGAGCTCGTGGACCGTTGGTTACCACCAACAATGTTTGCATTCGCATTATAGTTCCTGTATGAAGCGGTGAACGGCGCTTTTAATTGTCCAGTCGGTTTTCACACGCCCACCTTGGGTTGCCCAGTCATCGGCGTTCCACAGACTTGCATATGATTGTGTAAGTGTGGAAGTCGGCTGTAGGGTCGAACCAAAGACGAAATTGTTGTTCTTTGTCGCCTTTCCCTTGTGCATATACATTTGTGTGGATCGTATACGGGTTCCCTGATGAGTTACCCAAGAACTCAAAGTCGATCTCATCGTGTGCATTGCCTTGTGATGACAACTGATGATGGATAACGAATTCATACATGATTATGTTAGATAACATACCATAAATATCCATCAACTTAAAAACGATTCTGTACAAAAAGATATTATCATAAAAAAACTGTAATTTGTAAAAAGTTTCAAGTGAAGGGACTTTAGTGAAAATGTTTTTATTATATGAAATTAATTAAAAAAAATATCAAAAATACGTTGGTATTTTACATAATTTTCCCAACTACTTACATAAAAGGTAGTAACTGTGCCAGCAGAATTGTCAGGTACTAGTTTTAGTTGCATGTCAAACCGTCCAAAGAGGTACTCATTTTTAGACCGGAAGCCAGAGCCAGAATAATGATCGAGTGAAAGCGAGAGATCCTGACCACCGTTAAATATCTTCGCACGATCTCCACCAAACGTGATATCCACGTCGTTATAGAAGTTGCCTGCGAATGCTGATATTGCTAGACTTGCGATGAGTACCACAACGACGAAGTATCCTTTCGAGCTCAAGTAACTTAAGCCTTCCATTATTATCTATATGTATATGTGTTCTTCAATAACAAATATATTCAGAGTTATATATGTATATATAGAAACTAAAGAAAAGAGGATTTGAATATGGGTTTAGGTTGTAGGAGTGGGTGGTATATATAGTTGTGGTTTTGTTGAGAATTTGCAAGAGGAAGCCTCGTGGGTATTGGCAAATTAAGGTTGACCCGACCCGGCCAATGAGAAAATGTAGTAATAATTTAATAATAATAAATAAATAAATAAAAAAGACTACTAGTGGTATGCTGTACATTGAAACAGTTGTTTTTGTTACTTGCTTTTGTGAAATCTATTTTAGCTACCTCCCTTGGATGATATATATTCTTAAAAGAATTCAGAAACGCGTCACTAATTAATTTGAATAAACATATCATAATATTATATAATTTTTTTAATTAATTATAAAGATCAAATAACATAATTATTGAAAAGTATAAATTCTTTTTATAATTATTAATTAAATTAACAAGTTATATTATTATAGATTAATAATAACTGAAATATAACTATTTAAATGTACAAATACAATTCAATCTATTGTAATTCAATATAACTATTTCAATAAATAATAACTTAAATATAATAAAGTTTTCATTTTTGAAATTATTTTATATGATTTTATGAATATAAATTATCTTACTTTTAATTTAAATTCAACCCATATTGTTACATGGGTTTCCAACTTGGTTATAATTTATATAACAAATAAGAAATTTGGTCCTAATAAGAGTTACATTAATATCATCTTATGAATATTAGACATTTTGAGTAGCTTAAATACTATGTATTATAATGATAGTTGGAAAAACTATTATTAAACTATAAGGGGAATTGTTCTTTAAACTTTTTTTTATTATAACAATCTCGTAAATTTTATCTCAAATAAAGAAATTAAATATTAGTTTACTTCTGATTATAGCAGTTAACTAGTAAACAACAAGTATGTTGTTATTTCAAACAATATATTAAATGGTAAAAAATAAAATTGATTGTCACAATAAGAAAAAAAATATAAAATGTAGGTTGTTATTTCAAACAATAAACACTATATATAACCATTTTTTTTACCAGTTAAGTTTTGTGTTTACCGGTTAAATGTTACAATCAGGAATGAATAAAAAGTTGGTTCTTTTGTTTGGAACAAAACTTGCAAAATTGTTATAGTTAAAAAAAATTAATTCTACGTTATAATTACTTTTGTAGAAAAAGATGATATATTTACTTAATTAGTTGCCAAATTGTTTTGTCGAATGAAATCCACAAACGCAATTTCTATCCGAGGTAGGGGTGAGCATCGGTTCGGTTTTAGGTTTCTTTGGTTTCCTCGAATTGGTTTCTTCGAATTGAAAATTTTTTTAGGCTAATTCGAAAACCGAACCAAACCGAATTTAAAAGGAGCCAGACCAATTCGAAAACCGAATTACAATTCGGTTTGGTTCGGTTCGAAAACCGAATTACCTAATTCAAACCATATAAATATATATTATATAAATTTATATTATATATAATATATATTTAATAAATATTTAATTTTTTTCGGTAATTCGGTTTTGGTTTGGTCTACATTTAGTGAAACCATAATTCAAACCATAAACCTAATTTAAAATTCGATTTGTTCTAAGACCAATTCGAAAACCGAATTTAATATTTGATTTGGTCTAAATCGAATTCGGTTAGGTTTGACTTTCGGTTTCTTCGATTACAAACCAAATACTGCTCACCCCTAATCCGAGGGAGGTGACTGGTGACATAAAGTGGAGACTCAATTTTTATAAAATACTATATATATATATATACTAGACAGCTGTTAATTTCCTTCCAACACTTTCTTTATCCACCAAATACCCCCACTTGCCTTCCTCTTTTAATTTGTCAACCAAAAAACCACAACCCACCGTATGACATTGGTTTTAAGTATTTTCATTCCCAAGAGGAGATATAAAAATATTAGTTTTTTAAAAATTTTAAAAATATAATATACATTTTTCTAAAAGAGTTTAGTCAGATGTTATGTTATGTGATTAGAAATATAGACCAAATATGATTGATTAGTAAAACAAATTCGTCGTTGTTTCTTTCAGCTCTTGGTTGCTCTGTATTTTTTTTATTTTTTTTGACAAGCAAAGAAGAGATTATATATAAACTTCAAGCGAACTCAGCTACAAAAATGACAAACTCCAAGGGATCTGAAGAAAAACAATTAAAAGTGTCTTTAAAAAAACACCTCTAAAAGAGAGAATCTTCGATTTAAAATCTAACAATCCCAATTAGTAGTTTTTATGAGGTATGAAATTATCAATATTATTCAAATCATGACTCGTGGTTCTCAATTAAAAACTTAACATCGATCGATCCGTTCATTCGAAAACTGCGTTTGTGTCTAATAAGTTCAAAAGGCAACAAGCTAGCATTTTGAGTTTTGTACATACCCAACAAAGATACTTTTCGTTACTTTAGATCCTAGCTTAATTAGACATTTTAAGTAAATGTGCTTTATAGCAAGCCTAAACAATAAAATAGCTTACATTTGTTGGAATATAATAAGCTTAAAATTATTAGTACTTGGTTATTATTATAATTGTAAAAATTATAAGTTATTGTTGATAGTTATTTGTGGATACTTAGTTATTCATGGTAGTTATGTGTCTGTTAACACTCAAAAGGTCATGTGTTGATTCTGAACGGTTGTAACTGTTTGATTGCTGATTGCAACTGTTTGTAAACTATATATATGCATGTGTTCTATGGTTTAAATGTGTGAAATAAGACTTGTTTTCTTATCATTTCTCCAACATTCTTAGTCATTCCACCTTTTCGTAATATATATAAGGATCAATTGATCAAGTTATTTTAATTACGTTTGTTGGAGATTATTCTATTCTATGATTAGGGGTGTTCATAAAAATCTGAATCCGAGCATCCGAAATAAAAATTCTAAAATACGATTCGGATGGTAAAATTCCAGATTTTCAGATATCCGAAAATCCTAAAAAAAAATTAAAAACTTTTATATATTTTCGGATTTTCATTTTTGTCATTCTTGCATTGTTTAAATAGATGGGGTTTTTTTTGACATAATCACAACACATTTTCAACTCTCGTTTGTTCAAAAATACGACTCTCATAATCACATTACTCAAACAACAAGCCCAAACAAAAAAAGCAAAGCCAAAAAAAAAATCTCAAAAGTTTGAAAACTTAGATTTTAAAAAACCGATTTTAGTACCCTAACTAGTTTAGATGAGTTGAATATGTTGATTCGAAACTGGTGTAAGTACAGTCCGGATATTAAAAAAATCAGGTTTTTTTTTGCAAGAAAACAGATTGGATTTTAACTGATTTTAAAAAAATCAGTTCGTGTTAAAACTAATTGTATGATAATAAATGTTAATAGTTATTAAAACTTTAATTTAATATATCAAAATTTAATGTTAATGTTTTTATAGCTTTAAAGGAAAAAAAATGTTTATATACTATCATCTGAACACAAGTTAACAAACTAATACTTAATTTTCCTTGAAAAAAACTAATGCTTAATTAAGTAGTAGAATACATAATTAAAATAGCAATTAATTCAGATAATAACACCTACCGAAAATATGAAAACATTATATTAATATTATTTTGGAGTTAATGATTAGAAATAAAATCTTTTCCAGATGATTGAATTATGTTTTGGCAGGAAACATGATAAGTTGGCACGCGTAAATTAATGGATATTTTTTGTACGTTTGGTTCAATTCGCTATATATATAAACAAACTATCTCTTTCTCTTATTGCAAACATAAACATATATACATCATCTCGATCTCGATTTCTCGAACAATATTAATGGAACCGTCGAGCTATTTGAATTCTAGAGCTCGTGCGGTTGCTATAACAATTTCGTGTCTAATTGTAGCAGCATCTGCGGGAAGCTTTTACGATGATATCGACATAACTTTTGGAGGCGAACGTGCTAAAATTCTTAATGGTGGTCAGGATCTCTCGCTTTCACTTGATCAGTATTCCGGATCTGGTTTACAGTCCAAACACGAGTACCTCTTTGGGAGGTTCGACATGCAACTCAAACTAGTACCTGACAACTCTGCTGGCACTGTTACCACATTTTATGTGAGTACTATATGTACTATTCGTTTTAGTTAATTAGTATTTATTTTTATTTTTTTACAAATTACTTGTATTAATTGATGTTTAAACAACATCGATCGATTAGTTGTCATCACAAGGTGCGGGACATGATGAGATAGACTTTGAGTTTTTGGGCAACTCAACGGGAAACCCTTATACAATTCACACTAATGTGTATTCTCAAGGGGAAGGAGATAAGGAACAACAGTTTCACTTATGGTTCGATCCTACTTCTGCCTTCCACACCTACACCGTTGTATGGAACTCTCAAAGAATCATGTAAGTGTTGCTTCTAACATATGTATATTTGGGCCTCTTTTTCCTTGGGCTTTTAGAATTATAGATGATTCAGAGAGGCGGCAATTTCGGCCCAATAGACCAAACCAGACACACCATTAATGATGTATATATTAGAAAAAAAACTAAGCTAGAACGTATATTAGTTGTTTTTTATTAAAAGTTTTAAATGAAAACTAATGTATATATTAAACAAATATATGCAATCCTGATAGATAAAACATTGTTTGTGCAGTTTCCTAATAGATAACATTCCGATAAGGGTGTTCAATAACCATGAAGCTGCAGGAGTCCCATTTCCCAAGAGCCAACCCATGAGGGTGTACGCCAGCCTTTGGAATGCCGATGACTGGGCAACCCAAGGTGGACGTGTTAAGACTGATTGGACAAAAGCGCCTTTCACCGCTTCTTATAGGAAATTTAATGTTAATGGCAACAAAGTTGATCCCAATACAAAGTCCACAAGCTCACAAAATAATAACCAGCCATGGAGTACTCAAGGACTTGACGCGGCAGGGCGAAACAGGATTCGATGGGTTCAGAACAAGCACATGATCTACAACTACTGCAACGACTATAAACGGTTTCCCGATGGTTTTCCTGTTGAATGCAAACGCTCCAGATTCCTCTAATTTATTTGCATTTTTCATCTAAATCTTTTGAATGATTTCTCATCTTTTGAAAGCTCATTGTACTACAATTCATTATATTCTACACAAATTATGATTCTTAATAAATACCAAGTAATTGGTTAATAATTTTGTTTGTACCTCTAAAGTCTCGTATCATGCTATATATGCATGTTCCACCAAAGGCTACATATACCTCAGTAGTAACATCTCATAGTTTACTTGTTCTAGCTAACTGCGAAAAAAATAAGTAATGGATTGTTGTTCTATTTTCGTACCGAACGGACCAAACCCTAATTCCGTTTACTAATGACAATTGAGGTCTTGAATTCGAGCCTTGGCAATGGTGTTTCTCCTTAGGTGGAGGTGTGAGGTTTGGTCCTCACCCTCAAGGTGTCTAACAATTGTGCTAATAACTAACCACCAACGTTTGTTGTTAAAAAAAATTGAGTAATGAATAAGATCATAGCAAATAAAATAGTTAAAATATAACTTATTCTTCTACCTTAAACAAACTAATAAGAAATAAATCTTTAACCCATATCCAAAAGAAAGGAAAAAGATAGAAATGAGGTCGACGAGGATAAGCGATGGCGATTGCAACGAATCAGAGGAAGAGCAACGAGGGGAGACCTACTGACGATAGTCGTAATGAAGGGAGAGCATGTTAAGGTTGCGACTAAGGAAGAGCCTAAGAGGACTATTTGTGACAGCAGGAGAGTGAAATACCCTCACAACTAATACATATGTTTCACATAATATTAACAATAATTACACATTAGTAATTTGCAGAAACACGGCCAAAATTTAAAATTTTCATAATTAAGTAAATCATCAACGTGATTTAACCCACTTTGTTACACGTAACCAACAAACTGTTATATCACGGAACCAATTGTTCGTCGTGCGTTTTATCATTATATACATGTAAATGTTCAAAAATGGATTTGAACCCAAGGTATATGTATCAAAATAATGGAAATTCTTCTAAGCCCTTCCCTAAAGTTGAGCATCGTTAGAAGTATATACCAAAAAACAAGAGGCCAAGTTAGATGTCTCGAAGCAAGTAGTCAATAAAGTTGAGCACCGTGTCGACGCCCAATTAAGACTCGAATTTGATATCCGACTTTAGGGCTCTCTAGACCCTTCCCTTGTAAGTGGGAAACAAGAATTGGATCAACCCTTAGGTGACGTTTGGATTGCATGAATTTAAAATAATGGATTTTTAAAATGATAGGATTTTGAAATCTTTAAGGGGATGGATGCATTATGAAATGTGGAGAAGTGGGGAATATGAAATCCTAAATGCGCTAAATCCTTTCTCTTAGTTTTTTATCCAAACATGACAATGAAGTATTTCTAAATCCAAATCCTAAATGAGTTGATTAAATCCTTCAAACCAAACGGCATAGATTATGTTTGGTATAGGGAATTAAGAGGAGAGAAATGGAAATAAGAGGAATTCTCATGTTTGTTAACATGGGAATTCCTCTTATTTCCATTTCTCTCCTCTTAATTCCTCATACCAAAGAGCATCAATTCTCAACACAACTTTTAAATTTGGTCAGCATCAACGGACACAGGATACTACGCCCTAGCGTCCCCATCAGCGTCGACCGACATTGGGGATCAATTCTCCGGCGCTAGAGAGCTAGCATCAAGCCGACGATGGGTCGACATCCATGCGTCCTCACCAGCGTCCACCAAGCTAAAGGCCAACGTCCAAACCTTCATGCCAGCATTGAGCTAAAGTCGATCGACACCTGGTCAATGCTAGACGTCGGTCTGCACTTTTAATGTGCCATTTCAAAGCTCAGCAACACCACATTCAATTTTACCAATAACTAACATCAACCATTGCTTATAGTAGATAAACCAACAACTTAAGTTGTTTTTGAGCATCCAAAACACATTATAACAACCTCATTTTATCATCAAGAATTCATTTAAAGCCTAGTTTGAGTTTAACTAAAAGTCATGATATAAAATAAATAGAACAACTATGTGCGAAATTATAATTTGAATTGCATTTTATAATAATTTTAATATATAACTATGATTAAAATTTTATATTGAAAGTCAGTGTTTAATTTTAATTTAGGATAACATTTAAGTTTCAATATAATACTTTTTAAAATTTTATATTAGTTAGTAAAATTTTGATCAAAATTATAAAAGTTAAGTACAAAATTTAAATTTTACTTTTTGTCATTATTTATTTGAACATTAATTATTTAGAAAACTAATTGATTTATTTATGGAAAAAAGGCCGGATTTAAAGATGAAGTTTAAGGAGAGAACGCCACGTGACATAAAATGTATCGATATGGTACTTGTACTATTTTAATTATTCATTTTATACGTGTACTTTCTAAAGCGTTCAAATGTGATACCTGTACTACATTTTTTCATACCAATATGATACCTTTGGTAACCGGTTACTGGCTATACCTGTTAAGAGTGAAATTTCTCTTTTTATTAATGTTCAAATTTCCATAATTGAAGCACCAAATACACTCTCTCGTCATTTTGATAACATGGTAGGAGAAATCACACATCACATCCAATTTTAAACACCTACATACCTCTGTAGAAATTTCCAATGACAATCTCCACCGTCCAGATCGAAGAACTATGTGTTGCGAAGCTTCTCCTCAAATTTCACGCAGATCCAACGGTGAACAAGATCGTACCGACGATTCTTCCACAACTGCGCAAAGCTAGACGAAATAACCGGTCATAAAAAAGTAAAGGTATCATATTAACAATATAAAAAGTACACGTACCATATCGATACATCTTAAAAAGTAGACTGCTATTGTACGGCTTTAGCCCTTTATTAATATGTATAGATTTCTAGAATACACACACTAATGGTGCCCCCCTCCATCAAATACTACCATCCATCAACTTAAATTAAATTGCTATAACTATCTTTTTACCAACATTTATATTACCCCAATTTCCAACAATTATATTAATTACCATAAAACTAAAGTTGATTAATTAATTTACAAAATTTGGGATGTTACAGAGAGAGCCTCGTAGCGATGGCTAGAAACGACACGACTTTGAGGGGAAGCTTGATTTGTGATTTGTTTTGTTTTTTTTGTATTAACTATTTTATCAACCACATGGATATTTTTAATAGATGATATGCAAATAAATTCAAATTAAAAAAAATAATCTTTTTTAAAAAAAAAAATAAGAATAATATTATTATTTGTAAAACTAAGAATTTTCTAGATTTTAAAAATAAGGATTTTTACGTATAAAACCTCTAAAGTTGGTTACTTTTTTCAATTCAATCTTCTAACCAATTTTTTACCACATAAATTCTTCAATCGGTAAAAACTCGTGAAAATGATATGTTGCAGGTTTCAACCGGTCATCATGCTTACATAAAACACTCATAACAAAATAAATGTTTAAATGACAAACATATAAAAATGAACGGAGAGGAAAACGATGATGAAAGTTTACAAGTTTATTCAACTACCAATATTTTTGAAATAAATGAAAAATGATGTAAGAGCAGTGGGAAAGATATTTACTATAAATGAAACATAAATACAAGTTATAACAATTATGAGGTTGCTCCACTAAATCAAATAAATATTAAAACCATAATAAATTAACTTTTATTAACATAAGATTACAATAAGTAAAAAATGATAATAACAAGAAAATAACTTTAATATTTAAAAAAAATAATGTGTACATAATTTACGAAAAAAATAAATTTCAATCAACAAAATATAAATTGGTATTTAATTTTATTATATAAATGCATATTTATATAATATAACATATTATAATATTATATTATATATGTTAGGAAAATAAATAAATATAAAACTAAGAATCCATCTTATTCTATTAAAGTGGTTATTAAATGTAACGTGTTATTAGAAGAGAATGTCAATTGGCTTAACGAGGATTTGTCAAGTGTACATTTACTATTTTTACTATCAATGAATCTATATCTATATCCAATAAAATCTCAATAAACTACATTTAAAAGATATTTTAATAATAATAATAATAATAAATTTAAAAGTTATTAATGAACATATTAGTGTTTTTTTTTTCAATTTTAAGTTTACATAGTTTTAAGGAAAAGATAACTATTAAAATTTTCGTGTAATACACGGGTTAATAAACTAGTTATATATATACATACAATTTCTAAATGGTTTTGCCCAATAAGAATTTGTAACATGGCAACTTATGATTGGTTAGTTTTTTTTTTCAAATTTAACATTCTCATAACACACCCTTATTTTAACGTTATTTTTTTATTATCCATTTATTTTAATATATTTTTGTTTAGTATTCTTTTAACATTTATTATTATTGAAATATTTTCTTACAAATTAAAATTTTAATTTTAATTATACATATGTTTGGAATTATCTTTTGAAACTATTAGGTTATGTTTAGTTGTATGAAAAATATATTATTATTCGAATGCACAATACTATATTCCAATAAAATTGCTTTGTAATTAAAATGTAACTAATTAATATTTAGATTATGAAATATTATCATGTTTAACATTTATACTATTATAACGTTGGCAAACCATAATCGATGTATTGGAGACATTACCATTATAACTTTACTTGGTTTGATCATAAAACTAACAAATTAAATTGGCAATTAAACCTAATCAATACCAGGTTTTCAAATTATGGTTATAAATATTTAATTATTCAATTCTAATTCCGATCCGATTTATTAAGGCTTGGTTTGTAATTTTAGCATTGCAAAATCTAGAAAATCAATGAAAAACCAACAATGGTATCATTTGGTTTACTTCTTGGATATATATCATCTTTTCAATTTCACTTAAGTTTCGATCATGATTCAGTTGAGTTTCGTTATTTGAATTGTTTGCCACATATTAATTCATTTGTTTTTTATATGTATTTTTGTAATTAATATTTTAGATCCGACAACAACGCACGAGTATTCAATAACACGTAAAAATTCATATTATAATAATATATCATATAAAATATAATACAATACAATATAATGTAATATAATGTAAAATTTTAATAATATAATATAATATATTTTATTTTATAACATAATATAATAATTATTATTCAAAAATAATATTATAAGAATAGTTATTCTTTAAATTATGGGGATGGGGCAGGGATGAGAGACACTTTAATCCACAACCCTGAACCTGACACCGACTATAATTTTTTTTAATATAGATTATTATATATATTTAACTTACAATGTAAATTATTCATTACATTTTATATAATATATTAAATATCATTGTATATGACTTTTCCATAGTTTAAAATAAGGAAAATTATGTAAAAAACCATCAAAGTATAAAAAATTTCGATTAAGTCCCCCTTTCATTTTCTTTTTCTGATAAGTCCCTAAACCAATTAAAACTCATAAAATCAGTCCAAATGTAACTTGCAACCTGCTACGCAGGTTACCGTGCTTAATCTGTTTTGTAAAAAACCATCAAAGTATAAAACTTTTCGATTAAGTCCCCCATTCATTTTATTATTATTATTATTATTATAAGTTATTATTATTGTTAGCGTGTGTTTTTTAATTACATAAAATTATTTATTTACGATTTATTTTAGATTTTTCGTATGATTTAAAATTACTTTTTATATTTACTTTGGATTATTAGTTTACTTTTATATTGTGATTATTTATTAATGATTGTATATTATATTTATTTAGTATTATTACATTAATTACCTCTTTTGACTTTTTAAATTTCGATAAAAGAAAATGAGTCATTCCAGTTTTTTCGATTGGTTCCAATTTGATTTTTAATTTTTCGAACGAAAAAAATTCAATTAACTTTTAATTATTTCGAATGGATAAATTATATTATTCATTCTGATTTTTAAAATCTCGAATGCATAAAACTACAACTCATTTCATTTATACAAATGAAAAATGGTACAATTAATTATTTACGATCCAAACAAACGACAAACCTTTAACTAAAATAGCTATGGCTATTCCGATTTTTATTATTTTCGATCTAGAAAAAATGACGAACTCAACCACTTTTAAGTTGTGATCGTAAATAAGTAATGTAGTTATTTTCGTTTAACAGAATGGATTATCGTAATTTTTTTAATATTTTTGAACAAAAAAACTATGACCGATAAATTTTTAATTTTTTCAAACACAACATTCTATACTATTTATTTAATACTGAAAAATTAAATCGGAAGGATCGTCGTTTTTTAAAGGTTTGAAAAAAATGAAAAACAGACTTGTTCGTTTTATTTTATCTTGAAAGTCAAAAGATTTCATATTATAATTATAAATAAACAATGAGATATCATATAATCGTAATATAAACATAAATAATTATCCAAAGTAAATAAAAAAATAATTTTAAATCTTAAGAAAAAAATAAAATCATAAATAAATATTTTTATTATAATGGACTTAATCGAAAAAGTTTTATACTTTGATGGTTTTTACAAAATAGGTTTAACTATGTTAACCTATTATAAAAGGTTAAAGGTTGAATTTAAATAGTTTAAGCAGTTTGGGAACTTATCAGAAAAAAATGAAATGAGTACTTAATCGGAAAAAAATTATACTTTTTTCAATTTATTGGTTTTATAAATCTTTTGCATACAACTTTGTTTTTAGTTTTATTATAAATTATATATTATATACGTAAATAACTCAAATACGTTTGAATTGATTTGTTTTAAAGTTTATTTATATATATTTTTCTACTAAATTACTATTTATAGTTCAAACAGAATTATTTTTAGGAATTTGAAATTGGATTCCCCGATCTCCGATTGGGACGGCAATGGAGATAGAAACTCATTCCCCGATGGGGTTGAGGCCGGAAATAGGGGAGAAGATTAAGAAGCGGAGATGGGGATGGGAACTGAGATCCCCGTCCCGCCCCATTGCCATTTTTAAATTTAACCTAATCAGGTTCTCAAATTATAGTTATATATATTTAATTATTCAATTCTAATTAGGACCCGATTTAATAAAGTTTGGTTTGTAATTTTAGCTTTGCAAAATTTTGAAAATCAATGATAAAACCAACAACAGTATCATTTGGTTTGCTTCTTATATATATATATATATATATATATATATATATATATATATATATATATATATATATATATATATATATATATATATATATATAGGAGTAAATTACATAAATGATCCCTGTGGTTTGTATAAAACTTTGGAAATACGGTCCCTGTGGTTTCAATTTTGCATAAACGGTCCTTATATTCACTGTTTACTTGCAAAAATGGTCCCTCTGCCGTTAACTTTAACAATCAAATAGTTAAATATTTTATAATGACCATTTTACCCTTTTCTTTGATAACATTTTGGTCCCTCAAGTTTGTAGTTCATTTTAGTTTTGGTCCCTCAAGTAAATTTTTTTATTTAACTTATTTTTTATCATTATTATTATTATTATTATTACTATTATTATTATTATTATTAATATTATTATTATTAATTTAATTTTTTGCATATTAATTTATTGTTTATTAAGTTTCCTATATTTTAATATATTTTTTAATTTAAATTACAAACTTATTTATTTATTTTATTATAAACAATAGTAACAAATTAGAATCCATTTCGTTTTTTTAGTTTTTTCGATGAAAAAAATACAAAAATTTTATTTTGTAGTTTTCCAAACCAAAGAAATTTTGAACCTTAAGCTTTTATTTGTTTTTACAAACAAAAAAAAGTTACTAACCATTCATGTTTTAAGTTTTTCATTTTTCGTTTGAAAAAACAAATAAAAGCTTCAAAATTTTTGGTTTGCAAAACTACAATATAAAATGTTTGTATTTTTTCACTCGAAAAATCTAAAAAAGAAAATCGATTCTAATTTGGTACAGTTATTTATAATACAAAATTATTAAGTTTGTAATTTAAATTAAAAAATATATTAAAAATATAGCAAACTTAACAAACAAAAAAATTAACACCTAAAAATTTAAATTATTAATAATAAATAATAATAATAATATTAATTCATAATAATAGTTATAATAATAATAATAATAATAATAATAATAATAATAATAATAATAATAATAATAATAATAATAATAATAATAATAATAATAAAGTTAAATAAAAAATTAACTTGAGGGACCAAAACTAAAATGAACTACAAACTTTAAGGACCAAAATGTTTTCAAAGAAAAGGGTAAAATGGTCATTATAAAAGATTTAACCATTTGATTGTTAAAGTTAACGGCAGAGGGACCATTTTTGCAAGTAAACAGTGAACATAAGGACCGTTTATGCAAAATTGAAACCACAGGGACTGTATCCAAAGTTTTATGCAAACCACAGGGACCATTTATGTAATTTACTCTATATATAGGGAAGGGTTCTTTTAAGAACCATAAATATTGTGATAACTTAAGAACCTTTTATGGTCTTTGGATTAATGATAATCAATGATTGATATATTGTATGACAATTTTGTAATTATTTTGAACTTTGATAGTGGAGAATCTTGAAAATATGTGAAAAGGGTATTTTTGGAAGAAAAAAATCTGTTTTTTCTCTTTCTCTCTATTACTTTTTTTCATTTTCATTTTATTTTTCTTTCATTATAATTGATTTTTAAAGTAAAAATACTTTTTTTATAAAAAATTTATTTTTTCTATATAGAAAATTATTTAATTGCTAAAAAATAACGTATTTTATATATAAATATTATATGTCTATATAGAATTTTTTTTCTATATAGAATATGTTAACGAACATATTCTATGTACAATCTACGTAGAATGTCATGAATTCTACGTAGAATGACATGCAATCTATGTAGAATGTCGTGTAAAATGTTAAATATCATATATTCTACGTAGAATACCTGATAAAATATATCAAAAACACATTGAAACAAAAAAAATTTCATTTAGACATTTTATCAAACACTTGGTATGCAACTGATACAAAATATACCAAAAAGAAATTGAATAGTAATGTTAATCTACATAAAAAGATATAGAAATGTATAAAAAACATAAAAATATATAAGAAAAATATATAAGAAACATAACATTCTACATAGATTATGTGTGATTTTTTACAAGTAGTCTTGTATTATAATCTATTTAGATTATCATGTAAAACATCCAATAACTATTACAATCATTATAAATTTAATATCTTTACAAATAATCTTCATTATAAAACATGAAAAATTAATCTGTCATATTCTATGTAGAGTATCGACGAACATATTATATGTACAATCTACGTAGAATGTCATGCATTCTACGTAGAATGACATTCAATCTACGTAGAATGACATCCAATCTACGTAGAATGACATGCAATCTACGTAGAATAACATGCAATATACGTAGAATGACATGCAATCTACGTAGAATATCGTGTAGAATGTCAATTATCATATATTCTACGTAGATTACATGATAAAATGTACCAAAAACACATTGAATTGTAATGTTAATCTACATAAAAAGATATAGAAATGTATAAAAAACATAAAAATATATTAAATACATAAGAAACATAACATTTTACATAGATTATGTGTGATTTTTTACAAGTAGTATTATATTATATTCTATGTAGATTATCATGTAATCTACGTAAATTGTCATGTAATCAACATAGATTATCATGTAAAACATCTAATAACTATTACATTCATTATAAATCTAATATCTTACAAATAATTTTAAGGGAAAATGACATCAAATAGGTCTGAACTTTCGACTTTGTACACATTTATGTAGTGAACTTTTTTTTGTGCACATTTGGTAGTCAAAGTTTCAAAATTGTTTCAATTTGATAGTTGGCGTACCTGTTAACCGGTTGCTTCCGGTTTCGATGCCTACGTGGACAATTTTTAATGACGTGGCTACCCGTTTTTATATTATACCCGGTTTTATCTATGTGGCAACCCGTTTTTTAAAATCACCCGGTTTTATTACCGGGCTATAAACCCGGTTTTTACAAGTTGGATCGATCGTATGAAAAATGAACCGGGTTTATAACCGGGTGAGTTTAAAAAACGGGTTGCCACATAGATAAAACCGGGTATAATATAAAAACGGGTAGCCACGTTATTAAAAAATTGTCCACATAGGCATCGAAACCGGAAGCAACCGGTTAACAGGCACGCCAACTACCAAATTGGAACAATTTTGAAACTTTGACTGCCAAATGTGCACAAAAAAAAGTTCACTACATAAATGTGTACAAAGTCGAAAGTTCAGAGCTATTTAATGTCATTTTTCCTAATTTTAATTATAAAACATGGAAAACGAATCTGTCCAATATACATAGATTGTACATAGAATATGTTCGTCGATACTCTACATAGAATGTCACGCGGTCTACATAGAATGACATTCAATCTACGTAGAATGACATTCAATCTACGTAGAATGACATGCAATCTATGTAGAGTATCGACGAACATATTCTATGTACAATCTACGTAGAATGTCATGCAATCTACGTGGAATGGCATTCAATCTACGTAGAATGACATTCAATCTACGTAGAATGGCATTCAATCTACGTAGAATGACATTCAATCTACGTAGAATGACATTCAATCTACGTAGAATGGCATGCAATGTACGTAGAATGACATGCAATCTACGTAGAATGTCATTCAATCTACATAGAATGTCATGTAGAATGTCAAGTATCATATATTCTACATAGATTACATGATAAAATATACCAAAAACACATTGAATGTTAATGTACATCTACATAAAAAGATATAGAAATGTATAAGAAACAACAAAAAAATATATGAAATATATAAGAAACATAACATTTTACATAGATTATGTGTGATTTTTTAGAAGTAGTCTTGTATTATATACCTATGTAAATTATCATGTAATCTACGTAGATTATCATGTAAAACATCTAATAACTATTACATTCATATATATCCAATATCTTACAAATAATCTTCATTATAAAACATTGAAAATGAATCTGTCATATTCTATGTAGAGTATCGACGAACATATTTTATGTACAATATACGTAGAATGGCATGCAATCTACGTAAAATGGCATGTAATCTACGTAGAATGACATTCAATTTACGTAGAATGACATTCAAACTACATAGAATGTCATGCAATCTATGTAGAATGTCGTGTAAAATGTCAAATATCATATATTTTACATAGATTACATGATAAAATATATCAAAAACACATTGAAACAAAAAAAGAAAATTTCATTTAAACATTTTATCAAACACTTGGTATGCAACTGATATAAAATATACCAAAAATACATAGAATATAACTGTTAATCTACGTAGAATAACATGCAATCTACGTAGAATAATATTCAATCTACGTAGAATGGCATGCAATCTACGTAGAGTATCAACGAACATATTCTATGTACAATCTACGTAGAATGCCATGCAATCAACGTAGAATGACATTCAATCTACGTAGAATGTCATTCAATCTACGTAGAATGACATCCAATCTACCTAGAATGACATTCAATCTATGTAGAATGTCGTGTAGAATGTCAAGTATCATATATTCTATGTAAATTAAATGATAAAATATACCAAAAACACATTGAAACAAAAAAATAAGATTTCATTTAGACAATTTATCGAACACTTGGTATGCAACTGATATAAAATATAACAAAAACACAATAAATAGTAATGGTAATCTACAAAAAAGATATAGATTTGTATAATAAACATAAAAATATATGAAATATATAAGAAACATAACATTCTACATAGATTATGAATAGTAATGTCAATCTAAATAAAAAGATATAGAATTATATAACATTCTATATAGACATATAATATTTCTATATAAAATACATTAATTTTTTAGCAATTAAATAATTTTTTATATAGAAAAGAATTTATTTTTTTAATAAAAAAACGTTTTTTAATATTAAAATCAATTCTAATAAAAGAAAGAGAAAATGAAAATGAAAAAAAAAATAAAAGAGAGAAAATGAAAAAGAGATGCGTATAATAAAAAAGGTAGAGAGAGAAAGATTACATTTTTTATTCCAAAAATACCCTTTTGATCCAAGGGCTCTAAAAGGTTCCTAGGTTCTCACCATCTTTGAGATTCTTAAAAGAACTTTTATGCATCGAGAACCTCGAGGAACTTTTGTGCATATATATATATTGAGGTTCAATTGAGAACTCTTATGCGTATATATATATATATATATATATATATATATATATATATATATATATATATATATATATATATATATATATATATATATATATATATATATATATATTGAGGTTCAATTGAGAACTTTTATGCATCGAGAACCTCGAGGAACTTTTGTGCATCAGATAATCTACCAAGGGTGCACAAAGGGCATTTAGGGAAAACTAAAGATATGATAATTAATTTATATCTAAAAGTCATTAAAAGATAATTAAGAGTTACATTTTGAATTAAAATCTCATATTAACTACATTCCTAATTTTCCTCCCCAACTCTCTCTCTCTCTCTCTCTCTCTCTCTCTCTCTCTCTCTCTCTAATCGTGTTCTTCATGATTTTCATAGTGATGATGATTTGAATACGAATATTAACGATGAACAACGATGATGATGAACATGAACAAGAGATGCAACCGATGATGATTATGAAGAACACAATGCATAGATGGATGATGAACGATTAATAATGATGATGCATAGATGGATGATGAACAATGACGATGCATAGATGGATGATGAACGATGAACAACGAAAAATGATGATGCATAAATGGATGATGAACAATGACGATGCATAGATGAATGATGAACAAGTTGAACACGATGCATAGATGAATGAAGAATATGAACGACGAACACGATGCATAGATGAATGATGAACAAGTTGAACATGATGCATAAATGAATTTGTGTATTTTTTTGTTAAATACATCTTTTTTAAACACGATGCATAAATAAACACGAGTACGATGAAATGCATCGATCTCCATCATCTTTTTTTGAATTTGTGTACTTTTTGTTAAATTTGGAAATGTATCAATTGAATTTATTTAGCATTTATTATTTGATTATTTGTTGAAATATTAAATTTAACGAGGTATGCATATTCCCCAAAATGCTCTTCCTTGTTTGTTTTCATAATGCACAAGATGCATCAAATTATCCAACTATTTACCCTTTTGCCATTTATCCAATCCATACAATTTTTTGATCTAATGGATGATATGAGTACTTTTGTACCTCGGTGCATAAAAGTTCTCAATTGAACCTCCCTATATATATATATATATATATATATATATATATATATATATATATATATATATATATATATATATATATATATATATATATATATATATATATAGACACACACACAGAATCAGGTTCATCAGCGTACCTATGAGATTCCAGCGTACCCCAATGTGAATGATCACTCACATATATTTTTTTTAATAGACATGTATAAGACAACATTATAAGACTTTTTTTCAAAAGGAGCAACATCATAAATATTGTGAATGGTAAAAAAAGATCATGTGAATGGTCATACACACCATTCACATTGTGTGAACTGACCATTCACATAGATGATCATTCACATAAATATGCATTGAGCATTCACATAATTTTTAAGGACACAGAAAGTGTTAGTGTATATGAAATTCATATATCATGTGTATAACATTAATTTAAACATAGTTATGAGAAAAAAAATTTAAAATTTTTTTTTAAGGTTGGTACCTTCGGGTTCATTTGATTCGAGGAGGTACTTATTTGAACCGGACTCTCTCTCTCTCTCTCTCTCTCTCTCTCTCTCTATATATATATATATATATATATATATATATATATATATATATATATATATATATATATATATATATATATATATATCATTTTTTCAGTTTCACTTATGTTTCAATCCTGGTTCAGTTGAGTTTCGTTTATTTGAATTATTTAAAACATATTTATTCATTTGTTTTTTATATTTATTTTTATAATTAATATTTTAGACCTCGTAACAAGGTGCATATTTTCAATAACTTATTAAAGACATATTATAATTATAATGATATATTATGTAAATATAATGTAATACAATACAATACGATATAATGTAATGTAATATTTTAATAATATAATATATTTTATAATATAATATAATAATAATTATTCAAATAATATTATAATAATAGTTCTTCTTTAAATAATGGTAAATTGTTATTTTTGAATAATTCCTAAAAAAGTTTGCCTACCCTACATCGTCCCCAACTCGCACCGGCTGATTCAAGAGAAGGGAATGTGGTGGTTTGCTGCTTTTTACAGAAAGAAAAGCAGTTTGCTTTAGTTGTCACACACAACTATGGACCCCCATAGCTTCATAGCTCGCGCGGAGGCGCAACGGTGGATCGGTATCGCCGAGAAACTGCTTATCGGCCACGACCTCGTCGGCTCCAAGACATTCGCCATCCGAGCACGAGATTCCGACCCCAGACTCGAAGCTGCCGATCAGATCCTAGCAATTACCGATACGCTCTTCGCCGCCGAGAAACGAGTCGTCGGAAACAACGGCAGTCAGCAGCCGGATTACTACGCGATCCTCCAGCTCGTCCAGTTCGATCAGGACGCCGATCACATAGCTGAGCAGTACCGACGGCTGGCTGTCCTGCTAAACCCTCATCAAAACCGGTTCCCGTACTCCGATCAAGCGTTTCAGCTTGTGAATGATGCTTGGGCCGTGTTATCGAACCCCATGCGGAAATCCATGTATGATTCGGAGCTTGATTTTCGACCGCAACAGATGAACCCTATAGGGTTTAACCTCGAACAACAGCAGCATCACCACCAACAACAGCAGCATCAACACAATTTTTTTTCAATTAATCGTGTCGGATCAGGTCATGATCAGGAATTGCCCGAGCCACAGCAGACGTTTCAAACTAGGGCACAACGGAATCATCAACAGCAGCAAATGCAACAGCACAATTTTCTGTCACAGAATCCGGTTAGGTCGGTACCTGTTCGTGAGCAGGAGCAATTTTTTGAGCATCATGAGCAGGAACAACTATTTCAGACGCAGACGCAACCGTTTCAAGCTACTTCTCCACCACAACAACAAACTCGGCCACCGCCACAACCTCCTCAGCCAAATCCGCCTATGCAACCGCCGACTCCTCCTCCGCCTGCAGCTCCACCACAACAACCACCGTTGTCATGGCCAGAAGCACCACCACCACCAATCTCGCAGCCGCAACAGAAACAGCAACAGCATTTCCAGACTCAACCTCAATCCCAATCCCAACCGCAGCAACTTCAACAGAAACAACAACAACAAGAATCGCTAGAACAGAACACTGACAGGGTCCACCTTCCTAATCACGTTACTGATAACAATGATGCAAGGGAGGAAGAAACAGAGGCAGAATCTGATGCAACTTCGAAGAATGTTGATGACTCGCCAACATTTTGGACTTCGTGTCCATACTGTTTCTACATGTATGAGTATCCCAGGGTTTATGCTGAGTGCACCCTCCGTTGTCACAATTGTAAAAGGGCATTTCAGGCGGTGCGAATTCCCTCTCCACCGCCTATAATCGAAGGTCAGGAGGCTTATTTCTGTTGTTGGGGGTTCTTCCCATTAGGGGTTTCAATGTCACATATGCAGAAAAGTAATGGTACAAGTAGGAACTCGAATTGGACACCCTTTTCACCTATGTATGATGTCTCAAGTAATGTTCAGGACCATTTAAATGGTAGGGCGGCCCCGAAGAAGAATTTTTTTGTGAACAGAAGTTCGGGGCCGCGAATCTACATTGATGATGTCACTGATGATATTTTTATGGGAATCTCTGAGTCTGAACCTAGTGATGATTCTGATCTTGAATGGAACGGTACCAGGGAGAAAAAGGTGAAGAGGATGAAGAAATCTCTAAATCCGGGTACTAAAAAGGAAACGCAAATTCTAGCTGTTAGAGTAAGGAAACCTAGAAATGGGAGTGTTAAGACTACACAGCCTGGTATGCCTTCAATACCAGTGGCAGACAGTAGCAAGAAAGAATTGGGTAGTGGTACAAAAAGGCAATCGGGTCGGGTGGCAAAGGAATTGGGGAAGCTGGATTTAAATGTTGAGTTCAATAATAATGACGGGGAAGAGGCTGATCCAAGGATGACTGGTGGGAATAGAGGGAATGGGCAGGGAGAGGAAGACAACATTGAAGGTATCGGGTTCTTTGAAGGTCTTGATGAGTTCCTCAGCAGCTTGCCAATACTTTCTGTTGTGAATGAAGAAAAGGTTAAGGCTTCTTAGTGATGAGGTAAGATTTCTCTTGTAGCTTTAGTATGTAGTAGTTGTGTCAATATAATTAATAACGAAGGATAGCGCTGCAGCCGGGAAGTTTGTTACATATTATCCCTTTATCAACTTTTATGTATATCTGGCTGCAAAATATGTCCATATGAGCTCTTTGCTATTTAAAGAGTAAGGAATGTTATGCTTCCATTAGTTTTACCTGCTTCAACCTATGTTTTTTAATATATGAGCCTGTACAAATGCTTTATGTATAGGAGTTATAGAAGAAGAATAATGCTTTGTTCTCAACACCATAGAAGATACAAGACGAAGTAGAACTTACTGAACAATAGTATTAAGTTTTAGCTCCAAACACTCAAATGTCCAAAATGGTTGGCTCTTATGTATGACGTGGTTAGATAAATTTGGAATTGTTCACTCAAAGTGTCAGGGCTAGTTCAATTTGGATCCTATGGATGTTAATCATAAGTTCAGTCGAGAAAGCTTCATTGATCTTTGTTAGAAGTTTTAGGACAAAATCCCAGAGTTATTTGGTATGCCTAGGTGTTGTTGGGTACATCTTCCGTTTTGTCTACCGGACTCGAGACAATTTCAAATGTATTGTTGACGAGTTCAAGAAAGTGCGCGGTTAAACAAGGTTTTGAAGAATCTGCCTCAGGGAGGCGTATTGGTCTATAATAGGGTATAAAAGGGCAAATAATAGTAGTTTATGCTCCATCATTTACTTCACAGTTCCCTCTTGAGAGTGACATTTTGTACTCTTTACAACGCTACCCAAAAATCAAGTCTAAAATCAATACTGAAACCAAAACTCAAAATGAAGGCAGATCAATAGGGCAGAAGATGAAGGGTCAGCAATAGAGGCAGGATGAGAGCCAGAGTATGTGGTGGTTGCAACGAAGGCATGGTTGTGGTGGTAAGGGTGGTGGTTGGGATAATTCGAAGAGGATGGAGAGGTGGTGATTGGGTGTTCACCATATGAGGCAACACTTTAAATCGGTTGGGAAATTTAAAAGCAAACTCGGAGTTCAGTTCTTTTTTTGTTTTATTAGTTATTAAGATCACTAACCCAAAATGGCCACTTAATTAAAAATTTTCAAATCAAAGATACATCATAGTTTTCATCTTAGCGCTGGTCTGGCCGATCAACTACACAGGACCCCCAGATGTATTAGGCCACAGAAAAAAAAAAGTTATCCCATTATACGTGTATGTCATCACTAGTCACTACTGAAGGCCTACACACCCTACAATGTTACTCGGCATCATAGAGAGCGAGAGACACATACGAAAGCCACATCTATTGGCAATTGTGATTGCCAAAATAATGTTCAACAATGGTTTAAACGAGGCGGCAACAACACAAACATTGATGTGAAATACTAATCGATTTCTGATAACATTCCACGCCACAACACTGTAAGTCTAAAGTTAGTACTATGACAATCAATTGCAATTTAGCAATTAGTTTTAATTTGCAATTGAATAAAGGGTAATAGGAAATGGGTAGCTACAACAGTGGGTTATTCGGGTTGATTTCAACTACATTTGCAGATTGATGTTGATTGTTTTCATTAACGGGGAGATTCCAATTGCTAAAATGGTAACATGCTGCGGAGGGGTAAAGGTTTCAGGCGACTGCAATTGTAGATGTATACGAAAGGGAGAGATTTAAGGTAAATGGGAAGGAAGTATGGGTTAGTTTGTGTTAAATTTGAAGTACTCGGTAACGATCAGTGGACTAGAAAGTAGCACTAGCGTGGTGTTTTAATTTGTGTGCTAATAGAACTCCTTAAGCCTATTATAAAACTTCAAATTTTAATTGAATCAGAATATCAAATCCTGTAATCGACAACATTTTGTGATTTTTTGTTTTGTTCTTTGTACATTATGTAGCTGCATCTGCAAATTAGGGTTTCTATTTAAAAACATAACCCTACCTTCGTCTGACTTCTTCGAAGGAAATGTATATTATCGAAGTTGTTCTCCGAAGTAAACCCACCATTAATTGCAAGTTAGGGTTTCTGTTTATTGATTTCTTTGAAGGTTAGGGTTTATGTTCATTATTTTGCTTCAAGATATGTTCATCGTCTTCTGATATGTCCATCAATTTCCAGATGATTCGATTTATGGATTCAAAAGGTCTCTGATTTATACCGGTTCGATATTTGAGTTTTGTCTTTTGAACCTTCTAGGTTTCGTTTCACGAATCCAGTGTTTTTGTTCAAAGGTGAATTTTGAATCTAAGATTCATTCTTCATTTATCTTAGATTTGATTCGAATATGTGTTTGTTGTATTTGGGTTTTTTTTCATCATAGATTCTCGGTTATATTTATGTTCGAACACATGTGTTTAGATGAACATCTAGGTGTCTGTGTTCGATTCATGTGTGTTTGAACCTATAAGTTCACTTCAATCTTTTGGTTTTGACTTGTTGCTAGTTTATAAAATTTTAACTTCGAATCTCGGAATCTAAGTTCTATATATTGAATGTGAAATCGTTTCAAATATCGATCAGGTGGTTCACCATAGCACTGCCCATTTCGCCTTGCCAACCCCAAGGAAACTCCAAATACAGGCCTTAGATCGTTTGTACAGACAGACTTTTTGGGTTCTAAGATCCAAAGTCGAGAGGGAAACATCCCAGATCGTACGAATCTAGATTCATTCAAGTCTTACAAAGAAAAGAAAAAAAAATATTATTATTTATTTATTATATATACAAAAGATAAAGGTAAAATTTAAAGAAAAAACAGTTAAACCGGTTGAAAGTCATTTTTGAAAACACCACCATTTTGATGATGTATAAATTAATTGAGGATTTTTTTAGCGACAAAAAAGGTTTTGGGTTTTTTTTAATAAAAAAAAATGATCCAACCTAGGAAGTTTTTACGTAAAAATCATTTACGATAAGAGCCTTTTAACTACAAATCATCACTCCCTTAATCCATGTCGTAATGTTAGGCTAACATCAAGAGACATTGAATTTAGGCGAACATCCGTCTCATGTCCTTTGATTACGGGTTACCATTTGTGAGTTTTAAATACAAAGAAAACAACAAATACAAAATCTATAGCAAAACCTCTAAAACATATTGAAAAACACAACTCACTAACACATTCATGGACGACCAGAAGTCACCCTTGGATGTCAATCTGTCAATATAACCATATCCTTCTCACTATTTAGAGAAAATCAAAGGTAATTAGAGAGAAGAAATTCATTTTTAACTGCTCACATATTTTAATTTCTTAATAAAATACAATTCATTTTAAAGCATTTCAACAAACCAGCGACCTAAAAAGTTATAAAAAATAATTCCTTTCCCTAGACAGTGAGTGAGTGACCTTTTTAAGGGAGGCAAGGCATTAATCCAAAGGGAATTGTGGCAATTTAACCAAACTTTGCCAAGTTTTACCAAGAGTGAGGAGCGGGAGAAAAACATGAAAAGCAGGAGAAAAACAAGGAAAAAAGGAATTCCCAAAATGCGTCTTCTAAAATTGTTCTGACAAACAGAACCCTAAAACAACCATATCGACTTTTGGTTCTCGGTTCTTGAATTAAAAATGAAAACGGTTTTCAGCTCTAGATTTTTTGAAACACCACCAATCCATTAGAAAACATGAACCCACTGTTTTTTAAAGTTAAAGTATCATTTTAACCATCCAACTTTTAGATTTGTCCCATTTAACCACTATATAATTTTTTGTCCTGATTTAACCATTAAACTTTAGTTTCCTGTTCTACTTTGGAGAAAATGAATAAAACTAATGGTTAAATCGATACAAAATATGATAGTTTAGTGGTCAAATCGAGACAATTTTAGTGGTTAAATCAATTTAAAAAAAAACATTTAGTGGTTAAATGTGTATACAAAAAATATTTTAGTGGCTAAATTGAATTTTTTTTTTGAAAATTAGATAGTCAAAATAGTACTTTACCTGTTTTTTATACAAAATTTTTTTTTTCCATATTTGAAATGAGATTGTTTTATACTCATAATTTTTAATTTAGAAGACCCGAAATTTATTATTTGGTTTGGCCCTAAACAGTACCAAACCACACCGTCCTCAATCGATCTGGTTTTCAGTTGCATAAATTTACAGACCCCACTGGGGGTTGCGCGATTTTCATGCTTCCAGCAATCATCGATCCAGTTCCTTCCTTCTTTTGGTTAAATGAATCACCAAATGTTTGCAAGAATCAAGGGATAAACAGAAATGGTGCAAACTTTATACTAACTACTACCGATGCAAAACAAAACAAAATTTACCCATGGTTACTTCGCAAAGTGAGAGGATTTACGAACCTCAGAAGCACTATCAATATCAGGAGAAGCAGGGTCGTGTACAAGGCCACTAGCAGCCACATTCGTCATTCTATCCACCCAACAAAAATCCAAATCCAAATCATTAGTGTCGATTATATGCATACATGCAGCAGCCATTCATCGATGGCAAAAAAATAAAATAAAAAATAAAAAAAGAAACACATACACACACACTTAAGTCTAAAGACAACATAACAGTATAACACAAGACACAAGACAGGTTTTAAAGTTCTTTCCCCCATGAGAATCACATGACCAAAACCCAACTTCAGTTTGAGAAACTTACAAAATCTTTGACGATAAATTATGTTATCCTACAGCCGCATATGAATGGTAGAATAAGGGATTCATTTGACATGTTGCCTTGTTAAAACAAACTAAGACAAACCTGCATCTCCCATCAAACTACATTGATTTTAAAATTTAAAAAAAAAAAAATCAAGAAAGAAAGAAAGCATTGGGATTTCATCACTTTCTCTAGCAGTCCAAACATATGTACACTATTACTAGAGTTCATACTATTCTCCTAAGAAATGGATGATCATAAATTCCTAATTTATCATCAACAGCACTTCATAAGAAGATGTGATATCATTCAGAAAGTTAATATCATATTTCGCTTTTTTTTTTTCCTGGGGTATCAGCATCACCGATCAAGATGCTATCATACCTTTAGTCTTTAATAATAAAAAAACCACGATAGCTAAAGTATCATGACCATATGTATAATTTAATGTTGCATACCTTTTACTAGAGATATTGTAATTCAAGGTAAATTCTCTTGCCTGAGACAGATAGACAAGACGCCTGCTTTCTGTAATAATTCATATGGACAGTTTCATAGATACAAGAAGGTTTGAGATACATGTGAAAGGGACTTAAGTTCAAGTAATGAAAATGCGACATGAAAATCCTAATTAATAAACAAAAACATGCTATATTCAATTCCATTCTTGCGAAAAGAAAATGCACAATCGTAACAGACGCACCCGCACCTTCTGCTGTATCTTCATGCATAGCAAAAAAACACCTGCTGTTTCTCAAACACATAGAGCAGATTTGCAAATATATGGAACTTAAAAGAAGATGAACTTGAATGGTTACAACTACAACAACATTAAAGATCATAACATGTAGAAGTTCAACTAAGTATAACAATTATGAACTTGTAATAACTTGACAAATATGAAAACTTTAGAAGGTTAAAACTTCCACAAAACATCAGAGGACACCCTTCACCTTCTGAATCCAACATATTAAGGTAAGTCAAATGTTTACATACAAAAAACAGGTAAAGCTAATAGAAAGGTAGGATTCCTGCTCTAATTAAAACAGCACAAAGGCTACAAAACACATTTGGCAGTCAGATATACAACATCATTGATCGTAGCAACAACAATAAAGCAACTACCCAACTGCACTGCATTGTTCATTATTTAAAAAAAACAAAGATAACTACTAAAAACTACAGCTACAACAAGAAAAGGAATCTTACTTCATCGCTAGGCAGCCTTAACCTTTTCTTCATTCACAACGGAGAGTATTGGCAAACTGCTAAGAAATTCATCAAGTCCTTCAAAGAACCCAATACCTTCGATGTTGTCTTCTTCACCCTGCCCACTTCCTCGATTCCCACCAGTCATCCGTGGAGCAGCCTCTTCCCCTTCGTTGTTATTGAATTCCACATTTAAATCTAACTTTCCCAATTCTTTTGCAACACGAACTGATTGCATTCTTGGATTACTACCCACAGGTTTCTTACTATCGGCCACTGGAACCGTAGGCACACGCACACCCTCTTGAACTGGAATACGATTGTGCCGTTTCTTTACACTCCCATTTCTAGCATCCCTTGCCATAATACCTATAACTTGTGATCTACTTTTAAAAGCCATTTCGAGATCTCTCTTTGTCCTCTTCACCGTCACTTTCCTTGTCCCAACCCAATCACCATCAGAATCATCGCTAGGTTCAGATACATCTATGAACACATCATTAGTAATATCATCAAAGTAGATACGCGGCCCCGAATTTTTGTTCACGTTAAAATTCTGCTTCGGGGCCGCCCTACCATTTAAATGGTCCTGCACATTACTTGAGGCATCATACATGGGTGAAAAGGGTGTCCAATTTGAGTTCCTACTTTTACCCTGGTTCTTCTCCAGATGTGACATAGAAACCCCAATCGGGAAGTATCCCCAACAATAGAAATAGGCATCCTGGCCATCGGTTATCTGTGGTGGCGGGGGTACAGGCACAGCCTGAAATGCCCTTTTACAGTGGTCACAGCGGAGAGTACACTCTGCATAAACCCTTGGATACTCATACATGTAGAAACAGTAAGGACACACAGTCCAAAATGTAGGAGACTCATCCACATCCTCAGCAGCTGTCTTAGCTTCTACGTATGATTCTGCTTCTGCTTCTGCTTCTTCCTCCCTTAAACCATTGTTAATATTAACCGGACTAGGAAGCTGGACAGGGGAAGGATTTTGTTCTAGAGATTCTTGCCTTTGTATTGGCCGTGGATGCTGATGTTCCTGCTGTCGCTGCTCCTGTTGGAGTTGCTGCTGGGGCTGCAAATGCTGTTGCGGCGGCGGCTGCTGCAAATGCTGCTGCAGCGGAGGCGACTGTGGCTGAAGCTGAGGCTGAGATGGCTGTAATTGTGAATGCAGCGGCTGTGCCTGTGAATGTGGTCGCGGCGACGGCTGTGCCTGTGATTGGGGCCGCTGCGGTGACGGCTGTGCCTGTGATTGGGTCCGCTGCGGTGGCGGCTGTGTCTGCAGATGCGGCTTTGGCTGTTGCTGCGGATGTGGCTGCGATGGCGGCTGTGTCTGCAGATGCGGCTTTGGCTGCTGCTGCGGATGTGGCTGTGACGGCGGCTGCTGCTGCGGCGGTGGTTGTGACAGTGGTGATGCTTGTGGCCAAGAAAACGGAGGTTGTTGTGGTGCTGCAGGCGTAGACGGAGTCGGTGATTGTATACGAGGCTGTGGTTGAAGTGGTTGTGGTTGTGCCTGTGGCTGAGGAGGTTGCTGTTGTGATCGAGATGGCTGCTGCGGTGCGGATGTAATTTGAAAGGGTTGTACCTGCGTCTGAAACAGTTGTTCCTGCTCACGATGCTGTGGGGATGTAACTTGAAACAGTTGCTCCTGCTCACGAACAGGCAGTGACCTAACCGGATTCGATTGTGACAGAAAATTGTGCGGCTGCAATTGTTGATGCTGTTGTTGAGTCTGTTGTACCCTAGTTTGAAATGTATGAGGTGGCTCGGGCAATTCCTGCTCGTGACCCGACCCCATGTGATTAATCGAGAAAAAATTATGCTGCTGTTGCTGGTGGTGGTGGTGATGCTGCTGCTGCTGGTGATGGTGGTGGTGTTGCTGTTCGAGGTTAAACCCTATAGGATTCATCTGCTGCTGCGGCGGAAAATCAAGCTCCGCATCATACATAGATTTCCGCATAGGGTTTGACAACACGGCCCACGCATCATTTACCAGCTGAAACGCTTGATCGGCGTAAGGGAACCGGTTTTGATGAGGGTTTAGCATGACAGCAAGTCGACGGTACTGTGAGGCGATATGCTCCGTGTCCTGAACGAACCTGACGAGCTGGAGGATGGCGTAGTAATCCGGCTGCTGACTGCCGTTGTTTCCGACGACTCGTTTCTCAGCGGCGAGGAGCGTATCAGCAATTGCTAAGATCAGATCAGCAGCTTCAAGCCTCGGGTCGGACTCTCTTGCTCGTATTGCAAATGTCTTTGACCCGACGAGGTCGTGGCCAAGGAGAAGCTTCTCGGCGATACCAAGCCACCGTTGCGCCTCCGCCCGTGCGACGAAGCTATGAGGGTCCATAGTTTCTCTCTCTAGAAACTGGTTGCTTCTCTCTCTAGAAATCAAACCACATTCTGAAAGTTCTCATGGCGGCCGTCGTGAGTGGCGTTGGGGTGTGTGGAAGGTTTAAAAAAGGGTAGCAGACTTTTTTTTCTTCTTTGACGGAAAAGGACATGACATTTTTAAAGAAGGTGCAGCCACGCATGCCTGAAACGTAAGGGTATTTATGTCATTTAAGATCTGGGGGTAGAATCTAGTGTAGCTACTACCTCAATTATTTCACATCTAAGGGGGATTTGAATTATTTGCACAGAAAATTTGTTATTACCAGATCAGAAATAGCTATTTTCAGACCTTACATGTTTATAATTTTGTAAGGGAGCATTTGAAATTATTAGCTTGTTACGTTACAATAACGCAAATAATTGGTTTAAAGTGTTTGGATTATATACGTTGATAAGTGATTATTGCGTTTAGAGTTAATCATACCACACTTTTTCATAAGTTAAAAAATGTAGTTTATTTGCTTAATAAGTGATTATTTGGTCATTTTACAAGTAAAATCGCAAATTCAAACACTTTAAAAACTGATTATTTGATAATTATGATAGCAAACAACAGAAGTCAAATCAAACACTACATTTCCGACATCATTTTTTTACAATTATTATCTGATTATTAGTTATCAAAGCGCTACGGCACTTTTTCAAACGCAAATTCAAACACCCTCTTAGATATTCATTTGGTACGATGGTGATATGTAAGTTTGAAGTCACGAGTTCGACTCCCGTCGAATACAAGTTTGAATTTAAGTGGTGAAAGTAAGTCTGAAAGTCCCCACTTGGAGCAAATGAGTAGTTTAGGTAGGAGTGGATTAGTTTGTCGTTCAAAAAAAACATATCACGAATGATAACAACCGGACGAGTTCGAGACGAAGATTGGTCATTTCGTTTCAATTTAAAAAAATCACAAGATCTTAACGAGGATTTTTTATCGGATAGACGGAAAAACCGCAAGAATTTTAAAGAACTGATTTATAACAAACGTTTAATTAAAACAGTGAATTTTATTTCGATATAATTGATAAACCTAAATGAATAAAAATTTTATACTGATTCAAATCACAAACAAATACAAAGATAAATAAAATCATAAATTTTATTTCGATATCATTGATAAACCTAAACGTTTAATTAAACGGCGAATTTTATTTCGATACCATTGATATGTGTGACGCGTACATATATACATTCTTGTGTTCATTATGTCATTGTGCACATACCTTATAATATCATGTGATGTATTTCATATTCTTGCACTTTGTAGCACACTTGATATATGGACATAGGTGTGAAAATCGTAGTTTGTGTTCAATAGGATTTAACCAGGGGTTTCAATTTCATTCTAGTTTTATTTGTGTTATGTACCAAAACCAAAATGGTGGTTAAATTGTTAAACTGAATTATATCATATGGTCCTTGTTTTGTAAGATTTTGCTCTGATTTTTTCAAAAATTTGACTCTAGGCTAAAGGTATAGTCACATACTTAGTTTAATTATCAATGTAATAATTTTATCGAGCATTGTAGTTTACTAGACATGTTCTTGTAGACCTTATCCATGGTTGTACATTAGAGCATGACTTTGTATTAACTTTATGTATGTATGGATAATGTAATTCACTAATATGGTTAATCACGGGTGTTGCTTTGTGGTTATTATGGATGGGACGTTTCAAGTATCCAAGGTCCAAAACCATACCATATTGAAAACGAAAAGATGAAAATAAATAAACTAGACCAAATGGTATTAGCACAGATTTTGGTTCGGCTGAGTATCAGAAACTTGAAAAAAGAAAGCATAATGAGTTTGGTATTGATATGGCTTAATATGATTTGTGAGTTATTTTATCCAATCTTGATTCCTTTAGATAACTACTCTAGAAAACTTCATGAGGTAATAGCTTTTGGAAAACATATATACTCCACCTCAAAAAAACAACGTACCAGAACCGTTCCAAGTAGGAACCAATATCAAGATAGAAACATAAAACACCAAAGACAAAAAAGATCTAATCCTATTATAGATTGTGGGGTTCAAATTTCAATTCCTCTAGTTGAGTGCAAACCTTTTCCTCTGGTTTTCCATCCACAAAAGAGCATTCTTCCGAATCACAAGGTACGGATCATGGCTTTTGCATGATGTCAAATCTACTGAAGAAAAAGAATTTGGTTCCTTCATTTTCATACCGTCCATAAAATTATGTAGCAAAACCCCTAAAACAGCTTTAAAACCCCTTTATCTCGTGACTCGTCTTCAATGCTGTATAACACATTTTGCATAGAATAGAAGTATGCAGCTGAATAATTTCACCAGCTCCATGTTTTGCCACAAATACCTAAAAGCTAGGACAATCGGACAAAACAATTTGCAATCAGTTTGCATTTGATAAATGAATCCCACGAGATAAGATTATCTTGAGTTGGCAATTAGCCTAAAAAGAGCGCATCATGCACAGATTTTCACTTTACGTGGAGCTTACGAGTTCCAAATAATTTATCATCATTGTTTGTTTCCTTAATAGTAGCCTTATGAATCAAGCCAGTCCTTTTTGAGTGAAAAAGTGCCTCCTAGATACAACCTCCAACGCCATTAATCAGATTCGTGGTGATCTAGAAGTAGCTCCCCAATGTACTCTTCAAGGTGCAACTTATCACCCAACAAACACCCAGTGATATGAACTCTCCAATTCCAATACTCTTCGAGAATCACCCACGGTGCAATCTTTATCCGCTTCCAAGCATATAAGGGCATCAACGATAGTTGTTTATATCAGTTTATTTGTTACATAGAATTTAGAATATAGTATTATCCTATCCTAAAAAATAATCATAATAGTTTTGGTTTATATTTAAAAAGTAAGATCGTTGTTAGAGAACTCTCATAGTAAATGGTTTATAAACTATTATTATTAGAGTTCTCTAACAATGATCCCACTTTTGAAATGAATGGCAAGTCTCTCATTCTTTCTCACATGAAGACATTATTAATTTGAAATCTACAATTCACTCCCCTGTATTTTTTTGATAATTTTCACTGATTTATTAATATTAAAATTTTTAGAATTTTTAAATTGTTGAGGTAGCATAGCATGATTTTTATGACGTGGCATGACAAAAAGTAGTTTATAATCGTTCATTAATGTAGATGGTCTAAATGAAAGAACAAGTCTCTTAGCTTTAGATTTCCTTTGCATCAGACATTTCCAGGAACTCAAATAATCTCTATTATCTTTACAACGGAATTCGATATAGAAAACCCCAACTTGTCAATATCTTGCAACACCTTATATTAATGTTACGCCAAACAGAGGATTTCGAACTGGTAACATATTATTATCGAATCCGCCATCAATTAATTCCACATAGGCTTGATATATTCTCCAAAGAGCTTTTTTATCCCAGAACAAACTGAATACCATCTTCCCAGCAGGCCAACTCTATTTCCTTAGAAGCAATGAGCCAACCCAATGACCTTTTTTCAGCAGATTTTCTTGTCCTCTTTAGAACCTCATAAAAACCATCATTGATTTTTCTTTCAAGCTTCTAAATGACATTTCTAGGGGCTTTGAATTAAGAGAAATAATAGGATTTATTATGAAAAAAACCAACATGTTTTCATCTTTTTTGCGTTTTCGTCCCTTCATGTTATTTTTTTCCATAAAAAACCTCAAGTTATTCTTTTCTTTTTTGTTTAGTGAAAATTTGGACATTAGACCCCGGTTATAATTTGTGAACCGGGTTTTAATAAACTGAAAACCGGTATCTAATGTTCAAATTTTACTAAACCAAAACGAAAAGTATAACTTGAGTAACTTTTATGGAAAAAATAATATGAATGGACGAAAACGCAAAAAACATGAAAACATGTTGGTTTTTTCCGTAATAAACCCAAAATAATACACTGAAATCACATAAATTACTAAATTTAATGAGAGGAAAAAATTTGTGTTTCGTGAAGAAAGACGCCTATGAAATATGTCTTTGCAACTCTCTCCATATAACACTTTGTACACTAACTGACTAACACACACCAAAAGACCCAAATTAGCCATGGAGACAACTTCCAATGCCGAAAAGTTCGCTCTTACAAAAATTGACTTTTAACCCCGAAGCCTCTTGATTTTTTGAAACAAGTCAAGAAAGGATAAAAGCATTGACATGTCTTTTGCCCATTTTCCAAACAATAGAGCTATCATCCGCGTATTTCAGTAAAGATAAATTTGACTCATCTTCCTCAAGAAATAGACCTTTACAATATCATCTTACAAGACTCTTTCACTAAAACTTACAAAGCTTCCACGGCAAGAAGAAATAGCAAATGAGAAAGCGCATCCTCCTGACTTAATTCCCGTTCCATAACAAATTCTTTTGATGAAGATCCATTTAACATTCTCGAAACTGAGGTCTGAAGCACCCTACAATCCATTTGGAACACTGTCAAAAGCTTTTTCAAAAGTCAACTTTACAAAGTAAAAGTTTCATCCCAGATTTCATCCATTTGCAACACTATCTATATCAATCAATTTACTGAAAAGAGAGCTGCGAAAGAACGATCTCTGATGATTCTGCTCTTTGAACCTATTTTCGAAATGCATCAATATTATACTTTTCAGATGACTGGGCTCATCAACCCACCCTCCAACCAACAACCCTCTAATGATCTGTTTCCTCACTGGGTAATGGCAGGTGACATGATGTACAGATGCATATATTTTGTCATTAATGATAAGAATAATCAACAAGAGAAACAATGATCTTTAACTCAACAGTCAATGCAATCTAAGTACGGCAGTTTTTATGAGGGCAAATTACCAAGAAAGGTAATATAAAATTCAACAATTGCCAATAAAGATAATGTAAAATTTTTTAGGCCAAGAAAATATAACATAAAATTCAATTTTGACAAAAAAGGGTATTGATGACAAATTAAGAAGGTAAATTTTTAATTTTATGCTCCCTTTTTTGGTAAAGAATAATATTTGATTATCTTTCTTGACCTAAAATTTGAATTTCATGTTCTTTCTCGGCTAAAATAGAATTTTATATTACCTTTCTTGGCAAAAAAAATATTACAATACCTTTATTGTCAAATTTTGTATTTTATATTATCTTTCTTGGTAATTTTTCCTTTTTACGACAATGTGACAATCTCTTATACTTTCTCAAAGATCTAACATAACAAGGGAAGAACAAAAAACATGAGGACTATGTATTAACTATTTGTAAAATTTCTTAATAGATGGAATAAAAAGTATCATGACCTGCTCACGCTCAGGACTTCCCACTGGCATAGTGGCATCCATAGTTTTCTTATGTAAACCTGATATCATAAAAAAGAATGCATCATACCAGATGGATTCACTCAATTATATAACTGATAGATGGATTGAAGGAGTTTTTGAGATCAATCATGGAGTGACATGAACAGCTTAGATCGAGAAAAGAAACAATGGACGGTCAAGATTATGTTTGTGCACAAAATGAAGTCAGTGTAAATGTTATAAATTGGCAACAATTTCATATTTTGATTACAGTAACCATAAGGGAGTTGGGTAGGGAGAAACACCAAGAATGGACATGTGGCAAAATGAATGGTATTTTAGATTATGAGATGTGAAAATACATACAAAAGTTTTCAGATTCTCTTTACCAATTTTTAGGATTTTCTCTTGCTATGGAACCGAATGGAATCAATAGAATAAATAGACAGGGGATGTTTGGTACGGTAGAATCGGGAATGGAATTATGTGAGTTTATAAGTTTTTTTAATTAATGATAGTTATATATAAATAAATATTGACATAGAAAATAAAAAAAAACTATAAAAACTCCATTCGGTTTCCACGTTCTTGATTCTCTCCATGTTGATAAGTAAATGAGAGAAATGAAATTTATACTCAACTCAGATTTCTTCTCCTTTCCATTGAGAATCAAGGCTCTCATCTTATAAGGGATAAACCTCAAGTGATTCCATTCTCTCAGTTCCACCGCAACACATCCTAAGTGTTTGTAAAAGAAAGTTTCTAAGAAAATCAATTGTTTAAGAAAGAATACGAAAGACAAAGTTACATAATAAATAAATAAATAAACTTTCGTTTTTGAGCAATAAGTCCCAAAATATAATATTTTAATGATTAAGTCCATAAATTTCATAAAATGAGCAATTAAATTCCTCCACATTTGTTTAAATTGTTAAGTCACCGAACTTAATAAAAATGAACTACCAAGACCATGCACTTCAAAAAAATGAAGGGTTAATATTGAATAAACTCTGTCAACTTTTTTCATTTTCACGATTAAGTCCCTAATTTTTTTTCTGATTGTTTAAGACTTTAGGTCCATAAACTATTTTTGTCTTATTCAAAATTATATATATGACCTGTTTGATTGGTTACCAAACAAGTAACCTTGGTATTTTCACGGGAAACCCCCACTATCTTTTTCCATTTTAGTGATTAAGTCCCTAAACTTTTTGTTTTAGGGGTAGTGTTTTAACGACTCATCTGGTAGCTGGTCAAATATATATACTCTTGAATAAGACAAACATAGTTTAAGGACTTAAACAATAAAAAAATAGTTTAGGGACTTAGTCGCGAAATTGAGAAAATTTTATTTTCAATATTAACCCAAAAATGAATGAAGTCCCTGCATTTTATACGGTTAACTTTCATGATTATAAAATGTAGGCACCTAATCATTTAAGAAAAATATACACCGACTTAATTGTTCATTTTTATAAAGTTGAAGGACCTAATCATTCAAAAAAAAAAGTCTGGGGACTTGATTACTCAAAAAATGAAAGCTCACCAGGTTTTCTGAAATTTTCCCTTTAAGAATCGATCAAAAGAAAAAATGGAAACAACAAACAAAAAAGCCTTGAGAATCATTTAAAAACTGACGGAGGACAAGCTTTCATTTGGTTCAGGAATATCCAGTGTGAAGTTTTGCAACTAAACTAAGAAGCCTAGGTTTATTAGCCTTCTCAATAGATGTATGTGTGCACGATTAACATGGAAAGACAACTTTTTATGGAGAAACCGACCACGTACCCGTATACATATTTATGAAGAGTATGATGGTTTTGTCATAGGCTCGCAAATGGAACACCAATTATTTAACTGACGCCGCCAGTTGATACCCAAGGCATCGTACCTGTGATCATATCCCAGACTTCTTATTTTATGCCATGCTATGAACTCATCCTGCAAATTAGAGATTTGACATTAGCTCATATTAGTCGTCTCAAGGATAACTACATGATCAGTAGCTAAATTATAGATTTGACGATGTTAAATTTTTTGAAGGAATCTATGAATGGACTTAGGCTAGGCCCGAACTTAATTCAATAGCTCGACGAGCTTTCAAGATGTAGGTTCGAGCTTGGCTCGAGAAAGACAAGAATTTGGCTCGAACATGCTTTGAAAAGCTCAAATATATCTATGAACTTCATATTCAACACCTAAACTCGTATTTTTAAGCTACCTTTTCAGCATTTGGATTGAGTTTGAACTCCATAAAGCTCGACTCCATATAACTAGAGCTCGAGTTGCTTGATATAAGCTCAACTCATTTGCAACCATGGCTATATACATATATATAAAGCATAAAAGGCTACTCGAGCCAAGTCACTAAAAGCCCGACCTCGGTATAGGGCTCGAAGCCTCAAGCTCAAATTAAACTTGACTGGGTCTAGCCAAGCTCGTCTTGCTCAATATAAGCTCAACTCATTTGTAGCTCTACTCCAGATACTCAGACTGTTTTGGCTGGATCAAAGATTACCATGTGGCATAGATATATATTTTAGATACGAAGGTATCAACTGTGTATCAGATCAAGAACAGGTTTAAACCTATTGACTGTCTGGTTGGGGGTCAATCGAATTGTGCTAAATTATGGGTTGGTGGTTAGGATGGAATGATGGATGTGTTAGAGAAGCACAATCATAATGAACAGATATAAGGTTGCTTTTCCGAAATAATAATAATATTATTATCATTCATGAACAGATATAAATGATCTTTTTGTAGAAAAGGACCATTTTTTAGGGGAAGCATTTCAAATTAGATCAGTTGACAACACATTTAGCTAAGATACAAAAGGATAACAATCATGAAGCAGAGCCAAAGGATGTATAAGAAACCAGTAAACATAGAAGTTCATAACGTCAATAGGTAATAGGTAATAGTAGTTGATTTTCTGTATATTTATAATCTCCCACAAATAATAAACTAAGCAGTGTCTTTAAAGCACGTATATGTATATGTATATGTATATGTATATGTATATGTATATGTATATGTATATGTATATGTATATGTATATGTATATGTATATGTATATGTGAATAAGAATGAATATGAAATAGTATGTTTAAATATACAAGTACATGTACCTTGAAAGTATGTGTATGTGTTGAATTTGTTTGTTTTGCAAGTACTAACCAGTAGTGTTGGTGATTTTGGAGTCCTCAAAAGTTTTAGTGGTTTGATTTACAAGACCAAAGAAATTTCATGTTAAGCATTAAAAAAGTTTAGGAGATGCAGAAGGCATGCTCGTTTAAGACAACATTATTCCGGACAGCTGGACAAGACAAATGACAGGGGTCTAGGGGAGGAATCCCTAGTGACTAGTGAGGTTAAGGCCCAGAGCCCCTAACAGTATGCACTGTTAAAGTTTACAAGGCTGTTAAGGTTATGCATGGTCGTTAACTCGTTAAGCCTGCAGATGGTAGCTTGGTTGTTAACTTTGCATGTTGTTACAATTAGGGGGTGTAACTGAACCGAGCTACTCGAGCTCAACTCGTTAAAAGCTCAAAAAAAAACTTGAATTTAACAAGCTCGAGCTCGAATTCGGTCTCATTAATCATGGAGCTTGAGCCCGAGTTTCACATGTTAAGCTCATTTAGATTCGCAAGCTTAAACGAACCCTTGTATAAATAAAGTATGATATATAATTACTAATAAATATATAATTATATCAAATAATAAATATATAATTGATAATAATATATTTATATATAATAAAATAAATAAAATATTATATATAATAAACGAGACAATCCCGAGTCAAGCTCGAGCCTATAAAATCTTTCACGAGCCGAGCTCAAGCTTTACACTCGAGCCTCATACTTTTAAACGAGCCAAACTCGAGCTCGGCTTGGCTTGTTTACACCTTTACTTTTCTATTGTTTTTCTAGAAATGTGCTCTTATGGTTTTCATATCAACAGAAATAATCTCTTTTGACATAATAGATAACTTAACACAGCCCACACATTTCAATGGCGACGTAGATTCCATTCCATTACGGTACAACATTGCACAAATCTGAAATTCCCTGTTTCGGCAGAAACACGACTCTCTTACCTGATGCATCTTTGGTAGACACTCAACTTTCCTGCATCAACTCCGGTACGTATATGCTCTCCGGTCTTCGTTTTGCGAAAAACCAACCTAAAATATACACCACAAGAAATTAAAAGAAAGAGTGACGCATAAAACCTCAATTCAAACTTAAAAGACATCCTAAACTAACAAATCAGGGGGGAAAACACAGCAAAATAAATTAATTAAACCATCATGACCTAACCACAGCCTCAAACACAAGCCATCTGAACCTCCAAGATCCCAACCACCACAACCCTCCTATCACAGGCCCTAAACCAGATCATTGGCATTTCCATCCCAATCTTCCAATTGCTCCAAAAAATATAAAGTATTCAGCCCTTTGAGAATCCAGTCAAATGTATAAATCTTTAGTCCTTTGAGAATTCTCTGCAAGTGAAACACCAAAGTTTAGTATTCAACTAATTTTAATTTTACACATCCTCATGCTACAAGTTTCTAACTAAAAAGTTTAATACTTCAATATTTAACTAAATGAAAGTTTAATGTTTTTTACTAATATCAACGTTAAATATTTAACTACATATTATAAAGCTTTTTAACATGTTGATTTGAAGATGTGTAAAATCAGATTAATATCAACTGTATTACATAAACGCCTCTAAATCAGCTTTGTCATTCTATATTTTATTTTTAGTTTATTGAAAATTTTAATTTATGGTAATGTTCTCTTATCTTCTATATTGCAGATTTTCATCACTAATTTATCCATTAAAAACATAACGTATACTCCGTCTAACACACAGACCCTCGTTAATAATGACAACCAACGGATGCGCATATATATGATCATAAAATGCTATCATAAAGAAACTAACCGACGGATGCACATATACATAATCATAAAATGATATCTTAAAGAAACTACTTGAACTGATATGTCATGGTGAACCCTCAAAAAGAAACCATCATTATGTTCATTTTAATATGGAGCATTTAAGTTCATGTTTATCTCCTAAAGATGTGTTCGTCTTGTAAATTAAACATCTCAGAGTCATCATATACGATATTTTCCTCCTAAAACATGGTAGAACATTATTTCATATGAGATCTGATAAGAATAATGCTAACAGAGATGGGATAGTGAAGGATTAAAGGAACCAAATGATTTTATGAATCAACAATGAAGGAAACTCAGAGAAATCCAAAGAAGACTCTCTGGAATCCTCCTGTCCAAATTCTGAAGAGAATGAATTTCTCTCTGCCGAAGCTAATAGCAGTCTAACAAACAATCTCTCACATGCCCCTTATTATAATCAACAGACTATAGATAACCCTCTCTCATGCTTAACAAGCATATTTCCCCTAACTTCCCTACATGTGCCTCTCCTATTTTCTGCTATAAAATTTCCTGGCCCAATGCCCATTGGGATTACCCAAGCCGTAGCATGTTCTCTACCAATACCGGCCCCATAAAGAACAGGCTTGTCCTCAAGCCTGAAGTTCAAAGGTTGAGTTTGAATTAGTATAAGCATACTCCCAAGAGGATCCTTCAATAATGTTATCTTCCCACGGAATAAGCCACATTCGCCTTTGTGTTTTATGCTTTGAAACCTTATGAGTAGGTAGGCATTTACTAGGAGGAAAGGAAACAAGAGAATTCGTTTCCATTTCAGCAGGGAGAAAAGCCACAGATGTGTAGATCCTATGTGCCCATTTGAGGAGATAAACGTGGAAAATTGGGTGAATTCTCACAAAGTCAGGTAACTGGAGTTTATTCTTAATATGACTAACTTTAGCAACAATGAGAAACGGACCATGGTGGCATGCTGAAAATTTATGGTTGATCCGTCTAACTACTGATGGCTGGTAATAAGGATGAAATTTGAGGAATACCATATTTATTCATCGAAAAATTCCACATCACAGCTATATTTATCGGTTGAGGACTTCATTTGTGCTTGGGCTCAAGTTAAATTGTCTTTGAGATTCTTAAATGCTTTGTCTCGAACGGCTAAACCACGCATCGCAGCCTCATAACAAATCTTCCCCAGAGCCCATTGCAAAATGGTCAGAGAACAATCATGTATAATCTCAATCAGCATAGATACATGATGAGCCGCGCTGTACCAGAATTCAGCCCTTGGTAGCTCGTATGATGAGGTTTTTGTTTTCTTGAAATATAAAAAAATGTAGATAGGTTTCAAGGCTCCGATTCACTCGTCAATCTCGGGGCAGAAACCACAAATAAACCTTAGTTTGCTACTGTCTAATAAAATTATTTCATTCCAGAATATGCTCGATACATCCTGATCACCTCACAATGATTTTGGTATTCCATGTAAGTGGATAACCTCCTTAGAAAAGTTTTAGTGAGGATTCGAGTCACAAGCAGGTGCTTCAAGGGAATAAAATTGCCATATTTCGAAAGATCAACTAAAAAGAATTGAGTGTATATCAATATTAAAAGACAATAAAAATAGTGGCATCAACCACATGCTCGATGATCCCCACCAGAATTCCACCTCCCAAACTATTTTCCAAATTTTTGATTAGATCAATATCTAATCCCAAGAAGATTGCTAACCTTTTTTACCAAAAAATGTGTGTCCCCCCCCCCCCCCAAAATCAACGCCGGCTCCAATGCCAGTTGGGCCAAGTAGATTGGGCTTATTAGACTACATAACTGGACAATTACAATGTTGATATTCATGACTCTGGGCCTGTCTCTCTTGGGCCAATTTTCCATGATGGGGCCCGATTATTTCTTCCTGAACGCCCGTAGAGAATTTAGCGTTTCTCTTCTCTACATGGATGTCAGTAGTGAATTTCCAGTTGCAAGCAGAATCCATGGAACGAATGCACGTAAGAGGATTTAGGATATAATTTAATACTATATTTTTATAGCTTTCTTTCAAGTTGTTAACATATTGATCTGGAACATTATTAGTAAATTTCTCAATAAATATTTGCAACTTTGCAAGAAAATGTTACGAACTTCCGGTCACGATTCATTTTGGAGATTGTATTTCAAATCATAGTTTGATAAACGCACACTAAAGACGTATCATGTTGCTTCCACATTCAGAATTCCATATGTCAGGTCGGGTCAACATCCATTAGGATTGTTAAACATCAAAACAATTCAAGCCAAAATTTAAATGCATGTTAACTTAAGTTAATTGATATACAAAACGTTAAACGATATGATGTTTCCATCAGTCCACCCAGTTGACATGTACTAGGCAACTAAATCACATTAAATAAATCCCTAACCTCAATTCTGAATGCAAAAATCAAAATGAAAAACCAAGGAAAGCACTCAAAATATATAGAATTTCCCAACAAATAAAAATGTTCTGGCTAACCTGACATAGCAACTATCAAATTCAAATTTTATTGGAAGTTGGGCAAATTCCATGTTTCCTACAACTCAATGCTACCCTAAAACAAAGGGATAAACAAAACATGGTAAACTTCATCAGGGTACTTGCTGATTTCAACTATTGATGATGCAAGTTGATTATTCTTTGAGGCTTTGAGCTAAAAAAAAATTACCCACAGATTACATTCAATAAGGAATGTCATGGCTAGGATTTACATACCTCAGAAGTAATGTCAATGCCAAGAGAAGCAAAGCCATGTACCAGGCAACCCCCCAGCATCCACGTATCTTTTCACACAACATAGAAACGAAATCTAAAATTAAAATTTGTGAAAGTTTAAGAAGAATCACATAACTCAAACCCGTCATCAGTTTGATGAGAAATTAACGATTTTGATAATTTTGCATTTAAGTTATTAACATAAAGTAGGCAATGTATGTGGGAAGGAGGAGGGGATGTACCGAAACTGGTGTTTCTTTAGAACATAAGATACATTAGACATGTTGCTTCCGTAAATAAACAACAGCACACATTTATAAAGTAAAGTCTTCACGGAGTTCAGAGTTCACCCTGATTTCTCGTGTATGCAGACCGGAATATTTATACCTTTGCACCCTTATGTTGTGGCAACTGGCAAGAGATACTCCTATAATAACATATTCACTGAAATATGAACGCAACAGATGACTTTCCACAGAATTACCCTGCAATCACATAAGTCAGAACGATTCATTTCTTGAGATGCTTAAACTTTGTGGTTGTGACTTTCCACAGAATTACCCTGCAATCAATAAGTCAGAACGATTCATTTCTTAACATATTCAGAATTGTTAAAACTAATATTTTAGGAAACATCATGATAGTTATAACAAGCATCATTCCAAACCTAAGTGCATGCAATATGTAGTAGCATATTCCCTAAAAAAAACCCTAGCAGAATTGAAGGGAACAATCATCAGCCCAGCATGCCATATTGAATGTCATTGTCCGGGTATATAGTAATACCAAGAAATTCATGTTGCCTAATGATGAAATAGATTCACAAAAATTGTAACTATTACTTGTACATTTGACAATAAAAGAAGCTCAAGTTAAACACAAATGAAACCAATTGTATAAAAGCAATGTATCAGGATTTTTAGGGCTAACAGGCAATCAGCAACCAGATTTAAAGATGCAGAAGTCAAAGCCAACCAACAAACAACAACCAGGATGTTGTATATGATTCATGTAAAAGCAGTGTAACATACACTCACTATTAAGGATGTAGAAGCGAATAAATGAGAAAAACATGAACACAAAGAGGCATTCACTAGAATTCAGATTCATTGTAAGTTATAGTTTTATTCAACTTTTAACCTTCGTATGCAATCAAGTATCAACGTGAAGGCTTTAACTATAGCAGGGAGGATCTATACAAGCAAATTGTTTCCTCCGACCGTACCTCAGTGGATATGCTACTATTTTATACATTACGTGCAATATAAGAGCCGACAGACTGCCGGGTCAATTTCAACGTTCAAAAAGAACATTTGAAATATGACAGCTTAAATAACAAAACATGTGTTCTAACATCTATTGTAAATTTATATCTTTATCTTCTGTAGTTCTGTTTGCTGTTTATCAGTGTAATACCAACATTAAAATCATGAGAATTCAAATAAGGAACCATGGTGTTGTATCTAAAGCATTTGTACAGATTTCAGATATTGTATTGTTGACACTTGATTGGAATCTAACACTAAAGCATGATTGTAAGAACCAAGAAACCAAAGGAAAAAATTCATGTTAATCAAAGATCTTGAAGACTCTAGAATGCTGATAATTCTTATTCCAAATGCTGCATACAAATAACAAATCCAATCTAAACCAAAAAACACAATCATAACACAAGTGTACTAGACTAATCATCAGTTGTATCTTCATAACTTCAGATTAAAAAAATATAAAGGTAAGTGGCTTTTCAATGCATAAAAGGTTTCAATTTAGAGAAACATGACAAAGGATCAAACACAGATAGAGCAAACTTGCAAATAGATGAATTCCAATGAGCATCATTGCTCATTGATCATAAGATTCATACGACATAACTCAATTCTCAATCAAGATAAATGAAGATTGAAGCATTAAACAAACTTTAACACGTTCATCTGGGTTGAGATGGATGGATAAGTGGCAATGGGTGGTTAAGATAGTCTTTCTGGGACAAGAATGTAAATTCTTTAATACAAAATAACATAACAAGCAAGGAAAGACATCAACCAGTTGCAGCAAACTAAATAGACAATACCCCGCCTCAACAGTCAACCTAGAATAAGATCCTGCAAGATGAAATAAATTCAGAAACACCAGAAGTTAGAAGAAAGGGAGTTAATCACCACCCAGTAGATATCAACTGCATAGCAGAATTCAACTTCTGCATCCCACTCATATGATCGTTGGATTTTTACATATATGAAACAGGTAAAGCTAAAAGATGGAAACTGCAGGATTTGCAACTCTCTTAAAAGTTAAAACAGCAAAGAGGCTGTAAAACACATTCTGCATCCAGATACACGCCACAATTGCTTGTGATAACATTAACAAGACTACTCAACTGCACTAAATGTTCATTATTTGAGAATACTACGGTAACTACTAGAAACTACAGCTACTGCAAGAAAATCTTCCTACCTCATCCATATGCACTATGCAGGCTTAACCTTTTCTTCATTCACCACAGAGAGTATTGGCAAGCTGCTGAGGAACTCATCCAATCCTTCGAAAAATCCAATACCTTCAATGTTGTCTTCTTCTCCCTGCCCATTACCTCGATTCCCACCAGTCATCCGTGGAGCAGCCTCTTCCCCTTCATTATTATTGAATTCCACATTCAAATCCAACTTCCCCAGTTCTTTTGCAACTCGGCCTGATTGTCTTCTTGGATTACTAGCCACCACTTTTTTGCTACTCTCTGTCAAAGGCACCGCAGGTGCCCCCACATCCTCTTGCACTGGTATACTAGTTTCAGGATTTTGTAGATTGTTACCCATCCTACTTCGGGTAACCCTCCCCTCAACAGGTACAACTTTCGCTTTCTTTTTATTACCCAGATTATTCTTCATCCTTTTAACTTTCTTTTTCTTGGTGCTATTCCATTCAATATCTGAATCGTCACTAGGTTCAGAGATTCCCGTAAAGATATCATCAGTAACATCATCTATGTACACACGTGGCCCCCAACTTCTGTTTTTCTTGGCCATCCTCCCATTAAAATGGTCCTGAACTTGACTTGAGACATCAGACAACTGTGAATACGGTGTCCAATTTGACTTCGTACCCATGTCATTGTTTTTCTCTAGATGTGACATTGAAACCCCTAATGGGAAGAACCCCCAACAACAGAAATAGGCTTCCTGATCTTCGACTATTGGTGGCGGAGAGGAAATAGGCACTGCCTGGAACGCCCTTTTACAGTTGTCACAACGAAGGGTGCACTCCGCATAAACTCTAGGATATTCATACATGTATAAACAGTAAGGACAAGCAGTCCAAAACGTAGGCGACTCATCCACATTTTCATGTTCTGCCTCAGTTTCTCTTTGTACTTCTTCCTCACTGACCCCATTGTTGCTATTAACCTGACTAGGAAACTGGACTAGGGTAGGATTTTGTTCCCTCGTCTCGTGATGTTGTTGCTGGGTCTGGGGATGGGGCTGTAATTGTGGCTGTTGTAGTGGTTGTGGTTGTGGCTGCATAGACTGCGGTAGTGACGGTGGTGGCGCTTGTGGCCAAGACATTGGAGGTTGTGGCGGTGCTTCAGGAGGAGACACAGTTGGCGGCCGCATAGGTGTCTGCGGCTGAGTAGATTGTGGTGATGGTTGTGGTCGAGTTTGTTGTTGGACTGTCGACGTTATATGAAACGGTTGTACCTGCGGCTGAAACAGTTGTTCCTGCTCGCGTTGGTGAAACAATGGCTCCTGCTCGCGAATAGGTACCGGCCTAATCGGATTCGGCTGTGACAGAAAATTGTGCTGTTGGAGTTGCTGCTGTTGATGACTCCTTTGTACCCTATTTTGAAATGTCTGCTGCGGCTCGGTCAATTCATGCTCATGAGGCGACGCCATATGATTAATCGAGAAAAAATTATGTTGATGCTGCTGCTGCTGCTGGTGATGTTGTTCAAGGTTAAACCCTATATGATTCATCTGCTGCTGCTGCTGTGGAAAATCAATCTCCGAATCATACATAGATTTCCGCATAGGGTTCGACAACACAGCCCAAGCTTCATTCACAAACTGAAAAGCTTGATCGGCGTAAGGAAATCGGTTCTGATGAGGGTTTAGCATGACCGCAAGCCTCCGATACTGCGCGGCGATGTGCTCAGTGTCCTGAACAAACCTTACAAGCTGAAGAATCGCGTAGAAATCCGGCTGCTGGACGCCGTTACTTCCGACGACTCGTTTCTCAGCGGCGAGGAGCGTATCTGTAATTGCCAATATCTGATCAGCAGCTTCAAGCCTAGGGTCGGATTCTCGTGCTCGGATCGCAAATGTCTTGGAACCTACGAAGTCATTACCGACGAGTAGCTTCTCGGCGATACCTATCCACCGTTGCGCCTCCGCCCGAGCTATGAAGCTATGGGGGTCCATAGTTTCTCTCACTACTTTCTCTCTCTAAAACTCAAACTACAGTCATGGATGGAGTTGCTGTTTATTTGACGGAAAAGGACTTGGTTTTTATAGGGAAAGGGTAGCTACATAAAGATATAGGGTGGCGTGGCAAGGGCATTATTGTCATTTAAGGGTGATATAGGATTGGAATCTAATCGGATGTCATGCACGTTTAAAATTGAATTATATTGGAACTAGTTGACAAAAAAAGTTGTTGGCGCCAGATTAATAATGACTATTTCCAAAACCAGTGTACTTTATTTGGTTGTACATTATGGAAATCTTGTTGTATTTTGTTAAATTTATATTTTAATAGTCTTTTTTTTTTCACATACGTTTGACCTTGGTGTGAAACCGTGAATTATCCCAATTTCTAACGACCAAAAGGATCCCAAACCAACGGAATGGAATTAAATTTTTTTTTTTTACTTGATGTTTTTAAATTGTAAGGGTATGTTTAGTTAACAAACATTAATCATTTTTTAATTTAAGTTTTCAAGTTATAATTTTTAGAAAAAACAATGGAAGCTATAAAAAGTGAAAACTTGTTTAAATGATAAAGTTTTAGGGGGCGTTTGGTTCGCTGGAATATGATGGAATCTGGCGGAAAAGGAATGGATTTTCCATTCTGGTGGGTTGTTTGGTAGTCCAAAGGAATGGAATGACCATTCCACATTTTTTTAAAAAACCTCCCCTTTTGAAGGAATGATCATTCCATAGCAAAATGAGAGGAATTTAAATTCCATTCTCAATTCCTTTTGATAGGGGTGTTTATAAAAATCCGAATCCGAGCATCCGAAACAAAATCCAAAATACGATCCGAAATTATCCGAAATTTTGGATTCGGATAGTAAAATTCCAAAATTTCGGATATTTGGATAATCCGATATCCGAAAATCCAAAAAAAAAAAAAAATTTATATCTTTGGTATTGATTATTTACATAATATTTGAGTGTTTATTATTATTCTAATGTATATTTTTGAGTTTTATCTTAATATTATAGATTTATTAACTAATATTTTATATTTTTAGTTTTTTAATATTTTTTTAGTCGTTTTGGGTAAAATAATTCCTATTACATTTATTTTGTTATATATTTATCTTTAATATGTATTTGGATATATAATATTTGTGTTTTAGATATTCAAAAATTTGATTTAACTTTTTTAAAAAAATTAAAAATATGAATTTTCGGATATTCCGATATCCGAATCCGGAATTTCGGATATCCAAAATTTCGGATTCGGATAGCACAATTCACTATCCTAAATTTCGGATATCCGGTTTTGAACACCCCTACCTTTTGACAACCATCCGCTCACTCTCAACCCTAGCAGCCACAAAAAAAATTTGTTCTTCCTCTCCGGTGCCGATCTGCTAGCCGCTGGACGTCTTACCGCCGACCTCCTCCATCTCCGGCGCCGATCAGCTCCATCTGCGGTGACTAGGGTTTTGCTCGTCTTCTCCTCTAGCTCACCTCCTGTTTTTGGTTCCACTACCACTTTTTCTTTTAGAAACTACCACTGACCGTGGGTAATTTTTGTTGGAAAAGTTGACAATCATTTAATAACTTTAATATATATATATATATATATATATATATATATATATATATATATATATATATATATATATATATATATATATAATCAATACTTAAATTATCTATCATAAATGACCAAATATATTACAATCATGTTTTCTGTTGTCTTTTGTACTATATCTATTTTGGTTATAACATTTTAAGGTATTTGTTTTGTGACTTTGCAATATAAAAAATTTATTTTATAAAGAAATTGATTAAATAAATCATAGTTTTAAAATATTTTTGTACTTCAAGAAAAAAATTCATTTTGACAGATTTATCAACCAAACGGAAAACAATTAAGGAATTATATCTGAAATCCATTCCTTTCTAGCCAACCAAACAAACTATAGTATTTGGATTCAGACAGATTCCATTCCTTCCAGAATTTCATTCCTTTGACGGATTCCATTCCATTCCGTCAGATTCCAGCGAACCAAACGCCCCCTTAGTTTTAAGAAAAATAAGATGGTGATTATAAAATTAGAAAAATAGAATAGGTGAGAAAAAGAAAGTATTATAAAGAAATGCATGATAGGTAATAGAAAAGTGAGAGTGAGAGAGAGAGTGAATGAAAGTAGTATTTTGAAAAGTGAAATGAAAATTTATGAAATTATTGCTATGCAAACAAATATTTATTTTTTTAAACGCAAGATGATAATTTTAGAAATTTCCGGTAACTAAACACATCCTAACATGAAAAATAAGATGAAAATTTTGAAAAAATCATAAGAAAAGTGCAGTAAGATTTATTGGAAACGTAAAAAAATGGATTATTCATATTTCTCATCCAAACATTATCATTAGCTTTTTTTATGTTACACAAACTCAATGATCTAATAACCGTTACAAAACTGAACACCTCCTTAATCATGGATCTCCTAACATTAACTTTTCACGTAATAATAAAACTTACATTATTTTTATCAACAAATAATTATGCAAAAAACTTTTAAGATGAACCATTTTTATGATTAAAACCTCTAACCAATTTTCATTACACCAAAACTCCCAACTCGCAAAATATCAAGAAATTTGGATATTACCAATTGTAACCGATTGAAAGTCGTAAGTAATCATCAACAAGTCGTGCCCATCGGAATTTTGCCGAAAAAGCAATTTTCAATTAAAAAAAACACGAATTTGAATAAAGAAATCAACAAAAAATGTGAATTTGAACCATAAAACACAGACAAATGAGTTCGCTAGAAAGAAGGTTCTTTGGAGACAAATGGTTGGTTAGCATTTATAATCGGTTCATTAGGTTGCAAGTCTTTTTTTTTTTAAAAAATACCTTATTTCGCTAAATTTTAGTCATTTTTGGGGTTTTTTGTGCAACGAAAAATTATTGGGGGTTTTAATCACAAAAATGGTCCAACTTAAGGGTTTTTTACACAAATATCTCTTTTATTAGTTATGCATACTTAATGAACTCATTAAAATACATATAAGTGATAAACAAATGATGTATGATGGATAATGTATAATGTATAAATATTGCAACGATAAATACCTATACAAATTAAAGTTTTATAACAATAATAATACTCAGTTAAATAATTTGTTAAATAATAAACATATTATACATGTTGAAAATTGATTGACATGGTAACATGAAGTCGTCCTTATTAATTGTCAATTTTATGTCGTTTTGTCAAACACATTAAATTTATGTGCTTATCTAATTAAAAGCTTTATAATATATATAATGGTTTATTTTTTAAAAAAAAACTAACATGTTTTCACATTTTTTCGTGTTTTCGTCCCTACATGTTATTTCTTACCATAAAAAACTTCAAGTTAATTTTTATATTTTTTTGTGAAATTCGGACATTAGACCCCTGTTATAATTTGTAAAACGAGTTTTTAAAAACTGAAAAACGGGTTCTAGTGTCTAAATTTCACTAAACCAACTTGAGAAATTTTAAGGAAAAAAATAAAATGGAGTGACGAAAACGCAAAAAAAAAAAAAAAAACATGAAAACATGTTGGTTTTTTCGTAATAATCCCTATATATAACTAAAATCTCAATTTATATCACTTAAAATACACTTCATAAATTTATAAATAAAAAAACTTAAAATATTCATAAATAATAGTTACTGTTCATATCTACATATACAATTAAAAAAATAATAATTATGATGAATAATAATACCTTTTTTAATAATTTAAATATTTACATGCTTTAAATTTTATTATATATATACACATTATATAAATTTATTTATACTAATAATATTAATGCAATACCTAAGTTAATAAACTAATTTAATGATATATTAATAGCATATTTAAATTGATGACTTTCATATCAATTACCATTTGGTCAAAATATAAATATGCATCGTCAAATATAATGTATTATTATAGCCATAGTTTCAAAGTTGGGATACCACCAATTCATAAAATCTGCCATATTTCGGTATCAAATATTCATATAATATTATATTAAATGAATAGTATTACATTATTACTCTTCAAACAGTATTACAATAATAATATAAAAAATTTAAGATATGGTGCAACTAACCGTATTATATATTATATAATATATTTATGAAAGTTAATAAATTAAGAGATTTTACTGTTATGTAAATAAAGCGATTAAAATATGTAAATAGAGTTAAACTCTATTGATAAACGCACGTGGTTGTAAATAGAGTTAAATTGTATTGATAAACGCACACGGTTCTCAGGTAATTCTTAGCTTTAAATATTGTTACAATATGTAAATAAAGTTGTCAAAATTGATTATATTAATAAAAGTCTCATATTTCGATTTTGAAAATCAAATAATGAATAAATGAGACTTTAAGGGTGCGTTTGGTACAGAGAATTAAGCATAGACAATTGGAAATAAGAGGAATTCTCATGTTGACAAACATGGGAATTCCTCTTATTTCCAATACCCTATGCTTAATTCTTAGTACCAAACATAGTGTAATAGTTTAATGTACCAAATCAAGAAATAGCAATGAATGATGAACTATTATATAAGTTTGATGTTTTTAAATGATTTTGGATGTGCTACAAAAAGAATCATTGATATCCGACATTAAATAAAAGCTCATTGCTAATTTAAACGAACTTTTGGTATTTAATACCCAAAAGTATGTAATATCAATGAATGTTGAAATGTGTTTATATATTTGGTCTTTTCTAAGAATTATAAACTTGTTACAAAAAGTCTATTCGAAATTGGACTTCAAATGAAAGTTTAATACTTTTTATGCAAAGAATATTACTTTAATGAGTGGAAATACAAATTTGTAGTGGGAAGTGTAATAGTCTTATAAAACATTGTCTTTAGAATATTTTTAAGGTGTTGTGAATATTTTATCGAAACTGACTCAATTTAAAAGTTTGTTGTCATATTATGCATTTTCATCAAAGTTGGTTGCTATTTTGGGCAAATTTTTTGGTGAGAAACCGGAAAGTTAAAGGTTTCTTGAGCTCAATGAGTTATTTGGGCTACATCTGAGAGTTTTAGGGGTTATGTTGTTAAAAAAGTAAAGTCAAAGTATATTTGTATTACTAGCATTTTTTGAATTAAAATAATTAAAAACTCAATGTAATTAAAATCTCGTAATTTTTCTAAACCTTTTGTAACCTAAAATTCTTCCTCTCCATCTTTATCAATCTTCCATTCATATTTATGCTTGGCATATTGAGGTTGAAATTATTGAATTAAAGATCAATTAAGAGTGTTTCTTAAGTACACAGGGTAATTAGTCATGTTTTTGGCTTAAATTGAGATTTAGTTCATATTTTGATTTGAGTTCATAACTTAAGTTGTTACTTTTATTTAATTAAACTTTGTAGCAGAAGTTATGAATGGAAAGCAAGAAGTATTTTGGTGTTTAAATTTGAATTCAAAACTCAATTGGAGTTGAGATATGATTTTGGTTAGTTTTGTGTTTTTTGGACTTGTACCATGATTGTATATGCTTATTAATCATGGAATTGACATGCAAGTGGCGTATGTACGTAATAGCGTCGATCGATGTTTGTTTTAAATAGTTTTGGGGCTGATTTATTGTTGTTCGTAGGGCATTTACCCAAAAACACATGCAATTCTCGAACAAAATGACATCACAAACCCTTACAATTTTCATATGTACGTAATGTTGTTTTTGAAAAATCGTTTAAAATCAATCGTATATTTATTTTAAGTGTTCTTTATATCGTTTGAAAGCTAAAAGAATGTATTTTATTTTATTTTTACACTCCAGAATCTGAACGATGTATAAAAGAGTAAAAAATATTGTTGATTACAACTAGTCGGGCAAAAAAAATTGTCAAATTTCAGCTTTAAATTGTTTAGACTTGTGTGCTTATATAGATATTACACTTTTTGAGTGCAGGTTAGGATAGACACTTTGGGACATAATTAAGACCTGTTTGTGACATTTTGGCTTAATTAGATGGTTGTTTTATTTTGGTAACTTGCCACAAAGGGATTTGATTATGATTTTAAACGAGTTTAATAACCTTAAATTGCGATCTAAGGTGAGTGAGATTAACTAAATTTACATTCCTATATGAGTGTTGAAGTATCTTTCTATTCATTTGAGCTATGACTTGTTCATATATCATTTTGTGTCGTGTATCATGTTAATAGAACTTTCAAAATTTGTGCATTATATATGATTGTTCTATTATCATCTTAACTCATTAAATTCATCTAGAATTAAATATGAATTAAAATCGTTAGTCACGTGCACATTGAACTCAGGTATCTCATTGTCGCTTGTACGGTGAATCGTACATCGTTGTAGCTTTCGTAAGGTTACAACGGGAGTATGAATGAACTCTATCACTTAACACTTGATTTGTGTTTCAATATGATTGTTGCATTTGACTTGAATCAACATCATTATGTGGTCGTGTATATGATATGTAATTGTTTATTTTGAACTCACTAAATATTTACTTACACGTTGAGATTATTACATTTTCAGGAAGGAAATGGTAAAGAAGTGGACGGGTCTTCGAGTGAAGTTTAAAGTCGAACTTGTGGTATTTAGTTTTGAACATATGTTGTTTTGGTCGGGTTTAGTTAGTTACACTTTGTATCTAATAGACATCTCGATAACTTTAAATATCAAGTTGCTAATATTTTGGTTATTACATGTTGTTGCTAATAGAATTAGTATATAAGTCGGAGTGCTTTTGAAATGCATTGAAAATATGTGTTAAATTAAATAATTTGGAGTCGTTACTTATGTAAATCGCCGAGTGTTTCATTAACTAAGGTTTTAAACAAATAATTTTACTAATAATTGTTTTTACAAAGCTATAAAATAAAATTAAAACATAAATATAAATTTTCAAATGTCTTTTAGAGTTTTGATCATAATTCTATACCTTCATAAGTGTTTGAAATCTTTAATGGAAACGTGTTTCTTACTAACTTTAAACACATTTAATTATATGTTCATGTTATATGATTAGATAACTTTTTATAGGTATGTGTTCTTTTTGAGAAGAACTTCACAACAATCTAAGTTGTATCCATAATGAAGGTTTGAAGAAAAATAGTTTATGACTAGCATGTATAGAAATATAATAGTTTTATAGTAAAATGAGAATCCTTTTAACGGCTAAATGTGTACAAAAATGGTTTAATAGTTAAATATATACAAAAAATAAATTATTGGTTAAATGTGCATAAATCTAAAAGTTGGATGACTTAATACATAATAAAAAAGAAATTATCTAGATATTTCTAAGCCCTAATTATTATAATAAAAATGGTTACACCATCATTCAATTAATATACATACATCATCATTCATCACTAGAAAAATACTACTTACACGTTTACAAATTTCAAGCATTGACTAATTTGAATCAAAGATTTATTTATTAGTCTCAGCTAAATATTCATCACTAATAATATTCTATAGAATAATGTTACCCAAACACACGCACACACATAATATAAATTGTGTATGGTCACAAATGGGACGAACGTTTAGTAAGCTGTCGTAAGCAATTCGGCAGGAAATTCGTTCATGTTCATTTAAGTATTGTTTATTTTTTAAGAGGTAAATTGTCTTATGTCTTTTGTCATGCCTCGCTGCCTGCCATAGTAAATGTGGTCTAAAAGTTTGCAAGCTGCAAAAAGATGACTGTATGTTTTATGAAATTAAATTGTTTGTTCAAATGATAAACTGCCGAATTAATATGAACATATAAAAAATTAAATTGAATAAACGATGCCAAATAGTTATATAATATATAATAGTAATGTTTACAAGGTATCATTATTGTCTATTATGTTTTTGACATTTGTATAGTTTTTATTATTGCTAACTTTTTTTATTGTATTATTTTTTTTATTGATCGCATGAAATTCACTGTAAAAAGGAACATTTCATTTTGTTTGGAAAATATTTGTTTGATGAGATATGATTTATTCAAGTTTTTTCCACTTATAAATTGTTAATCGGAATTTTATTAAAAGGTTATGTGAAATTTTGTTATATTTTGAATGTTAATGACCAATATTGAAAATGATTTCTTATTCTTTAAACTTATTATAATAATTTTTTTTATGATTTTGAAGTAAATATGTATAATGTTTGAGTTTTTGGTAAATTGTGAACATTTGTGTTTGAAATAAATATACAATGTTAATGTTTTCTTTAATTAAAATCGCAAAAAGAGATGAGTGAAAAAAATAATGAACAACTTTTAGGAAAAAATCGAGTGAAAAAAATTACAGAAAAGAAAATGAACATATCAATTGTTACATGTTTTCAGGAAAAATGAAGTCTACAGCCATTTAGCTAGGACTCTGGTTCTTAGTTATTTGAAGATCCTACTGCTCATCTCTAGTAAACTGATTACATGTTATCATCTGGGATTGTAATGGGTGTTTGTAAAAAAAATTCGAAGTATTTAGAAATTAGACTTGAAACCTATAGTAATGTAGTGCATATTTTAAATATCCTTGTGTACTTTAGATTTTTCGTGTCTAGAAGATTGTGAAATTGTTGTATTAATTATGGTTGTGATATGTTAAACCTAGTTTATGTGTATGTTTATTTATGAAAATATATTTCAACATACGCCTTAACTTAAATTTTAAAATTCTTGATCTATGTGTGGGCCGTGATAATTGGATCTTGGTTGCGATGAGCCTAAAGTGGCGTTTGGTTCACGAAATGGAATTTGAAGGAATTGAATATTAAATTTTAGTTATTAATATATAGTTGATAATAAAGGTAGAAGATAGTTTTAGTATTGGTTAGGAATGTATGTTGGTATCTGATTCATGTATTTGTTGTAATTTAATTTATGTATGATTTGTAAGGAATGTCAAATTCCTATAAATAAGGAAAGTTGATAGAAAATACATAAAATTTAACCATTTACCTTGGTTAGCAAAATTCTAAACAAACTAAATTTAAATTCCAATTACACTAACCAAACGGCACCTAAGATTTACATAAATATCCCTTAAATAGATGTGACTTGATAAATTCGTGTTTTATGATATTGACATTGTATTAACTTGAATATATCATGTTTCCACCTTTGCACATAAAAGTTAAATTGATTACCATGGAACGATTTTAACCCATAGTTAAATTGAAAACAAAATAGCTACAAAGATTTGGATTTTAAACCATAATTAAATTCATTACCTACCTAATCCACACCATAACAACATCAATTTTTATGATATCTTCATATTAACTAGTTGATTATCATTGTCTTAGTCGTTTTAATATGTTGATTTCTGATATTTAATTGTTTTAATTTGCTAGTTTTTTTCTATATGAAAAATACAAAATCGGACCGGACCGAAACCAGTTTTCGTAAATATGATGAACCAAGAACCGAACAAAATGCGATCAATCCAGTTCCAGATTAGTTTATCAGTTTCACCGGTTTGGACCGTTGAATGTTCACCCTTACACGGTACCAAGCGAGAATATTAAAGTGGGCCTCTGGGATTAATAAAATGTATATCTACTATTTTGTTTTCTTGTATCCAAAATATTTTTGTAGCATTTTTATGCAAAATCTTTACTATCAGTTTCATTTAGAAACTTTATTTTCAATTGATAACTTAATCCATTTAAAATTTCTTGCAACTTCTACTAGGTGAATTCACACAAACAATATATCATAACCAAATGATTATTCCTAACAAAAACTAAAAACATTGTAATTCATTCATCGATAAACATTTGAAAATATGAACATGTTAACTATACGATCAAAAAACAGTTTTTGTATTTGTTAGTTGCCCGAACATGCGTAGTGAACACAACGTAACCATCTTGGTGCCCCAGGTGGTGCTCTTAGCCATTAAGGTTTTGGAAAAGCTCAGGAAGATTTGCATTGGTGAGCTTTGTTCTTTTACTGATCTCGTTCTTCATCTTCTTTGGCTTTGGTGCAACTAATATATTACTGTTTGAGCCATTGCTATTCTTTTAGCGGTGTTTATGGCAGGCTTCATTCCGTTCTTATGCAGGTCTCGATCAATATCCAACATATCCTTTGGCAATTCAATTGCTCTGAATAGTTGTTTCAGTTCATCGTTGACCTTGATGGGCACTCTAGGATCGGTTGGGCAGGCTATGTGACTATGTCTTTGTGAGAGTCGAAATTTGATAAAAGCAGATTTGACGAGCAGCTTTCAAGGCTTGAATTACGATTGTGCGATATAGTTTGACTGAACATATGTATCTGGAGGTACCAAAACAAATAAACAGAAGATACATATATAAAGGTATACATACATCATACATATCAGGGCCGACCCCGATGGTGTGCAGTAATTGTGACCGCTCAGGGCCCAAGTTTGATAGGGTCTCACTGGAAAATTGACCGGTGATTAAAAAAATGGTGAAAAGCTAAAGTCTGCTTAAGTTTAATTACTATGTCTCACGTCATTAACAAAAAAATATGTGAGTGTGAGGATGTATGATTAGTAAAAATAGGTGTATAGCAATGTCCTTTTTGATAAATATAGTTTTGAAAATATAGTTATGAAATTAATTATTTTGTTCTATATGAACATGTCTTAATATCATTATTTTAAATGTTTTTTGTATGTATATAGCAATTGCTAGACTACTAATAACTAATATTTTTTATAGAAATTAAAAATCTTCACATTTAAAGAGTCTACTATGTATTATCGTACAGGGCCACCAAAATTCAAGGGACGCCCCTGATACACATATACATGTATGATGTATGTATGCATGTATAGAGATTCATGTCTCTTTAAAAAAAAAAAGTAAATGTTCCAACTTGGATGCTTCATGAGTTACTTCTTCACTTTTAACTTGACAGAAATTGTTCGAAATCAAGCAAATACTAATTATCGTAAATAATGCATAAAAAGGGAGTCACAAAGTGGAAGAATTGTAGGCTAGATACCTGTAAATCATCCATGACAATCGTAGGCATCTTTGACATTATGCTTGGACTGTAAATAAGATCAAAATTTGCTTCACTGACTGCGTCAAAGCAGATAAATTTACCCGGAAAAGGCAAGTAAAAGAGCAAATTTAGACCCGAGAACAAAACACCAGTTTTGTTCTACACCATCAACATACGAAAGCACAAAAACTGGAGTGATTTTTCTCCATCCTTTGTCTTGCTTTATGGTGAATTTTGACCAATCATCAATGTGATCATATAGGTCTTTAAACACTAGCAAAAGATTATCTTCCCGAAAAGCATAGTAATAGTTAATTGCAACTTCGAAGGTAATCACCGCAAGCAATTCGGTTTATTTTATTTTCATCACTTCAGATGGACAAGTGTTCTTTCTAAGAGTGGCAATTTGAGTCCGTTCAAGCAAACGGATTGACGACCAAAAGTGATGAATTTTATATAATGTCAAATTTTTTTTCAAAGAACAATTTTTTTAATACGCCGTTTTATAAATTTTCATTTTTAAAAAAAATTTATGTTCAATCTTAGTTTTTTACAATTGGTCCATTTTATTGTTTGACCCGTTGGGTCAAGATTGCCACCCCTCTACTTTCTAGCCTACTTATTTGCACAACAATCGTTATCCTTCTCCTAATTAGATGATATAGCTTATATTGTGAATTGTATGGGTGTGCAAAAATTGGAACAAACCGCCAAAAAAGGACCGCAACCAGCTAAGTTTGGTCCCGTTCTCTCCTTGACTTTTCCAAAAAGGGTTCTTGGTCTGGTTGAGTTTGGTTCCGGTTCCAAACCGTTCTTTTTCTGAAAAAAAAAATTGTTTGCATTTGAAAAAACGAATGGTTTAGATTAGTCCAGTTTTCGAATGCATTGTTTGTATATTTCAGTTGGCTCCCAGTTTTCAGTTACAAAGACAAAAGATGTGCCAAAACTGATAATCTGTTAATCCTAATCATGCATTAAAGATTTAAAGCTGACAAACAAAGGAGGATGCATTCCTATAATTGATTTATATCTAGCAGACTGCAGATAAACTATTTTCCTCTTTGGTTTATAAACACATATAAATAGCTTGTATAGTTTCAAATGTCAAAAAGTATTGAGTCTCATATGGTACTTGTTAGTTGATAGATGATGACTTAAATACAACAGAAGGGTATTTTGGTCTCTTCACCGTGAAGTCAGATGTGTAGTTTACAGTTAGGGGGCGTTTGGTTCGTGGATTTCCTGCGGTTCACCAGGATTTGCATTTAAAATCCTATGTTTGATTCACAGATTCAGTAATTATTTAAAATCCCAGGATTTCATAAACCCCTTCTTTTTCTGTTATTTGAAAACTCAGGCTCCCCTTTGAATTTTAAATCTCAGTTACCTTACATTTTCCACAGTAACAAATATTTTCTATAAGATAATGCAGATTTTTGACAAATTCCTGACAAATGCAAATGCTGCATAATGCAAATCAATTGACAAAATGCAAATATCATAGAAAATTTTTTTCGAACCAAACGCCCTTTTGTAAATTTGTCATTTGTATTACAATTAAAGGGCATGTGGTGGTAATTTTAGAGTGCAGAGAACCAAAAATCTGTTGAGTTCCTTGATATGTTAGTCAAGCAATAAAATTCAAGAATTCATTTCACCCCCTAATTTGTATCTGTTTGTTTTCTGTTTTCTGAAGCACCTTTTTGCCTTAACTCGGTTTCTGATTTGGAAAAAAACGACGGACACTAAAACATCTAAGATCGACGATAGCATATTACCCATGCACAAAGCAATAGAAACTATATAAAGATTAAAAAACAACTTCATATGTAAAAGAAGAGGCAAAGTTTGTACCTCAAAGAGTAGATTAATCACTCGTTTGATCTGAGCCCCTACAACGCTCTTCCTTATATTATTGCTTTTTCCAGCCTCTTTGTGTCGTTAGAAAATTTTACTACAGGAAGAGGCATCTTTGTCGAGGTGCTTGCAGGCATAACTTTAAGAGGGGCAGTTGTCGTTTTACTGCTCGTTTTAGAACATGCAATACTCATAAGGGTCGATGCCGGTTACGTCTTTACAAAACAAAGCCAATCAAATATTAACACAGATACAGACATCATCCCTTCAAAATGAGTGAAACTCAACTCTCAAGCATACTAAGATCAAACAGTTGCTATGCAACAGAGTTGTAAACTTACAAAAAAAAAAAGGGCTAAAGCCGTACAATAGCTATATACTTTTTAAGGTGTCTTGATATAGTACGTGTACTTTTTATATTGTTAATATGATACATTTACTTTTTTATGACCGGTTTTTCGTCTAGCTTTGCGCATTTGTGGGAGAATCTTCGGTACGAATTTGTTCACCGTTGGATCTGCGTGAAATTTTAGGAGAAGCTTCGCAACACATAGTTCTTCGATCTGGACGGTGGAGATCGTCATTGGAGATTTCTACAGAGGTCTCTAGGTGTTTGAAGTTGGATGTGCTATGTGATTTCTCCTACCAGGTAATCACAAGGACGAGAGAGTGTATTTGATGCTTCAATTATGGAAATTTGAACATTAATGAAAAGAGAAATTCCACTCTTAACAGGTATAGCCAGTAACCGGTTACGAAAGGTATCATATTCGTATGAAAAAATGTAGTACACGTATCAAATGTGAACGATTCATAAAGTACACGTGTAATATGAATAATTAAAATAGTACGCGTACCATATCGATACATTTTAAAAAGTACACAACTATTCTACGGCTTTAACCCAAAAAAAAAAGATTAAAATGCAATTATTATTTAAAAAATAGAACAGTCGGTTAAAAATTAATGATTAAATAAATAAAATAATAATTAAGTGAACAAATAATGTTTATTTATATAATCACAGACAGAGCCCAGAGGTATGTATACTGTCGCACAATCACAATCGTTATTTTAACCATTCTCGATATGCTTCGCCATAACCTCCATGTTCTCTCTACTCATCTGGTTGCCGGAAGTTTCCCGGGAAAACACACCGGTCGTACAACGACTCTTTAGTTCAGGCATCTATTAATCGCCGGTGAATGCTTCGTGGTTGCCGTCTCTCTCTATCTCGCATATCCGCTATGGTCTCTCGATTGATCGCGGCCCTCCTAATCAGGTTCCTTTTCTTTATATAATGGAGAAATATTGATAACGATCAGTTTGTTGATATGGCGGACAAGTCTTTCGAACATTCTGATGAATTTAAACGTCTCCAAGAGCCTCCTCACCTCAATCATCAGGTTTCTTTCACTTTCCGATTTCCAGTTAACCTATTTGCTGATTGTGTGTTAGCTCACTTGCTGTGAATCTGTGTATGGGATCGAATTACATTGAGGGGTTTATTATTCTGATTGAATTACATGAAGGGTTTTATTATCTGTGTTTTATGGAAATTTGCGATGCTTAGATAGTCCAAGTTGAGATGCTTATGACAATTTCGAGTTTTTTTTTCAGGCTATGGTCTTTTATTGGGGCTGCAACTTGTTCCTAGTCTTTTTTTTTTTTTTGCCCCCGGCAAGTTTTATCTGTAAATTTGGGGGTCATTAGTGTATGGGTCTGCCATTTGGATTGGTTTATGGCCCCAATTGGATGTGATAAACTGGGTTTCAGATGACAGTAAATAAGACACATCAAACTAATGTAGCCTGTTTGATGTCTGTAATGAATTAAACAAACACTTATTTCATGACTATTATTGTAACGACCCTATTCTTTAATAGGTAAGTCCTTGTAATAGTCTTAAATTATTATGAACGAAGTTGAGTTATTTCTTAAGAAAGTTATAAGAATTCCTATTATAACAAACTTTAAGAACTAAAACAAGATCAATAAGGAATGAATGTTAGCCATGAAAATATACAAGTAAGCACACAAATAGCTTTGTAAGCTACTTACCAACATACAACATGAGCCACAAGAGTTACCATGACAAAGCAAACCTAATTAGCATTACAAAGCAAGCCTAATTTGCATGACGAATCAAACCTAGATAATGAGTTGTCTTGCTATCCACAAGTGTGGTAAACCTAAAGGAATTACTAAGCAAAGCTAGGAAGGTGAATAAGCAAGTTACAAGCTAGACAACTAAATGAACAAGCATCATAAAGCAAGACATAAACACTATAAATAGGGGCTTAGGGAGTTCTTTCTTTTTCATCTCAAGCTTAAACACTATCTATAATTCTAGAAACTTAAATAGCAAAGAAGAAGATTAGAAGTCTTAAGGCAAAGCAAAGTGACTATGTTATGTGCTTTAAATGAGATACATATGTGCTATATAAATGTTTTATGCATGAAAGAATGTTTTACCGTGTTTACCTCATGATTATGTCATTTTATATGTTTTAAGGCATACTATTATTATACACATATATGTATGAAAGTTCAATGAATGTTAAGTATGTCATTTATATATATCCATGACCGAACCTTATTGGGCAGCCCTTATGTGGACCCAAGGTTCAAGAACCTAGGACCAGTTTGGTATGCTTAACATGTAAAGCATGAAAATTTTAAAGAATCATTCTTTATACATGAAAGCTTGTTTTGAGTGAACATTTATGTTAGCATGAAACGCTTAAAGCTATGTTCATGTGTGTATCTTAGGAAACAAGGAATAAGGAGTTTCGAAATATCGTTAAAGCTAGAATTTCTTCTATTTATCTCTATAGGATTGTACTTATTTTTAAAATGTTTCCACTGTTGTAATGTATTGAAATGAAAGTTATATAAAGTTATTATCATTTACGTGTAATATAGGAAAGATTGGAACGGAGTATGACAATTATCAACTCTGTTTTATTATTAAAACATAGTGCATTTTTCTCCATTGCCTATTTTTCCTATTAATGATGATCTTTAGGCTTTTATTCAACGTGTTAATTATGGGTTCCAACATGCAAATTCTCTGTAAGAACAACATTAGTTACTTTTTTTGGGGTAACCTAGGTCTTCGATCTGCTTTGCGAGCCGACTAATCTAAGTCGACCACCTACTTTACGAGTAGTTCAGAGTCATTGCAGGTGAACCTTCGTGGTCAAAGGGGATTTTTTTGCTCCTAGGGTTTGAACTCGGGACTTCCAGGTATTTTCACCATTGGAGACCAAGTTTTACCGGTAGGCCACCACCCTTGTGGTTAACATTGGTTACTTTTCAACAGCTTGCCAAGAGGCACCACATCTTCCCTTAAGATCATAAACATCTTAAGTTCTTATCCGTATAGTATCTCTTGTTAGCTGCAAACCATCTGTGAGTGTATCGTTATTGTTTACTCCGTTGGTTAAAATTCTGCATAGAATTAAGGGGGAGTTTGGTATGGTGGAATTGTTGGGAATGTAATCGTTTAAGTTTACAAGATTTTTTTAAATAATGATAGCTACACATAAATAAAGATTGACATAGAAAATGATGGAAAATCTATGAAAACTGCATTTCCTTTCCATGTTTTCGATTCTCTCCACTTTGATAAGGAAAGGAGGGAAATGGAATCTATACTAAAATCAATTATCTGCTTATTCTATTGAGAGTTAAGGCTCTCATCACATGATAAAAAATCTTGTAAACCCCATTCCCCATGTGGTTTCATTCTCTCGATTCTACCGTTCAAAACGCATCCTAAGTCTTGCTGGTTGGTGTTTTTTTTTACCGTTGATGTCCATTCATTTACTTTCAAGCTGACATGCATAACACGAGATTTGTTTAGTGTGAAAGATCCTTGGTAATTATTTAATTGACTAAGGGTGGAGAGTAGTTTTATTAACTTAGATAAGGATTGTATTAGTTATTTTAGATAAGAAAGAACAAATGTAGAATTATCAAAAGATAATGATAACAATAAACTTATTAGTCTCCTAGTTAGAGTCGCTTTCCTATTTTCTTTTAGTTAGGCAAAGTGTTAGGCATAAGCAGGGCCTAGAGGGGTTCCTTTGGGGTGTGCAGAAACTTAATTGAGTCTTTGGACTTTCGGGAGAGCCTACATCTCGAACCGTAGGAACCTTTTGTACTCGTTTTTTTTTTCGCGATTAATTGATATACCATATTGGTCCATATCGAAGAGTTATTTTTTAAGTCTTAACATCACAATTTAAGATTCAAAACAAACACAGAGTAATACTATATTATCTTTATCCTACAAGACTGAAACCTAGTTTCAAGTCGATGTTTTTTTTTCTCTCCAGGATCATGATGTTTGAGCAATCTGTTTTTAGTTGATTCACTGATTAAAGTTATTTCTTTTGTATGAATGTTATATTAGATTGCTCATACAGTCATACTTGATAATAGTTTCTTGGATTTTTTAGGATGATACCCCTTCATCTAGAAGCTCCCGAAGCACCTGGCAACGAGGTTCTAGGTATGATTCTACTGAGCATGGTAGGCGTAGAAGTGATTCTAGAGACGAGCGATGCCATGTAGAATACAAAGCATATGAGAATAAGAGAAAGAGATTTGAAAGTTCAAGGAGGATGCCGGGTATGTAGTACGTAAATTACATGAGAATGATACATCCGGTATAATTTGCTTGTATAACAGATTATTTACATGTATTGACTACTATTGGACCTCTAACAGGGCATGCTGCTTCTCCGTGGAACAGCCTGGCACCTTCCCAGATTCCAATAAAGGCATCTGGATCAGTTAGATCTTCAAGTTCAAGATCTGTTGGAAGGTCTCAAAGACCACTTTCTGCAGATAATTCACTACCCACAGAGGTAACATCACATTTTTTGCTCTTTCTCGTTCTTCAAATCCTGATGCTAATAGATGCTCTCTTTGTTTGAACTTTCTAATGTTGTGCTGTAATCTGTGTCCAGGATGAAGGAGCCAACAAGGACAACTTTCATGATCCAGATATTACTGAGAGTATGCAGTTAGAGATAGAATACAACTCTGATCGTGCGTGGTAAGTTCGTCATCATCCGATTATTATACTATGATGTGTTTTGTAATTGTGTTGGAGAATGAGATCTGAACAGTGATTTATGTTTGTTTCCAGTTGTATTATTTCAGTCCCTCTGTGTTTTTATGTTTTTCCCAGTTTTGATATGGCTCTACATCAAATAAGCTTTTTTTCTTTTTATTCTGTGAAATCTGAGGTAGCTATGAGCATGTGTTTGTGCATGGAGTATTCATGTGTTACTTAGGAGTGGTAAGCCATAACAAAGGAACATGATTGCAAATTACTAGCACTCATTACACATTTGTCATACCACAACGCAGTGGCGGACCTAGGTTCTAACTAAGGTCACCCGTTGCACAATTTTTCGTCCAAATGGATATATTTAATTTAAAGAAGTATAAATAATCATAGAATAGCAAATAACTAAAAGATTTTGACTAAAAGTTTGTAGTGCAATTAATTAAGAAAGATAAATTAAAAAGCTACATTTTTCGTTTTCTTCAATCATGAGTTGGACACCATACTTTTTTTAATTAACCTGGGTGTCCGACCTGCTTTGCTAGCCGACTAATCACAGGGCGACCACCCACTTTGCGGGTAGCCCGGAATCATTGCAGGTGAACCCTCTGTGGCCAGAAGGGGGTATTTTTTGCTCCATGGCCACGAGGAAACTATATATCTCATCTATACAAGGAAACATTGTATTCTAATGATTACTAGCTAATTAAATGTTACGGAATTCATTTTTTAATAAATGCATATCTATACTTGCTTACTGTATGCTTTAGTTCTATTAACATAGGGTTCTAAACTTTGTGATTTAATTGAACACTACTTATACGTTCTTGTACAAGGTGCTTACAATGGTCAATATTAATGTGGTTGTTATTATAGGTATGATAGAGAAGAGAACAATACTATGTTTGATGCTGACGGCTCATCATTTTATCTTGGTGATGAGGCTTCTTTCAAGAAGAAAGAAGCAGAGGTGATGAAAAGACTGGTATGTGTAGCTTAATTACTGCAGATAATACGGCTTTCTTTGACTTACCTTGGATGTTTGTTTCAATGCAAATATTAGCTTGTCTAATACAGTGCCATGTCTGTATCTTAGGTTCATAGGGATGGAACCCCGCTAACCCTTGCTCATAGCAAAAAGCTATCACAGCTTACTGCAGATAATGCTCAATGGGAGGATCGACAACTTCTGAGATCTGGAGCTGTCAGAGGCTCAGAGGTGCGGACAGAAATCGATGACGAGGCAGAACAAAGGATTGTTCTTCTTATTCATGGTATGAATCATAAAGGTTTTTTTTTTTTTTTTTTTTAGATTTATGCTTACTTTCTAAGTCGGTATTAAAAACATACATCAATGCACTTGATGATATTCTAGTTATTTATTTCAGATACAAAGCCTCCGTTCTTGGATGGAAGGATTGTATTCACCAAGCAAGCAGAACCTATAATGCCCCTAAAGGATCCTACATCAGATATGGCCATTATTTCACGAAAAGGTTCCAATCTTGTTCGTGAGGTTCATGAGAAACTGAGTACGAATAAATCTCGTCAGCGCTTTTGGGAACTGGCTGGATCAAAGCTTGGTGATATTCTTGGTGTTAAGAAGACAACAGAGCAGGTTAGATTCATTGCTGCTTTGTACATGTTCTTGTAATAGTCAGTTAGTTTTGTAATGTTATTCTCTACTTATATATGTCAGATTGATGCTGATACAGCAGTAGTTGGTGAAGATGGTGAAGTTGATTTCAAGGATGAAGCAAAGTTTGCACAACATCTGAAAAAGGATGAAGCAGTAAGCGATTTTGCGAAGACAAAATCGCTAGCACAACAACGGCAGTATCTCCCAATATTTTCTGTTCGAGATGAATTAATGCAGGTATGCACAACTATCCTGTAGTACTAACGAATAGTCCAAAAACGAGTTCTCTTTGAAGGAAACACTCCAGGGAAATACGATGCAAATAGTTGACAATAATGGTTATTTGTTGACTTTTATTTGACCTTTTCACCTTGAACTTTCTTGTTTCGCGGAATAGGTAGTGCGAGAGAATCAAGTGGTGGTGGTTGTAGGTGAAACTGGTTCTGGAAAGACAACACAGTTGACCCAGGTAAATCACCTGATCACAAATTATACATCACATTTTGGTGTTGCTATTTCTATGATACTGCGTCATATTTTGATATGTTACATTTGGGAACTTTATTTACAGTTTTTACACGAAGATGGCTATACGACAAACGGCATAGTTGGTTGCACTCAACCAAGACGTGTGGCGGCAATGAGCGTCGCCAAAAGAGTTAGTGAAGAGATGGAAACAGAACTTCGGGATTTGGTTGGTTATGCTATTCGTTTTGAGAACATAACTGGGCCTAAGACTGTTATAAAGGTTAGACTTTAAGCAGGCTAAATTAACTTTTTTTTTTTTTTTTTCCATTTACCAATAAGATAAAAGTCCTGCATGATTTTGATATGTCTGGCGGTACATTGTACCATTTAATGTTGAATAAATACATAATATTTATAATTATTAGGGAATCTTATTTCTAAAATATATTACTTAACTAGTAATGTTTTTTAGTTATATTATTTTCAATGCAATATGTATAATCTTCCAAAGGTGGAGTCTTTGCACAGAAAGCAGATGGTTTTTTTTTCCACAATTTTCAACACAAATGTATGCGATTGGGAACCCAGGATTCGGAGCTCAGTAACTATGGTTTTGCTGAAATTTAGCTTTACTTGCCGATGATTATTCCTTATCAAATGTTCATTATCTTCTTCTGTTGGCAGTATATGACTGAAGGCGTGCTTCTGCATGAAACATTGAAAGATTCAGATCTCGACAAATACAGGTACGCATATTGTATCTAATGCTGCTGAGTGGATATTGTGTTATATGTAAATTATAAAAATCTTCTAATTTTGATTCAATACAACAGTGTCATTGTTATGGACGAAGCCCATGAAAGATCGTTAAGCACAGATGTACTATTTGGGATTCTAAAGAAAGTTGTTGCCAGACGTCGTGATTTCAAGCTTATCGTCACTTCTGCTACTCTTAATGCACAGAAATTTTCGAACTTCTTTGGGAGGTAATGTTTTATTTTTACAGCAATCATATCATGTCATTGTGGCTTTTTAGTATTGTTTTATGGTAATGTTTATTATTATGTTAAATTTTTGCAGTGTCCCGATCTTCCACATTCCTGGGAGAACGTTTCCGGTGCAAATATTGTATAGTAAAACCCCATGCGAAGATTATGTTGAAGCTGCTGTGAAACAAGTGATAACAATCCACATCATGAGCCCCCCTGGTGACATACTCATCTTCATGACAGGTCAAAATGAAATTGAGGCAACATGTTATGCCCTAGCCGAACGTATGGAACAGCTCATTGCTTCGACGAGGCAAACAGTCTCCAATCTGTTGATCCTTCCCATTTACTCCCAGCTTCCAGCTGACTTGCAAGCTAAAATCTTCCAGAAAGCCGAAGATGGGGCACGCAAGTGCATCGTGGCTACAAACATTGCCGAGACTTCGCTAACCATAGATGGCATCTTTTACGTCATCGACACAGGGTACGGTAAAATGAAGGTGTACAATCCACGTATGGGTATGGATGCTCTCCAGGTTTTCCCCATAAGCAACGCTGCCGCTGACCAGCGTGCAGGCCGAGCAGGAAGGACTGGTCCTGGAACGTGCTATCGTCTTTATACAGAGGGTGCATACCAAAACGAAATGCTTCCCCAACCTGTTCCAGAAATTCAGAGGACAAATCTTGGTAATGTGGTTTTGTTGCTCAAGTCTCTTAAAATCGAAAACTTGTTGGACTTTGACTTCATGGATCCACCTCCTGAAGATAATATCCTCAACTCTATGTACCAGTTGTGGATTTTGGGTGCACTAGACAACGTCGGGAATCTAACCGATCTCGGATGGAAAATGGTCGAGTTCCCACTGGATCCACCTCTGGCAAAAATGCTCTTGATGGGACAACAGATGGAATGTCTGAACGAAGTTCTTACCATCGTATCCATGCTTTCAGTTCCGTCTGTATTCTTTAGGCCCAAAGACAGAGCAGAGGAAAGCGATGCTGCTCGAGAAAAATTCTTTGTTCCCGAGTCTGATCACCTGACCTTACTTAACATATATCAGCAATGGAAAGCTAACGAATACCGTGGAGATTGGTGTAACGATCATTTTCTACAAGCGAAAGGACTACGAAAGGCTAGGGATGTGAGATCTCAACTGTTAGACATATTAAAAACACTCGGTATCCCCCTCACATCATGCGGACCTGATTGGGACATAGTAAGAAAAGCTATTTGTTCAGCATACTTTCACAACACCGCGAGGCTCAAAGGAGTCGGAGAATACGTCAAGTGTATGAACGGGATGCCTTGCCATTTGCACCCGAGCAGCGCGTTGTACGGTTTAGGTTACACGCCTGATTACGTGGTCTACCACGAGCTGATATTAACGACAAAGGAGTACATGCAATGTGCGACCTCGGTGGAGCCACAATGGCTGGCGGAGGTTGGGCCGAGTTTTTTCTCGGTCAAGGACTCGGATAAGTCGATGTTGGATCATATAAAGAGACAGAAAGAAGAGAAATCTGCCATGGAAGAAGAAATGAGAAAACAAGTTGAAGAAGAAGAGATGATAAACAAAGCAAAAGAGAGAGAAGAGGGTGAAACAACAACAAAGGATCTCCATGCCAGGATTGAAGCAAGGCTCTTCAACATTTTTGAGACCCAAAAAATTGGGTTTGTGAAATTTCATAAAAACCCTCCAATTTTCTATATATCATATTTGAGACCCAAAAGGTTGTCATTGTATATTTAACAGGATTTGTACTTGATGTCGTCTACTTGTAAATACCAGTCGGAAGGAAACTTAAAAAGTAACGTCCCTTAAAAGGGAAAAAGAGGTTGATGCAATTGGGTTGTAAAAAATTATACTATTCTTGTCGGTCAATTATGTTTGTGACATTGGCTATGTTTGGTAGATAGCTTTCAAGAGCTTTTATTTTTAATAAGTCCTACTAAAAAATCAAAGTTTTGTTTGGAAGGAAACATAGAGCTTTCATTTGCTAAAAAATAAGCTCTTTTGTAAAACGCTAGTAGAAGTAGCGTTTGAAAAGCTACGGAGCTTTTAGTCAAATATATTTTATTTTTTACCCTCTTATTAATCATAAACTACCATCTTTAATTAATATTAATGTGCTTTAACGTAATTTAATACTAAAACTATAGCTATAACTATCTTTACCAAACACATATATAAAACTAAAAACTACAGCTCTTAAAAGCTTAATCGACTATTAAGTTCAATTATCTTTTAAAAACATAAAACTACAGCTAGTTTTGCCAAACATACTCATTGTACGATCTGTTTAGTCAACACACTTAACTTCATGACTTGGATTGGCCTAAAAGATTTAACAAAAAACCATATAACAACAAACTCTTTCTTCTTCTTCTATTTCCCTTTATTTTATGGTTTTTTGTTATTACTTATTTAAGGATGAGAACTGATGACTTTATTAATTTGGAGGGTATCTCCTGTAAATCAAGGATGTATTATTATTTTCTATACGAGTTGGAGGTCGTTATTGGTCATCATCTGCATTCTGCAAAGCGGAGCCGACAGCCATGGGAGACCAGAAGGTGAAGAACGAGGCGATGGAGATCATGGGATTATTTCAAGTGTTGCCTCGTTTAGTCGTCTTCGATCTCGATTACACTCTCTGGCCATTCTACTGGTACAATCCTTTCGTAGTCCGATTTCAATTTCGTGGTTTGATTGGAAACTTTGAAGTTATGCCTTTTGTTTTGTTCGAGATTAAACATAAATTAGAGATGTTATCAAGATCTTACCTTTAAAATGAAGAAACACGAGCTTTTGTTGCGTGAATACATGTGTTTGATTGCCTGTCTTTCCGAGAAATCAGTCAATCGGACCTTCTCCGATGGAAGAATTTCTATCTAGTTCAACGGAATATTACTTTTTCTTCATGTTATAAGGAATTCTCAATTGACTCAAGTTAATTTTGGACGGTAGTAGGAACTCATGTGTAGAGTCCCAACTCCCAACCGAAAATTGTTTTATAATTCAATAACCATAAACCATGGGATGATGGGAAGCGTTTCTTTTTATTGAGCTTCAGTTGGATGTAACTTTAAGTAGGATGGTCATTTCATGAGTGGTGATGTTTTAGGTACATTTGCTAGAATGATTTGTTTTGCATTTATAAAAAATGGATCCTGTTACATGGTGTTAATTCATTCATCACTGTGGAAAGAACCATGAGTTAAAATTTTTAAGACTAAACTACTTTGTACTTTGTATGCATGCTTGTAAGGATTGAGAGGTTTTGTCTGATGTATGATATGCAGAGTAATTTATGTTGCCAAGGTCTGTAATTATAATATTCGTTCAATTTAGATGACTGGGAAACAAATAAAGAATTAACCTCTCTTTTCTATAGCTCGACATAGCCCAAAAATATGAAAATGGAGTCATACCTAGCATCAAAATGACTCGATGTATATCCGGCCATTCATTGTATACAATTTTCATTTTTAAAAAAACTAGGATTTAGACTGTTGGATCAAATCTTCAATGTGTAAAACCGATTCACTTATATGAAAATTATGCTCTTCCATTTTTTTAGTCTTTTGGTTTTGAATGCAAGGGTTGATTGTATACGTGACTATTTCTAGCTATTAGACTGGATTTTTGCGATGTTTTTGTTTCATTACCTAAACATCTCCCTGTTCTACCATATCCTTGTATTTAATGTGGACTGGTTTTTATTCTCTCTCTTTTGTGATAAACAGCTCTATATAAAGTTTATAGCATGAGAAAGGATCTGATTGTGATGCATATTAAGACAGGATTTGGTGTCCTCAGATATGCTTTGTAGCATGTTTTTTTTCCCTGTATGGTGCTTGCATACTGATGAGCTCAATGAGTTCATATTTATGATAATTTTCCATGTCTTCATATATCAAGTTCTCCGGTGCACTAGCACATTGATGAGGAATATTATACGAAACAAACTTCCATGCTTTGCTCAATTAGTTAAAGCACTTTGAGCTGAAATATATATATATATATATATATATATATATATATAGAGGTTGGTTCAATGGAAAACCATCATGCACCTGAAAACTTGTGAAAACCGCACTGCACCACCACAAATGCATCAAATTCCCCACGTGATGCATCAAAATCTCGCGCGATGCATCAAATTTCTCGTGCGATGCATCAAAATCACGCGGGATGCATCACTTTAATTACGATCATGCCACCACGTTTTTCATGAAATGCACCAAATCGGACGGTATGCGTAGGTTTCTATAGTTTCCAGGTGCATAGTGGTTTTCCATTGAACCCACCCCTATATATATATATATATATATATATATACACACACATATATATATATATATATATATATATATATATATATATATATATATATATATATATATATATTCATTTTAATTGCCAGCGAATGCATATCCAAGCGTGAGATTGTTAGATTTCTTTGGTCCCAGGTTCATCAAAACTCTTTTGGCATAAGGATCTTCACACTCAGATGCATAGAACTTATCGAATTCATCTTGAATACATCTGTTGTTCTTCATGGTTCTCGGGCAAACAGAAAAGAAAAAACAAGAGAAAGGAAACACAGAGATTTTCTAACTAATATCTATTATTTCTGAAATCACACACATTACACTGAGTATACAATTACATATATATATATATATATATATATATATATATATATATATATATATTTCCTAAGTGTGTCAACAGACACAATGTTTCAGAAATAGATGTAACCGTCCGAATGACAGTTATATGTTAACTAACTTAACCGGTTTTATCCTAATTACCGGTATTATTAGAGTATATTGTTTAATATAATTACAAACATTAATAATACTTAGTGACACTTAAAAGTTTTATAACATTTAACCCAACATTCTCCCCTTTAAATGTTTAAAACTTTCTGTCCAGCTTCTTCACAATCACATACTCAGCATCCTCCTTTTCTTTGTCTTCAAAAATCACTTCGTTGCTTGTCTTCTTTGCAATCTCTTCCACCTCCATGTCTGTTCCATAATGATCAGCATAGTCAATTGTTGCATCATCTTGTTGCTTCTTCTCAGCAACACTTTCTTGCCAAAACTTGGCTTTCTTTGTGAACAGGTAGTAACATTGAGGCAAATAGAGATAATCTTCAAAAATCTTTATTAATTCTGGTGCATAGTAGCAGGGAAAGCCCAAGCCATTGGCTAACCCTCTCCATTTCTCTTCACATGTGACTTTCTCGTAGCCACCATGACTTGTAACAATCTTGTACAAGTCTAACAAGCAAACTTGTATTCCAAATAACTTTAAAGGAACTTGAGGTGCTGTGTTGTTATAGGTCTTATGATACCAACTTATAATCCTCTCAAATGCTTTCTTGAATGGTTCTTTATTTCCCATAACAACTTCATCATTATTTATCAAATCTAGGAACTTGAAAAATTCATTTATGTTTTCAACTTTCAGAGACTTAATCTCCCAATCCTTTAGTTCCTGATTTGATAAATAAGTCTTCTGAGATTTTTCAAAAACAAGTGACTTATCAATCTCTTCAAAATAGTTAGCAAGGAAACTATCTTGAAGTTGCATTCCCTTAGATTCATCAAAAACTTCATATGAACCATACGGGTCGAACATGTGTGTGATTGTGCATTTCATGTCATTCAAATCAACCTCAAACCCTTGAAGCAACAATTGCTTCATACTCAAAAGATTAATGTTAATCTCTGGAGTATATTTAACATAGGGAATTGTATAGGTTGTTGAATTAGTATTAACATCAACGGCTCCAATTTCGTGTGCAAAGATGAAGTTATCTTCATGATCTTTGTCATTTACTATGAAACAATTCTTCAATCTTTTGAACACTTTCTTATTTGATGACATATGTGTAGAAATTTTGGAGTTTACGTACCATATATCATCCCAATTGTTGTGCTCAGTTCCATTCAACATGTACTCCCCTGAGAAACATATCTTCTCTTTGTAATTTTGTTCATAAGGCTTTTGATCCTTTATTGGAGTGGGTGTATATTCTGGAACCACTTCGGATGCACTCTGTGTTCCTTTGAATTTCGATGGACAATCCCAAGCAAAGTGTCCTCTCTTTCTGCACACATAACAACGAGATCGTTTCTGTTTTCTTTGGGCGACTGTAAGTGACGAAGTCTGTCCCATAGATTGATCTTGTTGTTTCAACTTGAGTCGCTGTAGTTTCTGTTTGATCCACGAATCTTTGTTTGATGAATTTTCAGACCTGCTTTGATACAAATGTTGGGAAAGGGGATGTATTTGATAACGAAAAATGCACAGGATCGAAATAAGATCTTTATTAACATTAAATTGAATTCACACAGTACAAATTTTGACTAAGGTTCCTATTTATAATTGACTAAGAGGTGCGATGAAAAGACGCAACCTTTCATGAAACCTTTTCGAATAGTTGTGTCTATTCACGAAGAGACACACCCTTTCGGTTTGTCTAATGACTATTCTAGTCCTTATACTTTCACTAATTACAATAATGATACAATAACTAATCTAAATTACATTTTAATCTAACAATCATGATTAATCTATCATTCTCCCCCTTAATCTTGATTGTTGCTTGATAAGTATTCAACTCCAAGTAGTTGTCTCATTGTGACGAACTTGATCCTTGGTAGTGCTTTAGTAAGTATCTTATTTGCGTAGGCTGTTTGTTTTATTGAAATCTTGCCATAACTTTGCATAACTTCAATTCCTAAATAGTATGCTAATAAGCCGAGATTACTCATCTCAAACTTATCCTTCATTTGATCCTTGAATAAATCTATCTCTTCCAGTGATTATTAAGTCATCTACATATACTCCTATCAATAGTGTTGATGACTTGGTTGTTCTTGTGTAAACAGCTTGTTCTAACACACACTTGCTAAAGTCTAATTCTTTCAGGGTCTTATCTAATTTTGTATATCATGCTCGTGGTGCTTGTCTAAGACCGTATAGAGCTTTAGCGAGTTTATAAACCTTGCCTTCATGTCTTGGCTGTATAAATCCTTCTGGTTGTGAAACATATACTTCTTGTAAATCTCCTTGTAAAAATGCTGATTTTACATCTAAATGGTGTACTTCCCGTTTATTGTAAGCTCCCAGTGCTAATATCAGCCGTATTGTCTCAATTCTAGCTACAGGTGCAAAGACTTCTTCAAAGTCTATGCCATGTTCCTGTATGTATCCTTTTGCTACTAATCTTGCCTTGTGTTTAACTATTTCTCCATTGGCATTTCTCTTTGTCTTAAATACCCACTTTAAGCCTATTGCTTTATGATTCCTGGGTAAAGTGGTTAACCTCCATGTATTGATCTTGGTGATAGAATCAATCTCTGCTTTCATAGCTTCAATCCATTTGTTATCTAGTGCTGCTTCCTTGTAGTTTCTAGGTTCATCTTCAACTAATAATAACTGTTCATATATGTCACTTAAAGATTTGTATCCTCTTATAGGTACATGATCAATCCGTGAGTCTGAAGATGATGTTGTATCTGGGCTATGTATAGGTATATTGGTTTGTTGAGGGGTGTAAGTTCCATTATTTGTTTCTGGTGAATATGATCTAGGTGAGTTGGTTGGTGAGGTTGTTTCATTTTGAGTGTGAGGGGTATTTTCTGGTTGAATTTCTGGTTCTATGATTTGTCGGGTTTCAACAGTAAAATTACTCCACTCAGGTTCTTCTAAATCAAATTCCTTTGTGTATTCCTCCCAATTCCATGTTTCGTTTCCTTTAAACTTTACATCCCTACTTACACAAATCTTCTTTGTTTCTGGATTAAACAAGCGATATGCTTTTGATCCAGGTTCTGTTCCAAGGTATATCATTTGTTTGCTTCTATCATCTAACTTAGTTAAGTGTTGAGAAGGTACTTTTGCATATGCTATGCAACCAAAAATCCTAAGGTGAGTTAGATCTGGTTTCCTTCCCTTTAAAGCTTCATATGGAGTATTATCTTTCAAAGACTTAGTAGGTGTACAATTTAGGATATATATGGCATGTCTAACTGCTTCTGCCCAAAAATTCTGGGGCATGTTTGTTGATATCATCATACATCTTGTTGTTGAAAGTATAGTTCTATTTCTACGTTCAACAACTCCATTTTGTTGTGGTGAGTATGGTGCAGTTAATTGTCTTAATATGCCATTATCTTTACATAATTTTAGGAAATCACCTGAAGTGAATTCTCCTCCTCTATCTGTTCTAAATATCTTTATCTCAGTTCTATATTTTTTTCATTTTAATTGCCAGCGAATGCAGATCCAAGCGTGAGATGCCATCTATGTATCCCCATGCTAAAGGTATCTTATATGCATTGAAGGACAAAGGAGTTGACATGGCTATTGCCTCTAGATCACCAACCAGAGACATAGCAGAGACTTTCGTTGACAAGTTGGGCATAAAGCCGTTGTTTGTTGCCCAGGTTAGTGAATCTTTCAAATTGTTTAGTCAGTCTTTTGATGCCTTTACACTGTGAGTGGTAGACAATGTATAATTCGGGAGGAGTTATCCATACTTACCAGCTAGAAAAGCACCATACCTTCTAACAAAGTGCAAGGCAACAAGGACTTCTTCTATTTAACCAAAAGAAACAGCTGCTCTTGATAAAGAAATCCGGGTTCCCAATACTTCAGAACCAACTAATTGTGGGCTTATCAAAAGCTAGGTGAAGTAGAGAAGGTGTGAGATTCCCCTCCTATGTAACCAGAATTGAGCTGATTTTAGAATGTAAAACAAACTAATCCATTTTGCATCTAAATAGGTTAAAACTGTCCGCTCTAATGAATGATTTTGTGGACTTCTTTTGTTGTCAAGAATCATAGAACTATCATTTCTATATTGGTGATGTAATCCACAATTACATTAGCATGACGAGGTTGACTGATAATCCAATATCAAGTAAATAAAACAATAAAGGCCAATATCAACTCAAATGTGTACTTGCTGGAAAGAGTGAAATTCTTTCTCCTTTCTCATGGGGGAATTTAGATAGCCAAAAATCTTACAATTGAAGTGAACTTCTGTCACTATAAAGATAAAAAATATAAGGGTTGGAATTTGTTGTAGGGTATAAACAAGTCGTCACACTTCTTTCTTTCAAATTATGTTCGTTTGTGCTCGTTTAAATGTTCATTTATGTTCGTTTGTTTGTATTTGTTTAATTGTTCATTTATGTTCGTTCGTTTGTGTTTGTTTGATTGTTCATTTATTTTCGTTCGTTTATGTTTGTTTAACAATTGTTTACCGTTCGTTTATGTTCGTTATGAGTTAAACGAACAATCATAAACAAACACGAACATGACCAATTCTTTAACGAACGGACATGTACAGGACATCTCGTGTTCATTTATGTTCGTGTTCGTTTATTTTGTTTGTTTAAAGTTAAACGAACGAACATGAACATATCATCGTAGTGTTCGTTTAAAGCTCAAGGTATGAATATTGAACAACAAAACAAAACTTAGGCCTTGTTTGTTACTTTGTTTACCTCTTAATGGAATCATTAAGAGGTCATTTTACCTTTGAATGACTTTTTAATGATTCCATTAAAAAGTAAACAAACAACCCCTTAATATATTACTTATTGGACTGAAAAATTAATACCACTCAATGGTTTGATGCCTTGGGCCGTAGCATGTGTGGCCCCTCCTCTAGGGCTAGCCTTAGACTAGAGAGCCGAGCTCGAGCTCGAGCTCGAGCTCGGCTCAGTCGAACTTTATGTGTAAATCTTGCACTTGCCTTGTGACAAGTTCGGCTTCTCACGCCTAGGCTTGACTCAATTATAATATTGTATATCAATTATTCAATTATATTACTATTTAATCTAACAATTTTATATTTTGCATTATTTCAATTGAATAATGGTTTGATGTGAAATTTTATCTGTAGACAATTATAAAGAGACATCAAAGTTACGATATTTGCTAATTAATAACAATGATTTGATTTATACTTTATTACAATCTCATAAAATTTTATTTTACTCATATTAAAGATTTAAAGGTATCTTAAATCATAGAGACATAGACATTTATTAATCATACATTAAACTAAATGTTAATTATTAATTTATATACTAATATTATTATTATTATTATTAATTTACATTTCATATTCAAAGTTCTTTTCAATCCTCACATAAATTTGAATATAAACTTTTAAGTTTTAATTCAAATTGTATATTATAATCTTTATCTTTATATATAAATGTAAGTGTGTTAGTGTTTCACAAGTGGCATAGATAGGTAGCCACAATTGGCATATTAGTTACTTATTTATTAGATATGGAAGATGAAAGATTATATTATATAATTATATATATAAGTTTGTTTAGTCTACATTTGAAGACTAAACAAACTCAACAATTGAAGTTCGGGCTCGAGCTTGCCAATTAAACAAACTCCAAGTGTTAGTTCGAGCTCAATTAGTTCGGCTAATTTACATCCCTAACTAATATTTTGTGATCTCTTTAATAATTACATGAGGAACTCAAATACTTCTTTTGATGTTACAGGAGATCTTTTCCAGTTGGAGTCACAAAACAGAACATTTCAAGAAAATCCAACAAAAGACTCGAGTGCCATATGAAGCAATGCTCTTCTTTGATGATGAAGATCGTAATATAAAATCGGTAGAAGTTCTTCCACTTTCATTACAGATTTGCATGATTCCATTTTGCAGTGTTGATATATGCAATCCATTTTGCAGGTTTCAAACATGGGGGTGACAAGCATCTTGGTCGATAATGGGGTCAATCTTAAGGCGTTTAGGGAAGGGCTAACTCAATTTTCTCAACGTCCAAGTTCATCAAAGAGGGATACGAAAAAGTGATCTCGGTTTGATGTTGTCTTGGAATATAATACGTATAGATCGCATCCACATTATTCCTGAGGATACATTGAATGCCATCGGCTGGAACCCATCTATAGAAAACTTGTGAGTTGTGTACCATTTATCATATATTCGGTTGTAGTAACTATTTTGATGAAAGATTGTTTTCAAGATTTTCAAATCTTATATCTTACCGGCATATACATGTTCCCTTTCCCTGTCAATGATGTCTTTGCCATGTGCTTTCTATGTTCCGTTTCCCCTCGTATCCGAGGTGTCAAAATCACGTTTAGGATTGGATCCACGATCCTACCCTTGAAATTTGATATGGATCGTTGTAAGATCTTTATGGGATCGATATCGGATTGTAGTATCGGTCGTGAGATTGTAGGATCGGTAACTGATCTGATCCTACATTTGTTTGTTTCGGTATGGACCTGGTTTTCCTATTGAGTCATTTTCAATAACGTATGATTGTGTATAGGATCGTTTACAGATCCAGTCTACTTTTTATCTGAATCCAATCATTTTACTCAGGATAGTGAGTGATCCTATTATTGCTTGACTTTTCTTTATATTACTATAAACATTCAAAACATGAATGTATCTTTTAAATTACGAATGTTTTTTTTGAAGTGTTATATGCTTAGTTTATGATATAAAATTATAAGTTATATAGTACCTACATCATATTTTATGAACTAGTATTTTGTGGTGGATTACTATTCGGATCTTTTAGATACGAAAACGATTTTCTAATAAGATCAACATTTGCAAGTTACAGATGAATATTTATTTTAAAATTATTTTATAATTATTATCAAATAATAACTCTATGGACTTTCTAATAATATCATCTAATGACAATTTAGTTCCTTTTAATACTTCTTATTACAATTAAATTCCCACATATTAAATTAATTATCCAACGATCAATGTAATCATATATATTGACATATAATATCAATTAGCTTTCAATAATGATAGCAAATATTATTATCCTTTCGTTTTAATCGATCGTGCTCAGTTGTGTTCATCGATATTACCCTTAGCTTTTTATGAAATCAGTCTTGTTATAGTAGTAATATTATCTTGACATATACAATATCCAACAGTAACAAATGCATTATTTTATTAATTGGGATGACATCTCATCAGTTTTATCATTATTTATCATCCATCCATTGTTGACACACATTAAAGAAAGTTTTAAGTCTTCAAATGCATCAATGACTCACGTCTCGATATAGGAATCAAGCATCTCTCTAGCCAAAAATTATAAAATCCGGTTTGGGTTTTCGGTTAACCAAATCATAAATTATAGAAAAAAATGGTTCGACAAACCTGAACATCTGAATGATTCATTGGGTTTCGATATTAGAATATTCTAAACCTTTACATCATATAGATGATTCTTAAATTGAAACGAGGTTTATGGATATTGGATACGTTTGAAAGCGATATAAAACTTTCTTTAAATTTTCGACGTTGTTGGTTATGAAAGTGGTCAATAATGAAGTATCTTGAGATGATAATTGGTAGGATGAAAGTTTGAAACTGTTGTTTGTTAGAGAGGTGATCAAATGGATGTCATACATACGCATTTGAGTTTTTTTCTTGTCAAAAACTGGAATTGCTTTGCAAATTTTGAATTAATTAATTAGTTAAATAAAATTGGTTATGCCATTCATTTATCGTGTTAATATAATTATTTATACAATCACATTATATTATTTTTTTATCCGTTTTATGCAATTATAAAATTTAATTTTGATAACATATAGAATGCGACTTAACAAAAAGTTAATGACGTGTTATCATAAAATCAGGTTTTAGACAAGTTGTTGCCTAGATTGGTAACAAATGCAACATATGGTTTCATAAATTGATAAATAAAATTGAAACATAAATGGTTTTATAAAGGGTTTATTATGAAATAACAACATGTTTTTACGTTTTTTACATTTTCGTCTATCCATGTTATTTTTTACATAAAAGTCATCAAGTTAATTTTTCCTTTTTGGTTTAGTGAAATTTGGACATTAGAACCAGATTTTCGGTTTTTAAAAGTTCGACTTACTAATTATAACCGGGTTCTAATGTCCAAATTTTACTAAACCAAAATGAAAAAAAATTAACTTACGAACTTTCATGAAAAAAATAACATAAAGAGACGAAAACGCAAAAGACGTGAAAACATTTTGGTTTTTTTTCATAATAAACCCTATTATAAAATTGATAAAAATTTTAAAAGCAGTTGCATAAAACACGTCAAAGCTTATTTCATTGAATAAGAGGGTGTTTGGATTTGCGTTTGAAAAAGTGTTGTAGCGTTTTGGAAACTAATAATCAGATAATAGTTGTAACAAAAAGTGCTGCAGGAAATGTAGTGTTTGGTTTAGCTTCTGCTGTTTGCTATCATAATTATCAAATAATCAGTTTTTAAAGTGTTTGGATTTGCGTTTTTACTTGTAAAAGGACCAAATAATCACTTATTAAGCAAATAAGCTACATTTTTTAACTTATGAAAAAGTGTGGTAAGATTAACGCTAAACGCAAATAATCACTTATTAACGTATGTAATCCAAACACTTTAAACTAATTATTTGCGTTATTGTAACGTAATAAGCTGATAATCTGGTTCATAACGCAAAACCAAACACCCTCTAAGTTGATAACAAACTTAAATGTGGTTATATAAACTAATAATAAAAAAAATTCAAACATGATTCATAAAACGTATTAAAAGTTATTTCTTTACAAAGTAATAATATGAGAAAACGTTATTACATAAAAAAAGGAAAATGACGTCAAATAGCTCTGAACTTTCGACTTTGTACACATTTATGTAGTGAACTTTTTTTTGTGCACATTTGGTAGTCAAAGTTTTAAAATTGTTCCAATTTGGTAGTTTGCGTACCTGTTAACCGGTTGCTTCCGGTTTAGATGCCTACATGGACAATTTTTTAATCACGTGGCTATCCGTTTTTATATTATACCCGGTTATATCTATGTGGAAACTCGTTTTTTAAAATCACCCGGTTTTATTACCCGCTTATAAAGCCGGTTCTTACAAGTTGGATCGATCGTATGAAAAATGAACCGGGTTTATAACCAAGTGATTTTTAAAAAACGGGTTGCCACATAGATAAACCGGGTATATTATAAAAACGGGTAGTCACGTCATTAAAAAATTATCCACATAGGCATCGAAACCGGAGGCAACCGATTAACAGGTACACCAACTACCAAATTGAAACAAATTTGAAACTTTGACTACCAAATGTGCAAAAAAAAACTTAACTACATAAATATGTACAAAGTAAAAAGTTCAGAGCTATTTGATGTCATTTTCCTAAAAAAAAAACCCTTCTAGAAGAAATAATTAAATATATATTAAACTTTTTATTTAATTAAATTAAAAATGAAGAGGAGGCAACCGTGACACCGCATGTCCGCATCCCACGTACCGGTGTGTGTGTCTGACGGCAGAATACTCCACCACCCATCCGCTAAATATCTTTCCAATATCAGAATGATCAAATCACGGATATTAATGCATTAATAGTTTGTACGTCATGCAGCAAACATCGTATATCGGATCAGATTTTAGCAATTTTAGTTCTGGGAAAACGCAACCCCATCTTTTGTATCATCACTATTGTGTGACCAAATCCGACGATTCCAGCGTCTCTACCTCTCACTAATGGCGTCAATATCACCGTCGACGTTCCCTTCCTCCGCCGGCAGTTCAGCTACAACCCATCACAAGTTCACCTATGCAACCCCGAAGTTTATCACAACCGGCCGATTGAATCACCGCTCGTCCTATTCAACAAATCTGTTTACGTATCCTCTTTCTAGGGTTTCCGATTCTTCATCCACCTGTCGTTGCCACAATAACAAAGGTTTAGGAGACAATAACGATAAAGACAAGGAAGGTTCTCGTCGATGGGACTCGGCTTTTCAGGAGAACGTCAGAAATGCGATTCAGTGGTTTGAGGATTACATGGCTGGATATCGGAAGTATCAGATGAAAGACGATGAAACGAAGAAGGACGATTCCTGTGAAGACGTTGTGAAGATTGAAGGTGAAGTCGTCGTGGATGGAGATGGCGATAAAGAATGGGATTGGGAACGATGGAAGAAGCATTTCACTGAAGTGGATGAGCAAGAACGTGTTGTTTCGATATTGAAGGTATTTCTGGTGCAATTTCAACTAGATATTCCAACGTGATAACCGTTACTACAATGACATTCATATATTGACATGTATATCATCACAGTCGAATTTACAGCGAGCTATTGTTAAAGAGGATTATGAAGATGCTGCTAGGATTAAGGTGGCCATTGCGGCAGCTGCTACTAATGACACTGTTGGTAGAGTGATGTCTCACCTGACTGTAAGAGAAAGTTGTGCTTCGTTAAAAGCAACGACCTTGACTTCAATATGTATTGACCTTGTTAATATTGCAGAGAGCCATAGAGGAAGAGCGATACAAAGATGCAGCGTTTGTACGAGATTATGCTAGTGCAGGTTTGGTGAGTTTTTGAAGCTTCTCTTTAATTAGAGATATGGTGCATACATTTGCCAGCTATTTAGCTGCCGAGCAAACGTGTATAAACAGAAATTAAGGAGGAACATATATGCGACACTACTTAGCTGGTAGTTTGTGTTGATTGACTCTATAACTGCCAAGGTTTTAGAATTCACAGATTTTGTTTAAATAAAATCAACAATTAAAAAGAAACCCGTGTCTTTGTGCAAGTCGTTCTATTATGTAAAAGTGAATTTGGTGCCTCCACTGCTAAGTTAGCTGGGACACAGGCCAAGTATGACTTGGTATTCATCAAGAAGTTAATTGTTTAATGATGCATCTGCCTATGGTATGACCACAAAGTGATGTTTTTGTGGTTGCCATTTCAGCTATAGCTCGCCACCACCATGCTACATGTATTCCTAATGTTATGTCTGGACTAGATTATGGGTTGTAACTCTAGTCTCTAGGTTGCTATATTGTTTACACATCATTCTCCCCATTAAAAGAGTCTCAAGTCAAACCACAAGCAGGTGTATAGTGAAAAACAAATCTTCTGCAATTGATGACTAGAACCTTTGGAGGTAGCCAGTAGGATTTGGAGAAAAGTTCAATACCTAAAACTTGAAGAAACTGTTTTAAGTAGAAGTTTGATGTGTAATTGTGTACCAAGTGATGTCTACTCTTGAAGATCTTCATAATTTTCTGTGACTATAAATAGCCAAAAGTTTATACAAACTATTCTTATTTTCATGTAGTTTTTTCTCATCTTACTTGGCTATTGGGTGCAATAGAACCATTATTGTGAAATTCTGCAATAAAGGAACTACAAACGGAACTAAATTGTTTGGTTTCTTTGGAATTTAAAAACAAATGATTTGCTTTTAACACACAGCGGAAAATAAAACCCAGCCACATGGATCCTCGTGATATAACATAAAACATAACATAAAATATAACATAAACAAAACTTGTAAAATTGTACCTCAGTTTTTTGATGTGGAATGAAGAACACGATCAAGAACTGCTCTAGGTATCCACACACGATGCACCATATGGACCACGTCGCTAGATAACTTTAATTGATCAAATCAATTAAACCGTAGGGTTTTAGTATGCACAAAAAGAGAGGAGAGCCGAAATTAGGGTTTATGAAACCATAATTGTGTTGATAAAAATACCATACTTCGGCTCTAGGTAGTCTTATCTATAGAGCCCATCCAAATAAGTTAAGTGGATAAGATTATAAGCAACTATTATCCAAATTATCCTTTTCCTTTGGTTTAATCCATAAGTATTTGAATAATTTATTATCCAATAATCATCAACCTACATATTTATCAAGATTATCATCCGCTAGTTGATAATTAATTATTATCTGATAATAATTAACCTACGTATTTATTTAAGATAATCTTTGATTAATTATATCTAATAATAATTAATTTCTTGCCATATCATATATTACACTTAGGTCCCTCTCTTTATTTTTCTAGCCAAATAATCATCAAATGAATTGATTGTCCATTTAGGTGTGCATATGTGTGACCCTGTAGTGTCTTGTGACATTGGATATGAAATCAATGTATTGCTATCTGTGCATATTTATCCTTTCATAAATAGAGCGAAATCATGTGAATTGGAACAAAAAATGAAACAAAAATGGAGATAAGGTGATAGTTTAACAATAACAGAACAAAAATTAATAGTTGAGGAGACAAAAACAAACAAAAATTGCAATGAGGCTCAAATGGACATTTTTAATAGTTGGTCACCCAAAAATGACGGTTATTTAATATATTTATGACATTTTTCATTGGTTAATTATGTTATTCAACTGTGAATTTAGGTGGGTTGGTGGGCTGGAGTTTCAGATGATAAAAAAGACCCTTATGGTCGTATTATCCATATAAGTGCAGAGCATGGAAAGTACCTGGCAAGAAGTTACAGTCCCAGGTAGAGTAGCTAATATCATTAAAAAGTCGTTGGCCAGGTCATTCACCATTATATATGAGATCAGTTCTGTTTACTTAGCATTCTGGGCAATATGGCTGGACGATTATATGCTACTTGTTGTGTAGCATTTTTTACCTCTAAGGTTACTCTTTTGTGATCCAAATGTCACATTCATGTGAGGGACTCTTTGCAAAATGGTATAAAAATGCTGCCTAGAAGACTTTGCTTTCCAACTCTTTCAAAGCTGCAAAATTCTTGTGCACCATTTGGTTCATATCTTTGTGATGTGATTTAATCAGGCTGCAAGTTAGATTCTTTTGAGAAAGTCATTTTTCCGTTGTGTTTCTTTTTTTCTGATATGCGTTTTGCAAAACGAGAAATATGGTGAGATTTCTTATTATAAGATATTAGTCCCTTCACTACAAACATTCCTCTTTCCTTGACCTTCTAAAGTTGTTACCTTTATCATGGTCTTAATGTGTTATCATATTTTTTTTGACAGCTTTATTGAGACGCTGCACTCATTGTATAGATGTGGTCTTTTACTTTATTACATTTATAGGCTTCATAGTTGCGAGTGCAGTGAGCTCATAAATCAATAATTAATATTAAATAGGGGGCTTAGGATCTCTGTTTAGCACTTTAGCTAATTAATTAGTTATCTGTCGTAGTATGACATATTTAAGGTTTTTGACTTTCAGGCAGCTCGCCACGGCTGCAGATGGTGCCCCTTTGTTTGAAATTTTTCTTACAATGAACGAGAATGGAGAATACAAACATCAGGTATTTTTCTTTACCTCCCTAAATCTGTGTAATTTTACAGATGAAAACAACATATGCATGATTTTAATGGTTTCAATAACCTTTGGCTGCACTCGTAAACCCATTTTGTAAACAGTGAATGGTTCACTTAATTTCATGTGGGATTGAATTTGCATGATCAGGCTGTATACTTGAAAAGGGCTGAGGTTCCCCGAGATTTTCCAGTTGTTTCCTCCAAGTCATCAGGGGTTAGCAGCATGAATACTTCAGGCACTGTGGGGGATAAAAGTGATCTGTATGCTAATGATATTAAAGATATAGATGATGGTGAAGACATGGATGATGATTCCGATATGGCTGAGGAATCTTCATTTGAGAATATCCTGCGAGATATGATACCTGGTGCAAAAGATCTGAAGGTTAAAGTCTTGAATGTGACTATGCCAGGAAAAATCGACAGGGATCTAATAACTAAAGTAGTCGAAGAAATAATGGATGAAGAAGATGAAGAGGAGAAGGATTCAGAGATGGAAAGCATAGATGGTGGAAATGACGAGCAAGACAATATTGATGTCAGTTCTGGTAATTCAATAATTGATGGTGAAGGGAAAGGTCAAATTGCAGTTAGGATTGTAGTTGGTGACCTGGGACAAAATGTTACCAATGGGACATCTCGTAAAGATTTAATTCGTGTACCAGCAAAGCTGGAGAAAAGGAGCCGCTCATCATTTTCTTTTTCTGTGGACAAAGAAAAGCAACAGGTTTCCTCTGGCAATTCTCAATCTTTAAAGAACAAAGATGCTAAGATTCTTGGTCCTCGTAACACAGACAGTGTTATGCTTGATCTTGCTAAGTCCATTGGAAGAGGGAAGATACCCATGAAGGTCAGATCAGAAATGGCATATCATATTGTTTCATTTGTTAGATGACTTGTTGATTAATTTATTGTAGTGGTGGAAAAACCGTTGGATTGGATGTGTTGTGTAACTTGGTCAAAACAGGTAATTTTTAAGCCCAGGTCAAAACGGGTTGGGTCGAGTTGCCGACACCTTTTTGCCGTAAATTTTATAAATAATTAATGTATCAAATATGATTACAAAAACTGTATTACTTAAATAATAATTTTTTTTTCAAAACGATTGAGGTGCTTCTTAAACATTTGAGTATGCTTTTGGTACTTTTGACCTGTAGAACCACTCCAGATGTTTTTTGTCCTCAATCCATCATCAATAAAGTCATGGGTAGAATAAACACATCTAGAACTAAAAGTGGCAAAATGGGCAGGTTGTTGGGTAACTTGTCAAAAACTCAAAATTGGTTATCTTAATGTGCGGGTTAGGTCAGTCTACCATCACTTTTTTGTCTAGCTTTTTGAATTTTGTATGTAATTGATGTATTAAATATGATTCTAAAGACTTTATTGTTAAATAACTAAGAGAATCTCTTAAATAAAATGATCTAGGACATAGTAAGCATATGAATACTCATTAAGCCACTTTCAGCCTGCTTAACAAGATTGGATAGTTTCACTTTTATCTAATCTTTATATTATGTGTTCGAACCATTGTCAATAACCTGTTTCCACACACACACACACACACACATATATATATATATATATATATATATGTATGTATGTATGTATGTGTGTGTGTGTGTCTGTATGTATGTATATGTAGATATATATAATATACGTGTGTGTGTTTGTGTGTATGTATATGAATAAATGGGTTGAATTTGTCACTTTAGATTGCACTATTGCTTCTCAAGTTCTTATGATTGTGATGATATCTCTACTATTCCACTATGCAGGTGCTTAAAGATGTTGGTCAATTGATCAATCTCACCCTTAGTCGAGCTAAAAATCGTCAGCCTTTATCCGGGTCTACGACATTTAACCGAATTGAGCTTCCGATTACTAGAGATCCGTTAAATGGTGATCTATGAATTTTTTTTTTGTTCATTATCACTAGTATATTATATTGTAGTCTCTATTTATACTGTTAGCATTTTTGGTCACTTTGTTGATTTCTCCCTCTGCACATCTATCTAATGCATATTGTTCATGCAACACCATACTTTCACCAGTTAAATAACAAATACATTTGACTTCTGCAGGATTGTATGTTGGTGCACATGGACTTTACACTTCAGAGGTCATTCATCTAAGACGTAAATTTGGTCAGTGGCAAGAGGATGGTAGTATGAAGGAGCTTTCAAATCTTGAGTTCTACGAGTATGTAGAAGCTGTGAAGTTAACAGGGGACCCTTATGTGCCAGCCGGCCAGGTGAAATATGTAAACTTTGTTATATATGGAGTTATATGCACGAATCTTAATCTCCACAACTTCTTACTGAAATTATAGTTTTGTTCACGGGTTGCATGTGTAAAATCTTGAATTATTGGTCTAGTTGGTGCACTGGTATGACATCATTGGTTAATTTACATCATCATTCACTGTTGTGAAGTCATTAATGTCAATGAGAAAGAATGTGACAGTTGCTGATTACGCATCTAGACTTTTAGCTTTGATAATTGTTATTGTTTTTTAATCTTTAGAAGCATGCTTAAATGCTTATCTTGTAAATTTCTTGCACATCAGCTTATATATACGAATTAAATATTTGCATAGATACAATAACATAATCAATTACGCGTTTTACCATTTAAGCAGTGGTTTTACATGTCTTTCTCACACCATATCTTTGGTATTTGGCTTTCCTTCTTTTTGCAGGTAGCATTTCGTGCGAAAGTTGGAACAAAGTATCAACTTCCTCATAAAGGGATCATTCCAGAAGAATTTGGAGTGGCAAGTCTTTATCATTCAAATTCCCAAGTGCCTTAGTATACATCATATCTTAATTGCTTATCTTTTTGACAATTCAGGTTGCTCGATATAGAGGACAAGGGAGGCTTGCAGAGCCTGGATTTCAAAATCCGCGATGGGTGGATGGTGAACTTGTGGTTCTAGATGGAAAGGCATGTCCCACTTTCTTCTTTCCTTCCTTCACTTTGAGACATAGGTCTTCTTCCATAGTTTTGCTTTTGTCTGATTCTTTTTTTTTGCAGTACATTAAAGGAGGTCCTGTTGTTGGATTTGTATATTGGGCCCCTGAGTATCATTTTTTGGTGTTCTTTAATCAACTAAGGCTGCAGAATTAAGATGCTCTTTTGCACAAGAAGCTTCAGTTACTCTCTGTTTTATAATCTGATTTAAAGGTAAGCTCCTTATCCATCAGTTCTACTAAATCTATTGGCATGTTTACTACTTTAGTGTATAGTGATGTTCAATTTGTGAACAAGAACTTTTTACGCCTAATGAAGTTCCAAGTTTTCAATATGTTTGAGATTCACTATCCTTCTGAAATGTTAAGCAGCCTATTGAAATCTGAAAATATTAGGCGCAAATGAATCCTATGGAATTATGAAGAAGACAGTCTTTGTTGAGCAATATATTGTCCCTATATGCAGGCTACATCATAGAAAGGAGATAAAGATAAAAAGAGATAAAAATAAAAAAATGGTAGGAGGAATCAATAAAGGTAGAGATTTATGTGGGAACAGAAGATGGTCTTCATCTTGGTGACAAACATTGCATTTGGTCGTAGATGATGATCATCTTGACTGATTTCTACCACCATCATATATGTCTTTCTGCCAGCAAAAGTATGCTGATGGTGAAAGCTAAGAAAGAGAATATGATGTAGGGGAAGTGGGGAGACGAAATAGTTAGAAAGGTAAATATTTGGATGAGATGCCTGAGTTTTATTCGTTTTGCCAATTTTCTTTCAATTTGCACTCTGGTTATGGGTCAACGGAGACGGGTCTTTAAAATGGAGATGAGAATGGGAGAAAAACAGGTGAAATAAAATTAACCGTAACGGAGCCTTAACCTTTTTCATAACAGATTCTATTAATCAAAAACAGACACCAAATGCTTGTTGGTTTATTAGCTATAGAAAGTTATTGGTCAAACTAAATAATGGCAAGCTCTATAGAATAGAATGTGATGATTCCTTGATCCACATGGTAGCATACTAAAACCGCATTAGTGGTAAAACTGGGACCATGTACCATACGGTATGGGCCTGGTTCGATATGGTGTCGGTTTGGTTCCGGTACGTCCCAATGGTTTTCAGGTACTCTCCCAAGTTCTGCACACGTAAACATCATCTTGAGAAGATGTCCCTTCCAAAAAATGCATAGTTTACATGGAAACTTAGGTTTGGTTTTCTAATAGAGACACATTCACTGGAATTTGCTTGATATAAAATTTCATATCTCTTAGCATTTGTTTTCTGTAAGAATTTTGTATTCTTATCCATCTAACATCTGATCAAAGATTTGGTTTGGTCTTTTGCAGTGTGAGGTGATTTCCATTCCCTTTGGCATCCAATGAGTGGATTGGTGACCCTTTATTTACTGTAGCCATTCCATTGACAAATGAAGTCATGGCATTTTGTAACATTTTGTACAGTAGTTTTCGAGATAGAGTGTAGATTTTCGGTGGCTACTGAAGTTTTGATGTCTAGGATTGTGCAGCCTCGCTGTTCTTTTTCAGGGTAATGGAGAAATAATGGCAACATAATTTCGTTGTTGTATGTATATACGCTATGAACACAATTTTATATGTTTCCAGGAAAGAGGAAGTTACGATCTTCATGTGGTTTCCTTCCATGCAACATTCTCATCGGTACCTATACATTTTTGCTTTTCTTGTAGTGACAATTCTTCTCTGAAAGTTGATGAATGAGTAACCATATTTCAGAAAGGTGAACTTATAATATAGCCATTGCTTATTATTCTTGCAATGTGGATTTAGTTTTTTTGAACCTTTGCAGGTAACGAACGAAAGAACTTATGTAATTCTTTTGAAGATTATGGTCACAGAATGCAGATTGCATTTTAAAAGCCTTATCTCTGATCGATTTTCCTTCTTGCGATTCCATTACCAACTTCACGGATCTTGCCACCATGCCTCTGGTAAATGAACCATCCTCATTTCTTGGTACTTCATAACCGAGTCCTTTTTCTACTAGTAGTCTAGCGTTGAGGCCTTGGTCGGCTACCATAGGCATGAGAATCAATGGATGTCCAAATCCTAAAGATTCGATAATCGAACCCCAACCGGAATGAAAAAGACATCCTCCTATTGAAGGGTGTGCTAGTATCTCCATTTGAGGTGCCCAACCAAGACATACCACACCTTTATCAAATACACTAGCTTCAAAATCGGGTGGCAGTAGGTCAACAGTATCAACCCCTTTGGGCTTCCGTAAAATCCATATAAACGAAAACCCAGAAAGTTCAAGCCCGTGGGCCAACTCATGGACTTGTTCGACTGGCATCTTGTACTCGCTCCCGAATCCAACGAAAAGCACCGATTTCGGCCTTTTCATGTCTAACCACTTGAAAGTGTTTGACCAACTCGAGTCGGTCGCGTTCTCAAACTTTCTTTCAGGTGGAAGGATCCCTACCGGTAGAACTGGCTTTTGATATAGCTTTTGAAGAAGATCAATATATTCTCCTTCAAACACCTTGCAGCTTCGAATCGCTACAAACTGGGACCCTTCGATAATCGTACTTATTCTTTGACCACTTGATTTACCAGATTCATCGGGAATGTGCAAGTTTCGAAGCATTGTTGGTGCGTAATCCGGCCTGTGAGACACTAGAGAACGGAAAGCAAACCAATCTGGTGCAACAGTGAAGGCTTCTGGGGTTTTACGTCTATGGCCCCATCTCAACTCATCCGGTGGACCCATATATGCTAAAGTAGCAGCCGTATACACGCTAAAAAACGCAGTAAACACACCGAACTTCGCAGCAATTTCAGGAACCCAATACGGAGAGAAGTCTATTAGAATCAACTGTGGTGTGTCGTTTTGAAGAAGCTTTTCAAATGGCGCTTGTAAGTTGTCGTAAGCCTTCTTTAGATACTGTGTTTCTTCTTGCTGGATATCGATTGTGGCCTCACAGTTCTCTGGTAAACCGTCTACCATTGGTAACGTAATCTCTACTAGCTTGATGTTGTCCGTTAGATTCACAGGGATGGAGGGCAACCTCTCTAGGTTTCTCGGGGTGGAAACAAACGAGATTCTAATACCATTTTCCGCTAGTTTCTTGGAGAGCTCGAGAAAAGGTAGCATGTGACCAAAGGCCAACCATGGGAACACCATCACGTGGCATTCTTCCGTCGCCATAGGAAGTTTTCGAAATATCGACTACGATGGTATATTCTTCCTCCTGTATGTATTTGTATTACGTTTATATCTTGATTTTCACCCACAATCTTTACATCTTTGAGTTATTTTATGTACAGAGGCTTTACGAACGGATGCACAATCTTTTAATGTGTAAGCATTCTTGAGCATGCGAATAGGGTGCTTCGATATTTTGCTCCCTTTTGTCCCCCCTTTTCGTATTCCATCAATACTCAGGCGGCGTTTGGTTCGCAGAATGTTTATTCCTGGAATAGAATATGTCAAGGAATGGAATTCTGGAAGGAATGAAATCTGTCAGAATAGAAATGAAGGCTGGTGAAGATGAATTCTAGTGTTTGGTTTTAGAACTGTTAAAATCATTGGAATTAAATTTAAATTCCATGGCACTAACCCAAGGAAAATAGATTCCTTCAAAAGTGGTGTTTAAAAAAAAAAAAAAGAATCTTCATTACATTTCTTTTTACTGCCAAACAGCACATCGGAATGGAATTTTCATTCCAATTCAATCAGATTCTGCGAACCAAACACCCCCTCACTTGTGATATTTTTCGGATACTTTCTAGAGTTGAAATGATTTATTTGCTATCGTCATAAAAAGTTATTGTTTGATTCAAAACCCTGAAGAGAATTTGCCTTCTTATCACATAATATCATAAAATTTATTAATCGCGCAACGTAAGTAGAACAGAACGAAACAGTATATACACAATGATAAGGGGTTTTAAGTTGATACAGACGAAGAATCTTGAAGCGGATTATGATCAATTATCTCGATCACTTTGGAAGCAAAGTATAGTCACTCGTACAATACAATTATAGAGTTTAGGCGATACAAATTCAATTCGTTTCAAAGTACAGATTATGGTCAATCATGCTGGTGGTGTTGGGGTGGGTTTGAGTACGATTTCAACGTTATCGTGAACACCTTGAAGTAGCAGTTCACCGTCATAGGTCAGGAGCTTGCGTCTCTTGGCCGCCCTGAGAGTCCCCACCAACGCTTCGAATATGTTTGCACATTTGTCGTCGTTGAAAAGCACACCAAATGTTACCTTCACGAGCCCGAATTCATTGATAAAAGTAGCGATAAGATATCAAAGAAAATATGATCATGAAGATCGATTAAGCTCATGTTAAAAGAAAGAGTTTATTATAAAAAAAGGTATGATATTGAAAAAATTCCACGAACTTTCATGCGATTATCGAATAAGTCACTAAACTTTTTTTCGAGTATTCAAGTCTCTAAACAAATGATGTCTTATTCAAAACTATATATTTTTAACATGTCACCTGCTTAACGTAAAACAATTTTTTTCTCAAGTAGTTTATTATTTAAAAAACCAATTATCTTTTTCTATTTTCAAGATTAAGTTATTGAACTTTCTTTTTTCTTGTTCAAAACACTCTACTGTTTACCGGTTTGTGACTTGCTAAACAAGTTGAGTATATTGTTTTAAATAAGACAAAAATTGTTTAGCAATTTGAACACTCGGAAATTAAAATACAGTGACTTAATCGAAATATTCATGACAGTTCATATGGTTTTTTCAATATTAACCATAAAAAAAACCAATATGTTTTCATGGTTTTTTGCGTTTTCGTCTGTCCATGTTATTTTTTTCCATAAAATTCCTCAAGTTAAGTTCTTTTTTTTGGTTTACTGAAATTTGAACATTGGTATCCGGTTTTTTAGCTTTAAAAACCCGGTTTGCGAATCATAACCGGGTTATAATGTCCAATTTTCACTAAATCAAAAAGAACAAATTACCTTTTGGACTTCTAAGAAAAAAAAAATTAACATAAAGGGACAAAAACGTAAAAACATGTTTTTTTCATAATAAATCCTAAAAAAAAATCATAGAACTCGGTCTCTAATTCCAAAAGTGCAGATGTAACTTCGATCCTTCATGTCAAAACAGAAAATATAGTTTTCTAGGTTGAAAGGTTTAAAATCAGGTTTATGCATATATATATTTGCATTTCTTACAATGTTAGCAGCCAAATGTTAAGCAAACATCAACGGTTGAAAATAGCAAGGATATCAGCATTTGGGACTTTCATGAATCAAAACAAAAGGTATACAATCAGCATTGCGCTGAACGAAGAATAGTAAAATTTCAATCGTTTGACTGAATCAACTAATTTATCCTGAATCACTTTTGCAGACAATCAGACGCTTAACGTCTCTACATTCTGTTTGCGAATTGATAGATCAAAGCAAACACGGCTGATTTCATATACATCAGATCGAATCGAAGCAAAGGTAGAACAATTAAGTAACTGCACATCGACTAGCACAGACACAGTTGCCCTAAATAAATTATCAGATTATTGTATACATCTTACTCGATCGATAATATTCAACACAGATCGAGCATAGACACAGGCAGATCGCATTAGATCCATACCAATTGTGTCAAACGGAAGTAAATCCAAAAGTTGAGATTGAGAAATTGGAGAGTAAATTAAAGTACCTTGAAAGAGCCATCTTCTTGCTTAGTGCCAAGTCGTTGGATCTCTACTTTGAGTTTTTCAACCTCTTCTTCAACATTCATGGCTGTGTTGCAGTTGCAGATGAAGTGATGGTAGTAAGTAATCAATCGAGTTGAGATCTTTGCTGCCAAATATTAAATATATATGCTCCGTTATATTCTTTAATTTCAACTCTTATTTATTTTATTCTTTTTCCAAACAATATCTCCTGCAAATATCCATTATCTACGGTTTGACGTTGTTTTTTCTTTTACGATTTAATTATTTGTAATGAGCTCCGAACCTGTCTAGTTTTTTTTTTTTTTTTTTTTTTTTTTTTTTTTTTTTTTTTTTTTTTTTTTTTTTTTTTTTTTTTTTTTTTTTTTACAAATTACCAAGAAAAATAATATAAAATTCAAAATGTTACAATAATGTAATGTAAAATATTTTAAGTCAAGAAAAATAATAAAATTCAAATCAATAATGTAATGTAAAATATTTTAAGTTAAGAAAAATAATAAAATTCAAATTTGACAAAAAAAAATGGTGTTGATGACTAATTAATAAGGTATATTTTTAGTTTCATGCTCTTTTTTTTTGTAAAATAATAATATTTAATTATCTTTCTTGGTCTAAAATTTGAAAATCATGTTATTTTTTTGCCAAAATAGAATTTTACGTTACCTTTCTCGACAAAATTTTATTTACAATAACTTTATTGATAAATTTTGTATTTTATAGTACATTTCTTGGTAATTTTCTCTTTTTTTTTTTAATTAAAGCCTTTGATATTTTTTTCCTTAAAAAATATTCAACCAAATAAATCTCATTAAAATAGTGTTTTGTTTATGATAATCAGTCATAACCATTTATTTGCTAATGTGACATTCACGAGTGATGCATACATGGCAAACCTATTAGAAAAATATGATTATATTTTAAGTTTTAAAAATAAAAAAAAGGTTAAAGCACCCCACGTTTCTAATTCTCATACCCAACCACCGAGTATCACTCCCCACCGACAATGTGATAGAACCAATTTCGAGCTTGGTTATACTCCGAAGAAGAAAACAGAGAAAAGGGGAAACAGACTTTTGTGGCAATTTTCTGATAATCCCATTCACCTGGAAAATACAATTTATAAGCAAAACTAGCAACGAGAACTGAGCACTACTTCCTACAATTGAGAAATGGTAAACGTGTATGCATGCAACTAAATCTAACTACACCACAAAGTGGGGTAGTGGTTATTGACCAAGAATAAACGTGTGACAAATGCAAACGATCTGCTCCTATTTTCTTGGACCCACTCCTTCCTCCCTAATCCAAATAACGCTTGGGTCTGATCACATTTCGTTTGGGCCGTATACTAACAACTGGTTGTGAATCTTGGGCTGCTTGAGAGGAATCTTCTCGGGCCACCGTTTCGTTTGTGTTTTGGGCCTCCGTAACGGACGACCCGAAGTTGCTATCAATACCCTCCCGAGGGACATCGACCTTGTCCTCAAGGTCATCAGAAAGAATGGCGCGGTACTCCTCCGGCACGGTCGACCAAAATTCAGGAAACAAATGTTGAAATTCCGTAGCATCCTCCCATGTCGCCTCGGCAGATGAACATCCGGTCCAGACCACGAGGACTTGTGGGCTTGATGCCCCAAGACCTGGTTGATGTCGAGCCGAAAGCACAGCCTCTGGTTGTAGGACTGGTAAATCATCATGAGTGATGGAGGGTAGAGGAGCTAGGTGCACAGGCGGCTCCCCGTGATATTCGCGCAGCAGAGAAACATGAAAAACCGAGTGAATACGACTCTGAGGTGGTAATGAGAGTCGATAAGCGACAGCCCCAATGCAAGCAGTGATTTGGAAAGGCCCGAAATATCGACGACACAATTTGTGGGATGAACGCTGAGCAACAGTTCCTTGTCGATAGACTCGTAACCTGACGTAAACCCAATCGCCAACCTCGAAATGTTTATCAAGGCGATGACGATTGGCTTGCGTTGCCATACGAGCACGGGTCTCCTGCAAGGTATTCTTCAATTGATCGATGAGTCGGCCGTGTTCGGATAGAGTTTCATCAATCGATGCCACAGAAGATGATCCAACGAGATAATGAGGAAGAGACGGTGGTGGACGCCCATACAAAGCCTGAAAAGGCGGCATGTTGATGGCGCGGTGATAGGAAGTGTTGTACCAATATTCATCCAAGTATAAGTAACGATGCCAAGCCCTCGGTTCGTCACTAACGAAACAACGAAGATAGGACTCGAGACAACGGTTAACCACCTCCGACTGCCCATCGGTTTGGGGGTGGTATGCACTAGAATGGTGCAATGATGTGCCCAGCTGTGAGAAAAGCTCCGTCCAGAAACGGCTAAGGAATAAGGGATCCCGATCAGAAATGATGGACTTAGGCAACCCATGGAGGCGATACACAGTATGTAAAAAAGTGTGGCCAATGTAACTGCAGTGTAATGGGGAGCAAGGCCAATGAAGTGAGCACTCTTGGTAAAACGGTCCACGATAACCCAAATGGTGGTTTTTCCTTGTGACGACGGTAATTGAGTGATAAAGTCCATTGTGACATCCTCCCATGCACGGCTTGGAACCGGTTGAAGTAGGCCATAGGGTTTATGGGTTGGATATTTAACCTGTTGGCATGTGGGGCAGTGACGAATGAAATCGGAAACTGAGGCTTGCATGTTAGACCAATAAAAAGAGGCTCGTAATCGGCGCAACGTGGGTTGTAAACCGGAATGACCAGCAGTGGGAGTGGCATGATATTCAAAAATAATTCGTTTTTTGAGCTCCGGAAGATCGGGAATGAAGAGCCGACCATCATAATATAATAGACCATCACGTACCCGATATTGTGAATACTCCCCGGTTTGAGAAGCAGCTTGTTGGAGAAGTTGTAAGCCGGTGGGAGTGGTGGACAAATAGTCTCGAACTTCTTGCAACCAAGGAAACGTTGGGGCAGTCAATGCCATCAATTGGGGATCCTCTTTCCGGCTTAAGGCGTCTGCGACTTTGTTATCACGACCGGGTTTATATAAAATTTCAAAATCATAGCCAAGCAACTTTGCCGCCCATTTGTGTTGATCGGGTGTCTGAATAACTTGTGTGAGAAGATGACGGAGGCTATGTTGGTCCGTATAAATTTTAAAATGCCGCCCGAGTAGGTATTGCCGCCATTTGCGGACTGCTTCTGTGATTGCATAAAGCTCCCGAATATATGCCGATGAGGCCTGCATTCTCGGACCCATTTTCTTGCTAAAAAAAAGCGATGGGATGATCCCGCTGGGAGAGGACTGCACCAACACCAGTACCCGAGGCATCGGTGGTAACATCGAATGGCTGTGAGAAATCAGGCGATGCAAGAATGGGAAGGGTAGTCATGGCCCGTTTCAATTCTTGGAAGGCCTGAGAAGCTGCCTCACTCCATTTGAACTGTTGGTGTTGAAGAAGATCAGTAAGTGGGGCTGCAATCGTTGCATAATTCCGAACAAACCGACGGTAATATCCCGTGAGACCAAGAAACCCACGAAGCTTTGTAATGGAACAAGGGGCTGACCAGTCAAGGATGGATTGAATCTTGTCACTGTCCACTGACACACCGTGACCCGAAATGACATGGCCGAGATAATGAACCCGCGTTTCAGCAAATACACACTTGGAATGTTTAGCAAAATAATGGTTTGATGACAGTAACTGGAAAACCACCTGCAGATGAGTAATGTGTTCCTCGCGTGTCTTACTATACACGAGGATGTCATCAAAAAACACCAGAACGAAACGCCGTAAATGCTCTCGAAACATGTCATTCATGGCTGCCTGAAATGTGGAAGGGGCGTTTGACAGTCCAAAGGGCTTTACGAGAAATTCGTAATGGCCGTCAACCGTACGAAATGTCGTCTTGGGTGTGTCGGTAGCTGCCACCCGTATTTGATGGTATCCAGACCGCAGGTCTATCTTCCAAAAAATGTGAGAGCCGTGGAGCTCGTCAAGGAGTTCATCAACAGTTGGAATCGGGAAACGATCACGAACGGTGACAGCATTAAAGCCCGGTAATCTACACAGAATCGCCATGAACCGTCTTTCTTTCTAACCAACAATACGGGAGAGGAGAATGGACTAGTACTCGGTGTTATGATCCCGTCGGCCAACATTTCTTTGATAAGGTCTGTCATTACTCCTTTTTGACAGTGGGGGTACCGATAAGGTCGTACATTCACCGGGGCGACATTTGGCAACAGGTTAATATGATGATCGTGGGCCCGGGCTGGGGGCAGACCAGTGGGTTTTTCAGAGATGGCAGAGAACCTTTGCAATAAGTTGGCCAGATCCGCATCTGCCGGTGACTCGGGCGTAGGCGTTACATCCGTAATAGGATCGAAAACAATTGCATAGTAAGCGGCAACTGCTTGTTTTTGGATGAGGTGACAGAGGTTGCTTGGGGTTGTTGGGGTGGCAGCCGGTTCACCCTGTAAGGTGATGAGGTTGTTTTGGTGATGAAAGGTAAGTTGTGGGATTGAGAAATCGGCAGTGATGGGCCCCAAGGTACTAAGCCAGGCCATGCCTAGCACAACATCGGCGCCTGCAATCGGTAGAATATAAGGAGATATCTGAAACGACGAGGTGGCTAGACGTAATGTGATTGCACAACACTGACCAGTGCATTGGAGGTGCATGCCATTACCGATCATAACCGAAAAAGAAGGCGTCGTATCAGTGGGCAGGTGGAGGAATGATGCAATTCGTGGTTGGATAATATCATGGGTACTTCCTGAATCCACCAAAACTGTAACGGAATGCCCCAAAAGGGAGCCGGTGATGCGAAGTGACCTGGGTGAAGTGGTTCCGTGTAAGGCTGCTGGTGAGAGGGCAAGGAATTGGGTGGGATTTTCCAGTGGGCTATCGGTAGTTTGGAGGGTGTACGATGGGCTCGAGTCAAGTTGGTCTATTGCGGCAGGGGTGTGCGTAGGGTTAGAGAGGACAACCGAACGTTCGTGGACTTCAAAGGGATTGGGTTCAATCACAGCGATTGGGCTTGGCTCCTCTGGCTCTAGCAACAAAAATTGGGGAGGGTTACAACGATGACCTAGGTGATACTTCTCTGGGCACCTAAAGCATAGGCCCTGACCACGACGGGCTTGTACTTCAGACGGAGTAAGGCGACGTGTGGGTAAGTTAGGGGCTGGTTTAGATGGGTTTTGGAGGATAGCTGGTGGGTTACTGTTTGGGGTGGTTACGACGGTATGTTGGGATATAGGAGTGGTATAACGTGAGTTAAGGGTGGTATTATAGGAGAGCCTTTGATTCGGCGGCTGTTGCCTCCGACTCGTAGCAAGCTTATCCTCAACCAACTTCGCGAGTCCATAAGTTTGGTGGAGGGAGGTGGGCCGATAGACAGCTAGTTCTTGTTGGATGTCGGCACGAACTCCCGAGATGAAGCAATTTAGGAGTGCCGTTTGAGAAAGACCGACGACACAATTGCTGATTCGCTCAAACTCGGTCTGGTAAGCCGTCACTGTGCTTTCCTGTTTTAGCTTGAAGAGTGTGGCTTGATGGTTCTCGAAAGACGAAGGCCCGAATCGAAGCTCTAAGGCCCTAGTAAATTGGTTCCAGTCACCAAGTAGTTGGTTATTATGCATGTATTTATACCAGCTTAAAGCGTCCCCCTGAAAGTGAAACGAAGCCAGTGAGACACGCTGTTCGGCCGGAATGCTATAAAAGGCGAAATACTGGTCAGCTTGAAAGATCCAATCCAACGGTGCGGTGCCGTCGAATGTGGGCAGCAGGATTCTGGGTGACTTATGGTTGGGGGCCGGTGGGGGTGGATTAAAGGGCGGTCGTTGCTGATCGTGAAACTGGTCGGGCTCGAGTTTCGCAACGGCAGTGACAAGATTGGCAGTGGTATTGGATTGGGTGGCGAGTTGGTGAGTGATGGTCTCGAGTTGGGCGTTTGTGGAGTTGGAAGCCTCGAGTAGCTTAGCCATATTCTCAGCTAGAGCTGCTAAAGACTCTTCAAGAGCGGGTGTTTCACGTCGGGGCGGCATCGTCTCTCAATGAAAGCACCAATGATAGAACCAATTTCGAGCTTGGTTATACTCCGAAGAAGAAAACAGAGAAAAGGGGAAACAGACTTTTGGGGCAATTTTCTGATAATCCCATTCCCCTGGAAAATACAATTTATAAGCAAAACTAGCAACGAGAATTGAGCACTACTTCCTACAATTGAGAAATGGTAAACGTGTATGCATGCAACTAAATCTAACTACACCACAAAGTGGGGTAGTGGTTATTGACCAAGAATAAACGTGTGACAAATGCAAACGATCTGCTCCTATTTTCTTGGACCCACTCCTTCCTCCCTAATCCAAATAACGCTTGGGTCTGATCACATTTCGTTTAGGTCGTATACTAACAACTGGTTGTGAATCTTGGGCTGCTTGAGAGGAATCTTCTCGGGCCACCGTTTCGTTTGTGTTTTTGGCCTCCGTAACGGACGACCCGAAGTTGCTATCACAATGGCTCTGGTTCAACTCTCTTCTGGCTACCCTTTCACTCTGTTCTCGTATTAGAAGAGAAGAGAAGAGAAAGATGAAGGAAAGAAACATGAATGAAAGAAAGAGAAAGAGAAAATAATTTTGTGTTTGTGTTCTTGAACATGTAGGAAAGAAAGATGAATAAAAAAAGTTTTTATATTCTTGAAAAGAGAGGAAAGAAAATAAAATCTTTTGTTTCTTTGTAATTTACATAGACAACACTTCACTGATCTTTCTTTCCTTCACTTTCTTCCCGTATTTGGGAGGAAACATTTGGAAAGAAAACCTTTGATGCTTTCTTTCCACTTCTCTTGCTTTCCTTCCTTAAAAATGATAAAAGAACACATTTTTTTTTATTTCATCCCACTTTCTTCAGCTTTCTTTTCCTTTTCTCCGTTTAAATTAGTTCGAGAACAGAGGGTTAGTCTCTGACTCCACACCGGTTTTGATGTAATAAAAATTCACCTTTGATCCATCGATTTCATCATCTGAACAACGATATAGAATCTTTTCATACGACACATCACCTTCTTCGAACTATTAAAAATAAAGTATAAAAAGCCAATATACTTATAGAGTCGTGTCATACGTACACACTATAATATAGTACATAAACGAAATGAGGGTGTTTAGATCCCATTATAATATAGTATGGATATAATCATATAATAGAATGCTTAGAACATAATCGAAAAATGAAATTACAACAAAAATAATGAAAATTACCATATTAAAATGAAATATCATTAATTACTATAAAAAAGAGGGATAATGCCATACAATAGTAACCTACTTTTGAAAATTTATCAATATGGTACGTCTACTTTTTTAAATATCGATATGGTACATGTACTTCAATTTTTCATACCGATATGACTATATTTGTAATAGACCCCTGTTTTTTCATACCATTAGAACCCTGTTTCGTATGTAAAAACCGGGCTCTATTATGTAGAATGACCATATCGATACAGAAAATTAAAGTACACGTACCATATAGACAATTAAAAAAGTAGACGTCCCATATCGATATATTTTCAAAAGTAGGTTGCTATTTTATGGCTTTACCCCTAAAAAAGAAAGACTGTGACTAGTTTTGTACACAATTTCCTTAAAACTATTTGAGTAGGTTTCTCGAAGTACAACATTCTTGTACTTCAAAGTAGCAGTATTTTTAGAAGTGAGCAACTTGTTCGAAAGTTCATTAAAAATTTTATGTTATTCGTTCTAAAAACTACAATGTTGAATCTCAATTTGTATAGGGATTTCATCAAAAGTGTTGTTTGATGTTTACATATGTATAGGAGAAGATGAAATCAAAACCGAACGACTAAACTAACGTCTTTTTAATTGTAATAAAAGATCTGATAATACTAAAATACTTGTAACTTTTATTCAGTCATTAAACATAATAATTGTCATAAAAAGAAAATTGTAATGGCTCCATCATACTATCTGCTCCGCATTAGCGGATATATCAATCAGTCGTTGATCTTAGTTTAGTGCCAAAACCTTAGGTAAATTTGAAACTATATCTGCGTTAAAGAAAAATTCAACCCTCATACACACATATTTTTAGGGTATATTTAATTGCAATAGAAGGTTTAATGATACTAAACTTATTACAATCTTTTCTATTTAATAACTAGTTATTAATCCACGTATTACGTGGATGTTTTGTAATTAAATGTTTACTAAAAGTTTATACAAACGTAAATTAAATACAACAATATATATTTTTCTTAAAAAGTACAAAAATAGTATCATTATTTGTTTGAATAATAATTAGAGTAAATTACACAAATGGTCCCTGTGGTTTGGTGATTTTTGCTCTTTTCGTCCCTCAAACTTTTTTTTTGCACCAATAGTCCCAAAATCCCAAAGCTTTAACACTTTTAGTCCCTGCCGTTAACTTGAGCTGTTAGGCCAGTTAACTCACAGGGGCATTTTCGTCATTCTTCATCTAAGGACCATTTAGGTAATGTTTTAATAGTTTTTTTTGTTTTTCTTTATTTTAAATTATATCATTTCTTATATATATATATATATCAACATCGTCGATTGGGGTTTTCGATTTCCTTCAGAAGGACGACGGCGAGCGGCGGAGGAGGAGGAAGAAGACAGCGGAATACACTCCCTCGAAATCGGCGGTGGCGCAGGCGGTGGAGCAGCAGCCAGCACCACCATCGGCTGCGTATGCGGAAGCAATACTATCACTACGAGCTTCCATGGAGAAGTCTTGTTCAAAGTCTTTTTGTTTGGATGAGAAGATGGAAGACATGGAACCTTTGATGCTTTCTTTCCTCTTCTCTTGCTTTCCTTCCTTAAAAATGATAAAAGAACACAATTTTTTTTTTTATTTCATCCCACTTTCTTCAGCTTTCTTTTCCTTTTCTCCGTTTAAATTAGTTCGAGAACAGAGGGTTAGTCTCTGTACTCCACACCGGTTTTGATTTAATAAAAATTCACCTTTGATCCATCGATTTCATCATCTGAACAACGATATAGAATCTTTCCATACGACACATCACCTTCTTCGAACTATTAAAAATAAAGTATAAAAAGCCAATATACTTATAGAGTCGTGTCATACGTACACACTATAATATAGTACATAAACGAAATGAGGGTGTTTAGATCCCATTATAATATAGTATGGATATAATCATATAATAGAATGCTTAGAACATAATCGAAAAATGAAATTACAACAAAAATAATGAAAATTACCATATTAAAATGAAATATCATTAATTACTATAAAAAAGAGGGATAATGTCATACAATAGTAACCTACTTTTGAAAATTTATCAATATGGTACGTCTACTTTTTTAAATATCGATATGGTACATGTACTTCAATTTTTCATACCGATATGACTATATTTGTAATAGACCCCTGTTTTTTCATACCATTAGAACCCTGTTTCGTATGTAAAAACCGGGCTCTATTATGTAGAATGACCATATCGATACAGAAAATTAAAGTACACGTACCATATAGACAATTAAAAAAGTAGACGTCCCATATCGATATATTTTCAAAAGTAGGTTGCTATTGTATGGCTTTACCCCTAAAAAAGAAAGACTGTGACTAGTTTTGTACACAATTTCCTTAAAACTATTTGAGTAGGTTTCTCGAAGTACAACATTCTTGTACTTCAAAGTAGCAGTATTTTTAGAAGTGACCAACTTGTTCGAAAGTTCATTAAAAATTTTATGTTATTCGTTCTAAAAACTACAATGTTGAATCTCAATTTGTATAGGGATTTCATCAAAAGTGTTGTTTGATGTTTACATATGTATAGGAGAAGATGAAATCAAAACCGAACGACTAAACTAACGTCTTTTTAATTGTAATAAAAGATCTGATAATACTAAAATACTTGTAACTTTTATTCAGTCATTAAACATAATAATTGTCATAAAAAGAAAATTGTAATGGCTCCATCATACTATCTGCTCCGCATTAGCGGATATATCAATCAGTCGTTGATCTTAGTTTAGTGCCAAAACCTTAGGTAAATTTGAAACTATATCTGCGTTAAAGAAAAATTCAACCCTCATACACACATATTTTTAGGGTATATTTAATTGCAATAGAAGGTTTAATGATACTAAACTTATTACAATCTTTTCTATTTAATAACTAGTTATTAATCCACGTATTACGTGGATGTTTTGTAATTAAATGTTTACTAAAAGTTTATACAAACGTAAATTAAATACAACAATATATATTTTTCTTAAAAAGTACAAAAATAGTATCATTATTTGTTTGAATAATAATTAGAGTAAATTACACAAATGGTCCCTGTGGTTTGGTGATTTTTGCTCTTTTCGTCCCTCAAACTTTTTTTTTGCACCAATAGTCCCAAAATCCCAAAGCTTTAACACTTTTAGTCCCTGCCGTTAACTTGAGCTGTTAGGCCAGTTAACTCACAGGGGCATTTTCGTCATTCTTCATCTAAGGACCATTTAGGTAATGTTTTAATAGTTTTTTTTGTTTTTCTTTATTTTAAATTATATCATTTCTTATATATATATATATATCAACATCGTCGATTGGGGTTTTCGATTTCCTTCAGAAGGACGACGGCGAGCGGCGGAGGAGGAGGAAGAAGACAGCGGAATACACTCCCTCGAAATCGGCGGTGGCGCAGGCGGTGGAGCAGCAGCCAGCACCACCATCGGCTGCGTATGCGGAAGCAATACTATCACTACGAGCTTCCATGGAGAAGTCTTGTTCAAAGTCTTTTTGTTTGGATGAGAAGATGGAAGACATGGAACCTTTGATGCTTTCTTTCCTCTTCTCTTGCTTTCCTTCCTTAAAAATGATAAAAGAACACAATTTTTTTTTTTATTTCATCCCACTTTCTTCAGCTTTCTTTTCCTTTTCTCCGTTTAAATTAGTTCGAGAACAGAGGGTTAGTCTCTGTACTCCACACCGGTTTTGATTTAATAAAAATTCACCTTTGATCCATCGATTTCATCATCTGAACAACGATATAGAATCTTTCCATACGACACATCACCTTCTTCGAACTATTAAAAATAAAGTATAAAAAGCCAATATACTTATAGAGTCGTGTCATACGTACACACTATAATATAGTACATAAACGAAATGAGGGTGTTTAGATCCCATTATAATATAGTATGGATATAATCATATAATAGAATGCTTAGAACATAATCGAAAAATGAAATTACAACAAAAATAATGAAAATTACCATATTAAAATGAAATATCATTAATTACTATAAAAAAGAGGGATAATGTCATACAATAGTAACCTACTTTTGAAAATTTATCAATATGGTACGTCTACTTTTTTAAATATCGATATGGTACATGTACTTCAATTTTTCATACCGATATGACTATATTTGTAATAGACCCCTGTTTTTTCATACCATTAGAACCCTGTTTCGTATGTAAAAACCGGGCTCTATTATGTAGAATGACCATATCGATACAGAAAATTAAAGTACACGTACCATATAGACAATTAAAAAAGTAGACGTCCCATATCGATATATTTTCAAAAGTAGGTTGCTATTGTATGGCTTTACCCCTAAAAAAGAAAGACTGTGACTAGTTTTGTACACAATTTCCTTAAAACTATTTGAGTAGGTTTCTCGAAGTACAACATTCTTGTACTTCAAAGTAGCAGTATTTTTAGAAGTGACCAACTTGTTCGAAAGTTCATTAAAAATTTTATGTTATTCGTTCTAAAAACTACAATGTTGAATCTCAATTTGTATAGGGATTTCATCAAAAGTGTTGTTTGATGTTTACATATGTATAGGAGAAGATGAAATCAAAACCGAACGACTAAACTAACGTCTTTTTAATTGTAATAAAAGATCTGATAATACTAAAATACTTGTAACTTTTATTCAGTCATTAAACATAATAATTGTCATAAAAAGAAAATTGTAATGGCTCCATCATACTATCTGCTCCGCATTAGCGGATATATCAATCAGTCGTTGATCTTAGTTTAGTGCCAAAACCTTAGGTAAATTTGAAACTATATCTGCGTTAAAGAAAAATTCAACCCTCATACACACATATTTTTAGGGTATATTTAATTGCAATAGAAGGTTTAATGATACTAAACTTATTACAATCTTTTCTATTTAATAACTAGTTATTAATCCACGTATTACGTGGATGTTTTGTAATTAAATGTTTACTAAAAGTTTATACAAACGTAAATTAAATACAACAATATATATTTTTCTTAAAAAGTACAAAAATAGTATCATTATTTGTTTGAATAATAATTAGAGTAAATTACACAAATGGTCCCTGTGGTTTGGTGATTTTTGCACTTTTCGTCCCTCAAACTTTTTTTTTGCACCAATAGTCCCAAAATCCCAAAGCTTTAACACTTTTAGTCCCTGCCGTTAACTTGAGCTGTTAGGCCAGTTAACTCACAGGGGCATTTTCGTCATTCTTCATCTAAGGACCATTTAGGTAATGTTTTAATAGTTTTTTTTGTTTTTCTTTATTTTAAATTATATCATTTCTTATATATATATATATATATATATATATATATATATATATATATATATATATATATATATATATATATATATATATATATATATATATATATATATATCAACATCATCATCGTCGATTGGGGTTTTCGATTTCCTTCAGAAGGACGACGGCGAGCGGCGGAGGAGGAGGAAGAAGACAGCGGAATACACTCCCTCGAAATCGGCGGTGGCGCAGGCGGTGGAGCAGCAGCCAGCACCTCCATCGGCTGCGTATGCGGAAGCAATACTATCACTACGAGCTTCCATGGAGAAGTCTTGTTCAAAGTCTTTTTGTTTGGATGAGAAGATGGAAGACATGGAACCGAGACCCACAAGTAAAAATGGTTTCTATCATCTTCTTCGTCTTCCAAGTAAAAACGAGACTCATATCCATTGCTTTGCTTGGCGATTACTACGTTTTTCGTTAGGTTTTTTCTAGGATTTGAGTTCAAATCAAACCGCAGTTCAACGAGCCTTACCTAGCTACATCGCTCCAGGATTTTTGGGGCCATCGGTGGAATCTTATGGTTACGAGCATTCTCCGGCCTACTGTTTATAATCCAATTCGTGAGATCATCTTTAGACGTAAGGCCACAGATGTGTGGAAAAAATTTACGAATCAGAACCTTTTTTTGGATTTAGTTTTGATAAGATCATATTTCGAAGGCCTCAAGAGGTGGACTATGGAGGCTAAAGAGCTATCTGTTGCACTGCAGATCTAGCTAAATTGGGTGCTTGTAAGGAAGGAGAAGTTATTCACCACCTATCCACAACAAATCTTGGGTGGCCTGAAGTTTTTGGTGTCTCATTTGATGTCAATGAGGAAACTTCCACTATGCAACCAAGGTCTGTGCAGATTACAAGAACTGGGATGTATAATTTGTACTTCATGCATTGCGAATCAAGACTGAGTGATGTGGTGGTGGTTGCCGGACGTCGGAGGTGGTTGCCGGAACGCTGGGTTTGCTATGATAAATTTGATTCCAGGTCTAATCTTATGTTTGTGTGTGGATTTCGTGTTCGAACGATTCATTTTTTATTCAGTTTCCAGATCTGGATCTGAGATTGTGAGTCTCGTTTTTACTTGGAGAGGAAATGGCGACGGAGGATTGATGATGCAATTTTGGAAGGGACAAACATGAAACAGAGGAAGAAAGAAAGGGAATTAAGTTGTAGTTGATGTTAAATTAAAAGAAAAAGAAAAGATAATAAATTAAAATAAAGAAAACAAAAAAACTATTAAAAAAATTACCTAAATGGTCCCTTAGATGAAGAATGACGAAAATACCCCTGTGAGTTAACTGGCCTAACGGCTCAAGTTAACGGCAGGGACTAAAAGTGTTAAAGCTTTGGGATTTTGGGACTATTGGTGCAAAAAAAAAGTTTGAGGGACGAAAAGAGCAAAAATTACCAAACCACAGGGACCATTTGTGTAATTTACTCTAATAATTAAGTACTTAAATATTTTTTTTGCTTTTAAATATGTATAAATATTATTTATTGTGTATTATCTTGTATAAACTTGTTATTTTCAGATTTATATATATTAAATTTAAAAAATTTAAATTTTTATTTTTCATAGAAAATCTAATAATTTTCAGGGTAAATTACAAATTTGGTCATTGTGGTTTATAAGAAATTATGGATTGGGTCCTTTAACTTTAAAAATTACACTGACAGTCCTTGTGTGTTGAAGTTTTGTTACGCATGTGGTCTTTTGGCCGTTTAATTGACCATTTTACCCTTACTAGTTTAATAAGTATTATTAATGTTGTTATTATTATTATTTTTATTATTATAATATAATAAAATAATTTTAAATCCAATACAATTAATTTAGTGTAGAACACATGAAAGTAAATAATAAACTATTTTTAAAGACATACAAATAATTATTATCATCAATTAAAAACTAAAAATTAACGTTTAGAGTTTAGATTTTTTATAATAAAATGTAAACCTTTTGAAAGTCATAAAATAAATTATTTTTATTAAGTATTCATTTCTTATTATCCTTTTTACGTTAAATGAATTTTAATAATGATTAAAATACCTATAAAACATATAAATTTTTATTTTATCATTTTGATAATAAAAAACTAAAAGTAAAATAGTTTTTTAACTTTAGGTTTCCTTTTTATTTTTTGTTGAACGAATTAAATGTTTTCATGAATAATAAAAGAAAAAAATTAAACATTTTGACGAACAATAAATAGTTTTTAGAGTAAATTACATAAATGGTCTCTGTGGTTTATAGCAAATTTCAGGTTTCGTTCCTAACTTTGAAAAATTACATAGGTGGTCCATATTTTGAAACCTTATCACGTTTTCAGTCCCTAAACAACTTAATTTTTTAAAAATTCCGATTTTACCCTTTATAAATTCATTTTACATTTGGTCCCTAATCAATTAATTTGATTTTTCTTTATATTTAATAATTTGTATATTTATAATTTTTTAATTAATAAATACTAAGAATTTAATTACAATTTATTCATGTATTTTATCTATATATTAAAGAGTTTCGTCATCATCATCATCATCATTATATACATTCATTCGTTTTGACAAAAATATTTATTTTTCATTAATTTTTGTTTTATAATTTTTCCATCTATCTATATATTTAATAATTTACCCTTATTATCTTAATATATTAATTTTCAAATGCTATTAATGTTGTTTTTAAAAGTCTTAACATGGAAAATATGTACATTCATTTACGAATTTTTAAAAATAATTCATTCCTATTTTAAAGATTTTTATTAGTAGACTATTGTATATTCTACATATAAAATAGTGTTAGTAAGTTTGTATTATTCTAGTAAACTTTAAGAAGCTTGTAATTTTTTTAGCATTTTTTAAAATGTTTATGAGTGTAACATTGGAATGGAAACAAATTAAACGTTTGGCGAACCTTTGCGAAAAGTTCGTTTGTGTTCGTTCATTTATTGAAAGAAATGATATGTTACACTAGTGCTATAAACGAACCGAATAACTTGAACAATGATATGTTCATTAACGTTTTGTTCGTTTTACAACCCTATGTTGTACTCATATTTAGAATATACAATAATCTACTTATAAAAGTCTATAAAATAAGAATGAATGGTTTTTAAAATTTATAAATGAATGTACATATTTTTCATGTTTAGAATTTAAAAAAAAACATAATAGTAATTCAAAATTAATATAGGAAAATAAGAATGATAAATTAATTATATATATTGGTAAATGAAAAAAAATTATAAAACAAAAATTATTATAAAATAGATATTTTTTTGTCAAGACGAAAATAATAATAATAACAATAACAACAAAATAATAATAATAATAGTAATAAAACTTATTAATATACAAGTAAAATGCATAAATAAATTGTAATTAAATAACTATACTAATAAGTAAAATGTCATTTATTAATTAAACATTTAAATATAAAAAACTAAATTAATTGATTAAGGACTATATGTGAAATTAATATAAAAGGGTAAAATGAGAATTTTTTAAAAATTGAGTTTCTTAGGGACTGAAAGCGTTACAATGATTCAAAATATGGACCACCAGTGTAATTTTTCAAAGTTAGGGACGAAACATGTAATTTGCTATAAACCACAAGGACCATTTATGTAATTTACTCTAATTTTTATGTTTTTGAAGTTTTTTTGATAGTTTTCTATAACTTTTTGAAAAACATTTAAAAAATAACTTTTTAAAAAATGTTTTAAACATTTACACTTTTCAAGAAATTAAAGTTTTTTAAAATGCATGTTTTAAGTTTTTAAACTGTTTAAACTATAAAAATATTTTTAAACGTTTATTGTATGTGTTAAATACTTGTTTATGTAAAAATTTTAAAAGCGTCAAAAAAGTTTTTAATACCTTTTGACAATGTTTACATTTATTTTTTTGATTTAATTAAGGTTTACTATTTTTAAAAGTAAAAAATATAAACTCAAAACATTATTTTTTAGTTTTTAATTAATAAAAATTATTATGTATTTGTCTTTATTAATATTTTATTATTCAAATTTATGTCTTTTATATTAAATTAATTTTACTAATATTTTTAAAATTTTAGATTAGTCATATATTTAATAATGAAAATATCAATAAAAATAACATTAATGATAATTATTAAACAAGTAATGGTAAAATGGTCATTTTTAATGGCCAAAAGACCATATTCATAACAAAATTTCAACCACAATGACTATCAATGTAATTTTTAAAGTTAAAGGATCCAAACCATAATTTCCAATAAACCACAGGGACGAAACTTGTAATTTACCCTAATTTTTATCACTAAAAAGTTTATAGACATTTCATTGTCATTACGACATTACTGCATTATTTTACTTTCTAAAGGTATAAAGTAATGACTAGTTAGCTAAAATGAGAAGTTAAATTTGAAAGTTATTAAATCATTTAAAAATATTGTTTTCTTATTTATAGGAGTTAATTAGGTAACACTTTGTTATATATTTACTTAATTTTTATATCTAAATTATATAATTTAATAAGGAGAATTAAATATTAAAAAATGGACAGGAAAACAATTATACAAATATATTGCCGACGCAGTGGAAAGAAAAACAAAATATAACATGTCATCATCACGACTGTCAAAATTAAGTCAACTTTTAAAATCAATTGTTTACAATGTTAAGGTGTTAAGAGTGACCCTAAAGTCAGGGATTCATTCACATTGTACAAAAAAATATTATCAAATGTAAGAGTAGATAGGTGTATCTTCCATGATTTTTTATTTCGTTTAGCTAATTTCAACGTTTACTTAAATAATAAAACCTTAATATTACTAAATATAATATTTTATTTTTTATTAAAATATTATAAGTTATTTTATCATTAAGATGTTATAAAAATTAGAGTAAATTACAAATATGGTCTCTCTGGTTTGTATAAAACTTTAGATCCAGTCTCTGTTGTTTCAATTTTGCATAAACGGTCATTATCTGCATTGTTTACTTGCATAAATGGTCTCTCAGTCTCATTTATTTTCCTAAATGACAATTATGCCCTTTTCTTTAATAACATTTATGGTCCCTTTCTTTTCATGACTTTTTTTTTTGTTTTTAACTTCTTAATCTTAATTTAATAAATGATGATTCAGTTTTGTTATTGTTATTTTATTATTATTATTTAAGATGTATTTATTTTTTTATTAAAGTTATATTTTTCCCTATTTAATTAATTTATTTAAGTCTCTATTTTACGTATTTAATTTATTTATTAAAATTTTATTAGTATTAGATTACATTTGTCACATTACTATAACACCTTGCCTTTTTATTTGCATTTTTATTTTAAGAGTTTTTGAGTAATTTGCGTAAAAAGATGTAATTTCGAGATTTAGTATAAATAGGAGTTGGGGGCTCCATTTTCTCACTTTTGCAAAACCGTCTAGCATTTCCAGAGCTCCTCTCTCTAGAATTGAACTTCTCTCTAGCTTTTCTCCCAAACCGACCGGCCAAATCTCGTGTTCTATACGTTAACGGAAAGATCTCGAAGAGTACTACGTGAATCTCCTATTGCATGTACGATTTCATACGGATTTGAGGTAAGAAATGTCATTTTCGACTTCTGCATTTTCGGTTTGAAGTACAAAATTCGAGTTTATTATTTTTAGGCGATTTAAAGCTAATTTCGTATGAATTTTAGCTAGAATATGATAGATAATGTATAATATAACTAAACCGAGGCTTATTACTTAGATTATTTGTGGATTTGAGGCTTGAAAATGCATGTTTAAAGCTGTAGCTTATGAACAAACTCGAGAATATGTAGAACAGACTCGAAAATAGATAGAACAGGCTCGAATAGGGCTAGATTCGAATCATAGATTCGAATCTAATCACCAGATTCGAGATTGCCTTCGAATCTAACTTCAGATGCGAATGAGGTTTCGAATCTAATCCCCTGTTCGAGTCTGGCTTCGAGTTTGATACTCAGATTCGAGTCTGGCTTCGAGTCTGATGCTCAGATTCGAATCTAGCCCCTAAATTTCGAATTTAATTGATAAAAATTTACGAACAACGCATAAATTAGCAAAATAATTAGCAAAATATTTAGCTAGAAGTTATGGCTTAGAGATGTTGGAATATTGAGCTAGCAATATTAATTTAGCACATGTTCTGTAATATTGAACTTCAGATATTATACATAAGCTGTTTAGCCCAGCTGCGAGTCAAAGCCAGTGCCAGTCTATATTGAGCCTAGATAAGCAAGTGCAAGCATTATAAAGCAATTTAAAGCGTAAATAAGCCTGAGCAAGCATTACAGAGCATTTCAAAGCATTTTCAGTACTGTGAGTAACAGTTATTCTTGTTTACATGTTTTATATGAAATTGAGACATAAATTGCTTCTATGTGACTTCTTTGGAATTCAATAGACTTTTGTGAGTGAAGGCGAACACTGTGGTACAGGTGATGCCCAGCTTAGCCGGATCTTACATTTGATCTATTAATATGCATATTTATCTGCTATCTGTTTATTGTTCTGCATACTATACAGCAAACCTTGTGTTAGCGTTTCTTTGTGCATCTCATAAGCATTATATTTAGCGAGCAAGCAATTCTGATGTTCACCACTATCCCTTGAGCATTATACGGGTAGCTAGCCCCGTATCACAGATTGATCATCTGTCAGCGGTAAACCCATAGTGGTGGCATCTCCGTTCTGCGTGAAATGTCTCAATTGTGCAGCGTTCTTTCTGGGTATTAAGCAAATGAGCAAGCAAGCAAGCAAGCAAGCATAACAGCCTTTATAGGCATTTTCGCCTCATATTTTACATGCATTCTTGAATATCTGTTTACTCACTAAGCTTTAGCTTACAGTTGCTACTTACAATTTTTACAGGAAAAGGTAAAGAACAAGCTGGACCTTCTGCTTAGGTCTATTATCTGATCTGCCCAGAGGACTTAGCTCATTTTCAGCTTGTGGTATAGCTTTATGATGCCTTGGGTTTTGGGTAGCTGCTTTTATTTATGTTATGATGTTTTTAGCAACTTAGTACTGTAACCATGAAGCATGTGTAGTGCAAGACTTATTGTAATGTTTTATTAGCTTTATGCATTTATTATTATTCCTGGGATAAGCAAACGTGTTTTGAAGCAAGGATGTGACAGGATGGTATCAGAGCATTAGTTTGAGGGATTCAAGTGTTAGCAATAACACTTGGACTCAAACTTTTAAGCAAAGATATTAGCTTCGAATGTCTAGGCTTTAACTTGACCTGAGATAGGCTTTGACTTTCCTTTAGGAATTGGGAAATGGGGTAGAATAGGAGTTATGCCTATTCTTATGCAAGTATTATTTATATAATTTCAGAACATGTCTGGATCTGGTGAAGGAGCTGGAGGTGGACTCACTCCTGAACAGATCATGCAAATAATGCAAACGATGCTCAATGAAAACAATGAGCGTCAAGCTAAGTTCTTACAAGATCAGTTTCGTGCTCGTGATGAAGCCGAAACTAAGCGTAGAGAAGAACGTAGGAAACAACAGCATGATGACACTGGACGCCACAACGACGACACCGACGAGGAGGAAGCCCCTGTAGTCCCTCCTAAGGGCTCCAACTTCCGTTACTTTAAGGCTTGCGGAGCTCAACCTTTTAAGGGTGCTGCAAATTCGATCGAAGCGCTTGAGTGGATCACTGGCATCGAGCGGATTTTTCTCATTAGTGACTGTGCTGAAGAATCAAAGGTCAGCTTCGCTACAACACTGTTCGAGGGTGGCGCTGTTATGTGGTGGAGATCTCAGGAAAACATGCACGGAGCCAACTGGATTAAGTCCCTATCTTGGGATGAATTCAAAGTTATTTTCTTTCATCAGTACTGCCCAGCTGATGAAAAGAAGCGTTTGGAAGAGAAGCTGATGTCTCTTACTCAGGGAACCAAATCGGTGACTGAGTATGAGATTGAATTCACCCGACTAAGCTTGCTGTCTGACTATCAAGTCGCTACTGAAGAGCGAAAGATCGACCGTTTTCTGATGGGTCTGCATCCTGAATATCAGAAGTTCTTGAAGCACCGGGGATATACCAACTATGCTGACTGTGTTGAAGCTGCTCGAATTCTCGAGCAGGATTTTATTCGAGCTGGAGGAGTTCCTACTTCCTCTGTTAACCCGACATGTCCATCACCGCCCAAGAAATCGCGCACCGGAAGCTATTCTGGATCTTCATCCAGATATTCTCAGCCACAGCAGTTTCAGTACCGACAGTTCAGCTCGCCTCCAGCACAGCAAACTCGATCATATGCGGTACATTCTGAGCCGAGGCAGTGTCGCCGCTGCCAGAAGTCACACATTGGGCGTTGTAACCCCAATGATGTGAGGTGCTATGTGTGCAATGAAATAGGACATAGCAGTGAAGAATGTCCTAACAGAGTTAAAGTTTGCAACAATTGTTTACGCCCTGGACATAATGAGCATGCATGTACACATCCGTTCAGCATGATTTACCCGAGTGCAGAGCATCATCCGCGATTGCAGCAGCAGCAATACCGACCTCAGCAACAACATCAACAACAACAGCAAAGGCAAAATCAACCGGCCCGGCATAGCACATCGCGAGGAGGTTCTAGTCGCCGTAACGAGCCAACTAGGAGTCAGAATCGCGCATTCCAAATAACAGCCGAGCAAGCGAAGGAAATACCAGATGTGGTATCTGGTACGTTTCTTGTTAACTCTATCCCTGCTAGAGTTATTTTTGATTCAGGAGCCAATCGCTCTTTTATATCAAGTGCATTTGCATCTAAGCTTGGAATTACTCCGACAACTCTACCTGTTATCTTTGATATTGAAACGGCTAGTAATGTAAGTGTGTCTACCGATAAAATTTACCGTGACTGCATTATTTTGCTCGACAACTGCACATTCCAACTGGACCTTATCCCGATGGATTTTCATGAATTCGACGTCATCGTCGGTATGGATTGGCTTGATCATCATGACGCCAGCATTGTCTGCAAGAAGAAGTTGATAAAGCTCACTACTCCGGATGGCCGCAATATTTGCATCTACGGTGACAGAAAGACAGGTGAAATATGCTTAATTTCTGTAGTCAAAGCTAGGAAACATATAGCTAAGGGTTGTGTGTCATACTTAGCATATGCGATAGATGCTAAGTCTGAAAAGAAAGCATTAGCCGAGGTTCCGATAGCCTCCGAGTTTCCCGATGTCTTTCCCGAGGACATCTCTGGACTCCCGCCAGACCGTCAGGTGGAGTTCAGAATTGATTTAGTGCCCGGCGCGGCACCGATTGCTCGAGCCCCTTATAGACTTGCACCTGCAGAGATGCAAGAAATGATGAAGCAATTGCAAGAATTGCTAGATAAGGGACTCATACGACCAAGTTCATCTCCCTGGGGAGCTCCTGTTTTATTCGTTAAGAAGAAAGATGGGACTCTCCGGATGTGCATTGATTATAGGGAGTTGAACAAGGTAACAATAAAGAACAAATATCCATTGCCCAGAATAGACGATCTTTTCGACCAGCTTCAGGGAGCCAGTTACTTCTCAAAGATCGATCTTAGATCTGGGTATCATCAGCTCAAAGTTCATGAAGAAGACGTCCCTAAAACGGCTTTCCGTACCAGATATGGGCATTACGAGTTTCTTGTTATGCCCTTTGGCCTTACAAACGCTCCTGCGGCGTTCATGGATCTGATGAACCGCGTTTGTAGACCAATGCTCGATAAGTCTGTTATCGTCTTTATAGACGATATTCTCATCTACTCGAAAACTGAAGCTGAGCATGCTGTGCATCTTAGAGAGCTGCTAGAGTTGCTGCGCAAGGAGCGACTTTACGCCAAGTTCTCTAAATGCGAATTTTGGTTGCGACAGATACAATTCCTTGGTCATGTGATATCTGGTGAAGGAATCTCTGTGGATCCTTCTAAGATAGAAGCCATTCAAAATTGGGAAGCTCCCAAATCAGCTACTGAGATCCGAAGTTTCTTGGGATTGGCGGGTTACTACCGTCGATTCATTAAGGACTTCTCAAAACTAGCCATGCCTCTTACATCTCTTACTCGCAAGAATGTTCCCTTTATTTGGGAAGAAGCTCAAGAGAACTCATTCCGAACTTTAAAGCAGAAACTCACCGAAGCACCTATTCTGGCCTTACCCGAAGGCAATGAAGACTTTGTGGTCTTCAGCGATGCTTCATATCAAGGGCTTGGGTGTGTTTTGATGCAAAGAGGCAGAGTCATAGCATATGCTTCTCGCCAACTTAAGGATCATGAAAAGAGTCATCCGACTCATGACCTTGAACTTGCTGCTGTGACTTTTGCGTTGAAAACATGGCGGCATTATCTCTACGGCACCAAATGTCAGCTGTATACGGATCACAAGAGCCTTAAGTATATATTCAGCCAGAAGGAGCTCAACATGCGCCAGCGACGCTCCATGGAACTCATCAAAGACTATGACTGTGATATTCTTTATCACCCTGGCAAAGCGAATGTGGTGGCCGACGCATTGAGTCGTAAATCCTACTCTGCTAAATGTCTCTATACCTTGACTCATACTTTGTTTTCATCTACTCTGATTGATGAAATTCTCGTTTCTCAAGCCGAAGCCCTAAAAGAAGAAAACCTCAACTCTGAGGACATGAAAGGGCAACTTCAGTTCTTAACCGATAGCCCTCGTGGCTTGAAGCTTTTCAAAGATCGTGTCTGGGTTCCCAAATTTGGTGATGTTCGACAGAAAATTCTTTCGGAAGCCCACTGTTCTAACTTCTCGGTACATCCTGGCAGCACCAAGATGTACAACGATCTAAAAGCCGAATATTGGTGGCCCGGTATGAAAAGAGACGTAGGCCAACATGTTGATAATTGTGTTACATGCCGATTAGTCAAAGCGGAGCATCAGCAGCCTTATGGCAGTCTACAGCCTCTACCGATTCCCGAGTGGAAGTTCGATCACATAACGATGGACTTTGTGACGAAGCTTCCGACTACGCGAAGACAGCACGATGCAATATGGGTTATCGTAGATCGCCTAACCAAAGTCGCTCACTTCATTCCGATTCGCGAGAACTACTCATTGGAGAAGTTGGCTAAGTTGTATATAGACGAGATCGTTACTCGACACGGTGTGCCTTTGTCAATTGTTTCCGACCGCGACAGCCGATTCACTTCGAGGTTCTGGAGTGCACTACAAGATGGATTAGGCACTAAAATCAGAATGAGCACAGCGTATCATCCGCAGCCTGATGGCCAAAGTGAACGTACGATCCTTACACTCGAAGACATGCTGCGGGCTTGTGTTTTAGAGTTTAGCGGTAATTGGGACGATCACTTGCCGTTAGCAGAGTTTTCTTATAACAATTGTTACCACTCATCCATCAAAGCCGCACCTTTCGAAGCCTTATACGGACGCAAGTGCCGAACTCCTACGTGTTGGCATGAAGCCGGTGAAGCACCAATCGCCGGTCCCGAGCTACTTCAGCAGACAAATGAAAAGATCCGAATCATACGTCAACGATTGGAAACTGCTCAATCTCGACAGAAATCGTATCACGACCGACGCCATAAACCTTTAGAATTCCAGAAGGACGACTATGTTGTATTAAAAGTCTCGCCGATGAAAGGTGTGTTCAGATTCGGCAAGCGTGGCAAGTTAGCACCACGATTCGTTGGTCCTTTCAAGATCACCGAGCGTGTTGGAACTCAATCTTATCTGTTGGACTTGCCGAGCGAACTGTCCAACATACACCCCGTGTTTCACGTTTCGCAACTAAGGAAGTGCAAGGAAGATGACAGAGAAAAGTGGGCCGATCATCTGAGCTACAAGATCAACGAGAAACTGCAATGTGACGAGCCTGAAGTTATTCTAGAAACAAAGATGAAGAAGTTGAGGAATCGAGAGGTAGCAATGGTGTTGGTGCAATGGAGGACTTCTCACGGAACTTCTCAGACCTGGGAATCTGAGCAAGACATGAGAGTTCGATATCCGCATCTGTTTGAGCCTTAGGTACTTCGAGGACGAAGTGCAAGCGTGGTGGGCTCATACTATAACACCTTGCCTTTTTATTTGCATTTTTATTTTAAGAGTTTTTGAGCAATTTGCGTAAAAAGATGTAATTTCGAGATTTAGTATAAATAGGAGTTGGGGGCTCCATTTTCTCACTTTTGCAAAACCGTCTAGCATTTCCAGAGCTCCTCTCTCTAGAATTGAACTTCTCTCTAGCTTTTCTCCCAAACCGACCGGCCAAATCTCGTGTTCTATACGTTAACGGAAAGATCTCGAAGAGTACTACGTGAATCTCCTATTGCATGTACGATTTCATACGGATTTGAGGTAAGAAATGTCATTTTCGACTTCTGCATTTTCGGTTTGAAGTACAAAATTCGAGTTTATTATTTTTAGGCGATTTAAAGCTAATTTCGTATGAATTTTAGCTAGAATATGATAGATAATGTATAATATAACTAAACCGAGGCTTATTACTTAGATTATTTGTGGATTTGAGGCTTGAAAATGCATGTTTAAAGCTGTAGCTTATGAACAAACTCGAGAATATGTAGAACAGACTCGAAAATAGATAGAACAGGCTCGAATAGGGCTAGATTCGAATCATAGATTCGAATCTAATCACCAGATTCGAGATTGCCTTCGAATCTAACTTCAGATTCGAATGAGGTTTCGAATCTAATCCCCTGTTCGAGTCTGGCTTCGAGTTTGATACTCAGATTCGAGTCTGGCTTCGAGTCTGATGCTCAGATTCGAATCTAGCCCCTAAATTTCGAATTTAATTGATAAAATTTACGAACAACGCATAAATTAGCAAAATAATTAGCAAAATATTTAGCTAGAAGTTATGGCTTAGAGATGTTGGAATATTGAGCTAGCAATATTAATTTAGCACATGTTCTGTAATATTGAACTTCAGATATTATACATAAGCTGTTTAGCCCAGCTGCGAGTCAAAGCCAGTGCCAGTCTATATTGAGCCTAGATAAGCAAGTGCAAGCATTATAAAGCAATTTAAAGCGTAAATAAGCCTGAGCAAGCATTACAGAGCATTTCAAAGCATTTTCAGTACTGTGAGTAACAGTTATTCTTGTTTACATGTTTTATATGAAATTGAGACATAAATTGCTTCTATGTGACTTCTTTGGAATTCAATAGACTTTTGTGAGTGAAGGCGAACACTGTGGTACAGGTGATGCCCAGCTTAGCCGGATCTTACATTTGATCTATTAATATGCATATTTATCTGCTATCTGTTTATTGTTCTGCATACTATACAGCAAACCTTGTGTTAGCGTTTCTTTGTGCATCTCATAAGCATTATATTTAGCGAGCAAGCAATTCTGATGTTCACCACTATCCCTTGAGCATTATACGGGTAGCTAGCCCCGTATCACAGATTGATCATCTGTCAGCGGTAAACCCATAGTGGTGGCATCTCCTTTCTGCGTGAAATGTCTCAATTGTGCAGCGTTCTTTCTGGGTATTAAGCAAATGAGCAAGCAAGCAAGCAAGCAAGCATAACAGCCTTTATAGGCATTTTCGCCTCATATTTTACATGCATTCTTGAATATCTGTTTACTCACTAAGCTTTAGCTTACAGTTGCTACTTACAATTTTTACAGGAAAAGGTAAAGAACAAGCTGGACCTTCTGCTTAGGTCTATTATCTGATCTGCCCAGAGGACTTAGCTCATTTTCAGCTTGTGGTATAGCTTTATGATGCCTTGGGTTTTGGGTAGCTGCTTTTATTTATGTTATGATGTTTTTAGCAACTTAGTACTGTAACCATGAAGCATGTGTAGTGCAAGACTTATTGTAATGTTTTATTAGCTTTATGCATTTATTATTATTCCTGGGATAAGCAAACGTGTTTTGAAGCAAGGATGTGACAACATTATTATAATATTTATACATTTATATATTTTGTATGTTTCCATCTATTTATTTCATCATGTTAACAGTACTTTTTTTAGTTTTTTTAATAATAAACTTAGGATTTAATTCATTTGTATTTAGATATTTGTTACATTATTATTTTGATTTAAATTTAAAATTGTATTTATTTTGATTTAAATATTTTGTTCCATTAAAACATTTAAGTCCAAAAAATAAATATGTTAGGTTTATATAGTTTTCTTGTAAATTATAATTAAACTAAAACATATTAATATAAAAAATATTTATGTCATAACATATGAAATGTTATTTTTATATATTTTACTTGAAAGATATAGCCTACTTAAAACGTATTATTAACCTAACAAAAAATTTAAATATTTTATTATACTAATATGTTACGGATAAGTGTTTATTTATCTTACGTTTCATTTATTGTTTTTAATATATTTATATTGAGTTACACTAATACGAATTGAATTAATCGCAATATTCAAGAAAAAAAATATAAACTTAGCAATTGCTTTATTTTGATTTTAATTTTTTTGTTAGGTTAATACATTTTAAGTTGACTATAAATTTCAAGTAAAATATACAAGCATAACATTTTATTCGTTATAACATAAATAGTTTGTAATAATAATATGTTTTGGTTTAATCATAATTTACAATAAACCTAACATTTTAATTTGTTTTGACTTAAATGTTTTAATGTGACAAAATATTTAAATCAAAACATATTGAATATTAAATTAAACCGAAATAATAATGTAACAAATATCTATTAAATCCAAACGAATTAAATTCTAGGTTTATATATTTTCCTTAAAATGGTATACTGTTTCAAAATATATTAACGCAATGAAATAAATAGATGGAAACATACAAAATACAAAAAACATATAAATATTATAATAATGAAATCTAATATAAATAAATTTGTAATAAATAAATTAAATACATAATAGAAACGTAAAATAAATTAATTAATTAGGTAAAAGTATAACTTTAATAAAAATAAATACATCTTAAATATTAATAATAATAATAGTATTTAACAATAAATTAATTAAATCATCATTTATTAAATTAAGATTTAAAATTTAAAAACAAATAACAAAATTAATGAAAGGAAAGGGACCAAAGTTGTTATTAATTAAATGGGTATAATTGTCATTTAGGAAAGTAAATGAGACAGAAAGACCATTTCTGCAAGTAAACAATGCAAATAAAGATCGATTATGCAAAATTGAAACCATAGGGACTGAATCCAAAGTTTTATGCAAACCACATGGACCATTTTTTTAATTTACTCTAAAAGTTATTATTTTTTATTCAATTATATAATGTTTCAATTAACTAATATTTAAATATTTCATTTTTCAGTTATATCACAAAAGGTAAATATTACAAAATAGTAACTTATTTTTGGTTGGGTCGTGTAAAAAATTTAAATCTTTTTTGGATTGAATAATTAATTCCGAACACACTACTTTGAAAATTATGTGTACCAGCTGTATCAGTTAAAGATTAATATGTCATTAAAGAATTTTTAAAACAACTTATGATAACTAATCATCTTAATTATTTATTAATTTTAAAAAAAATTATTTTAAATGCTAAATATTTATTTTAAATAAATCAATGATAAAATTATTGATTGCATCATCATCATCATCATCATTACTACTACTACTTAAAATTGTTATAAATGAACTTTCATAATAATAATATATATGTACTATAATTACATAATAATAAATATATCAATAAATAATAAAATTCATATGTCACTTTATAAACAGTGTAATAATTTTAGTAATATAAATGAGTAATTAAATAATTTAAATTCTAAAATCCACCAATCCAAAAATTTAGTTATTAATTGTTAGTTTTAGGATTTTTAAGTACTACAATCAACTGATTACTTTTGAAAACATTTTTAAATGTCATGGCTATTTACATAATGGCAAACGCAAGTCATACACACTGATCAAAATAATTGTTCAGAAGGTTTAATTATCGTTTTTTATTAAACTAATAAAAATAAGAATTTATAACCATCTATTGTTTTCACCAGAGAACAAATGTTGTTAATCTCAAGCTTCAGATCATGAATTCACAATAAAAATAAATATAAAAAATATAAAGTTTTTAAATATACACAAATATACATTATGTTATTATAAAACACCATAAAAAAACAACCCAGGTGACGCACAAGTAAAATATTAGTTTTTAATTAGCCGAAGAAGCGACACATGGTGTTAGACATATTTTTTTTATTAATATGTATAGATTAAACGATAATTGTAACCAGGCATCTTCACATGCACGAATTTTTTAGGCCGCATTCATGTTTGCGAGTGTGAACGCATACCTAACTAGCCAATTTCCTTTTAAGGCCCATTATCCGTTTACCTTTCTTTCGTACAGGGGACATGTATTATCTTCAACCTTTTTTCAACTCCAAACAGAAAATTTTAACCATCGTTGCTTCGTTCATATCTTAGTTCGTTGCCAAACACTTTTTCAAGAAGATTGCAAACTCATAAACTTATTAATTATATGTATTACTTTCATACATGATTAAAATCACATTCAAAAATAAAGAAAACACATTTTTACCAACAATTCATGAGAGACACATATACCCATGGAGATGACATTAAAAAATAGGGTTAACGATTGATGTTGTGGAGACATTGTTCCTAAGTGGGGTTTGGGAGGAAGGTTCACAATCAGTGTTGGGGGCAATGGATAATCATCGATGAAAGGTAGACCGAGATCGACAATAGGATAGGAGATCTTGACCGATGATGAAGAGAGCAGGTGAATTTAAAAAAAAAATCTAAACACAATTTCTAACAGTTTTTTGGTAATGAAATCTTTTAGGGTCAATTGCCGAAACAACTGTTTTCTTATTTTTATGTCTATAGCCACATTATTTAATGTTTAGCATTAATGATATTTTTGGAAAGTTAGGTTTTAGCTGGAGCATGGAGCTTGTAGTTGGAGCTGATAGCTGGAGTTTTATAATTATACGTGTTTGGCAATGCAGTTGGAGCTGGAGATTTTTTAAGTGTAAAATTATGTACAAGGATAAATATGTTTTGAAAATATATTCTTTAAAGAATAAGATGGAGGGCATATTTGTAATTTTATTTTTCATAAGCTAAAACTCATTTCAAAAGCTACTTGCATTAGCTTCTCGTTTAAGACCTTTTGATTTTCATAAGCTGATGAGAAAAATTGTCATTCAATAAGAGCTTAGAGCTTGAGATTTTGAAAATCATAAGCTCAAATTCACATAATCTCCTATAAGCTACATGCCTAAACATAGCCTAAGAACATCAACGTTTGTATTTTTTTACAATTTATAGTAATGAGTGATTTGTAAATTGTAAATCTGTTTAGCAGGTTATTACCTAATTTTTTAATCACCAAAAATAATCTTTTTTTAATATTTTATATCAATAATAACCACAAGCTCAAAACTTAACCAAAAAAATACATCTTTTTATGTTTTTAAGTACCACATGACACATGTTATTGTTCATCCCCTCCAATGAAAAATCAAATCTTCAACGTCTAAACATCAAAATCCAAAACACCAGATTCAATCCTCTTCTGGGCTTCGTTGATGCCTACGCCCCAAGGCCCAATCTACCCACCACAAGTCACTTTCTTTATTGCACTCAACACACATAACTAAGATGAAACTTTCAATTGAATAATTGATTACATTCAAATATCAGTTAAAGAACATGAGGAAAGGAAGGTGATTTGTATACAACTTCTTTTATCCATCCACAGTAATTTTACTTAAATGGATAATTATATCCTTTCTATCATTTTTATCAAATTTACATGTTACGCCCTCCATTAACTTTGTTTTAGATGATGACAATTTTTTTTAATATACAAGATTTAATAATATTTTTTACGATATCCAATTCCATAATATTTTAGAAAAAAAATTTTATTTTAAATTTAAATTTTGACCAGAGCATGTTTTTTTAAAGTTTCTTTTAGAAATTTCAAGTCACAGAATTTGACGATAACAAGTTTTGGAAATTTTTTTTAAAACAACATTTCACATTAATCTACATTTCATGGCAATACCACTTAAAAAAATTATAAAAACATCAAAAAAGTAAAAATAAAATATCAATTTACTTATTTACAACAATCCAACTATGACCCTTAAACAAGAAAGAACATGTTCTTTTCACAATTAGTAAACTTGTGAACCAATCTGATATTATTTTTGAGCCGGCAATTCAACGACCGAAAGGAAGACCTCAAAAATCGAAAAAGAAAACGGGAACAACTTCTACAACACGATATCCTTCAAGATTTGAATTGGTGGAATTATCACAAAGACACAATTCTTTGAAATCTACCGATGTACTCCAAGGAAACAATGTGAACGACGGAGAAAAAGAATTAATTGATTTGAATTCATATTCAGATTTTTAGATGACTCTATATGATTGGAGCAACATGAGTTTTGAGGAGCAACATGAATTTTTAGGTGTTTTTTGATCTTGTAGTGGATTTTTGCGAGCAACATGATTTTTCAGGTGATTTTTGATCCTTGGAACATGATTTTTCAGAAGATTTTACGACTTCCGTTATTTTAATTATCTAATTTGTGGAGTGTAATTAGAATTTTGTAGCAGATCTTGCACGAATTAGATTGAAAATCTTTAAAAAAATTGGAATTGTGATTTGGTATTTTAATTTCACTTTTTGATGTTTTTAGAATTTTTTAAGTAGTATTGCCATGAATTGTAGATTAATGTGAAATGTTGTTTTAAAATTTTTTTTTTACAAAATTTGCTATCGTCAAATTCCTGTGAATTGGAATTTGTAAAAAAAAATTTAAAAATCTGCTCTGGTCAAAATTGAAATTAAAAAAAAATCTATTTTTTAAAATGTTATGGAATGGAATTCTTAAAAAAATATCATTAAATCTTCTATTTTAAAAAAATTGTCACTATGTAAAACAAAGTTAATGGAATGAGTATTATGTAAATTTGATAAAAATGATAGGAAGGGTATAATTGTCCATTTAAGTAAAATTGTTGTTGATGGATAAAAGAAGTTGTGTACAAATCACCTCCCATGAGGAAACCATCGGTTATGGAAACCTAATTAATTAAAGCCAACCCAAATGAAACTTCAAGTTGAGCAATCAATCGTTTTCCAAAATTAATAGGAAATCGTTCTATCCAAATCAAAGAAATCAACTTGTTTAGACTATTTGTTTCAAAATTGAAGAAATCGACGTGTTCCATCCATACATGCAGAAATAAAGGTTTTGAAACCTAAAATCATCTTAAACAAACCCTAAAAAGTGTCGGAGAATACGTGAACGACATTGCCAGAAAAGATAGTTGGAAAGGGGAGCGGTGTTCATCATGTATTTCATCGGAAAGGAAATGGGTGTTCATCTTAAATTTCATTATCCGAATATGAAAATTTAGATATCCAATGTCCGGATTTTTGAGAACCCGAATATCCAAAATTTCATATAGTTTCAAATCGGATTTTTGGATGTTCATTTCGAATGCTCGACTTTCGATTTTTTTTAACACTACTAACCGACATATCATACACATAGAAGAGAATTCCCCATTATAAATTGTTGATAAAGAGAAATTGAGTTGTGTTAACATAGTTACATTGGCTGTTTTCTGGTTGAGTTTTAAATATGTTGTTATTGATAAAAAGAAGTTATTTTTTATGCTAGAAAATTTGGGATAACCTTATATATCATGTTTCGAGGTCATATATGACTATAAACAGTGGCAGATCTAGAAAATTTTGCTATTTGTGGCACGTATATGGAATGTTGGTCGAATTGTCGAGGTTCGCTCATGACTCAAAGTTTTTTTATTTAATAAATCTTTTGACTAATAACCAAGTATTAGCATTGCTAACCATCTAACAACACTAATAAACCCTAACAGTTATCGAAGTAACAAACTCTAAGACACTAAGTCACACAATTTAACAATACCCAATAGACTAATAAACACTAGCAAATTAGCTAAATATAAGGTCATAACCTAAGCATAAATTAACAAAACAATTGCTATTTAGAATGCATATAAATATATTTATAGGAGAGAAAACCAAATCAATTAATCTACTTAAGGTGTAAGTAGTAAATACCAGAAACTAGGGTTATAAAGCCAATAAGTAAATGTATTGTCAAGATTTGAAAAATCTGTGGCCCTTTATGGTTTATAAAATCAAAATAGAACCTATAAATGTGCTTTTTAAAACCAAAATAGAAATTTTGTGTTCTTAAACAAAATTCACAATCACAACATTGAGATTTATGGGCTCATAACTCATTCATATGCACAAATTCTAAAACGAAGAGAACTTTTCAAATCGATTACCTATGTGAGGCAATGGTCTGTGAAGGAGGATCGGGGAAATGAGGAGGTTGAAGAGTTGTGTGGCAGTTTAGAGCAACGGGGTTTGCCACCTTTTCACAGACACAAGCCGCCGTGGAAAGAGAAGACACAGTCGACGCAACCATAGAAAAGAGGGGAAGGCGCCGCTTCGTTGTTTTTGTTTCTCATTCGACAATATAAAGACTATTGGATGTTTATGCCTTTGGGCTCTTATAATTGAAATTTATGAGCTCACTTTGGACCTTTTTCACTGATCAGTCTACTTTGTGAATAGAAACGTTAAGGAATCTAAGAACGGGTGGCATGAGCTACTTAGGTTTTCACCTATGTATATCCCTGACTATAAACGATAAAAAAAAATTAACGTTATTAATAATAAAAATAAAGAATAGGATTATAATGGTAAAAATGACAAAAAACTATTTTCATTTTGGGTTGTATTAAATGCACACCCCCTCCCACTTTTTTTCTAATTACACACTCTCTCCCTACTTAATTAACTTAATTACTCTTTAATATTGTGGGACACATCCAATTTATAAACAACACACCCCTCTTTGTCAAATCTATATAATTATTTTTGTTTTTTAGTGGGTGGGACCCATCATTATCATCATCATTATTGTATTTATATATTAAAAATAATTTAAATAAATCAAATCATGCAATGATTAAAGTAATTAGAGGGAGTGTATAATTAAAAAAAAAGGGGTGTGCATTTATCATCACCCTTCATTTTTTTTTGCCAATGACCCAAACTTTTAAGAAGGCCAAATCAATTTTTCAAGATAAAAATATAAGGGTAAATTACAAATTTCGTCCCTGTGGTTATATAGAATTTATGGATTCAGTCTTTTTCAAGACAAAATTACAATTACAGTATCTGTGGTTGGTTATTTGTTTCCGTCTCAGTCCTTTGACGCATCATTTTTATAAAAATGACAAATTTACCCTTGAGAATATAATAAAGAAAGACAATAAACTTTATTTACAAAGTAAATAATAAAAGAATATCATCTCTCTCTCTCTCTCTCTCTCTCTCTCTCTCTCTCTCTCTCTCTCTCTCTCTCTCTCTCTCTCTCTCTCTCTCTCTCTCATGTTCTAGAGAACACTAGCAACTTTTTCTCCATCAATTCATTTGTTTTCTTCACCACTTTGTCTGATCATTGCTTTACAGCTCCTTCTCACCATTAATTACCACCTCCTCCTTGGTCCTCATCGAACACCACATCTCTCATTCTCTTGCTTGCAGACTTTTAATCACGTCGCAGATGACACTGCTGGGTATTAATTTAGATTTCATTTGGAAATTAGGGACTGTCACGATGAAGCCACTACTCTTGATTCATCCAAGGATTAGTTCTTGTCGAAGCCATAAGGCTGGAACGATGAAGGTTTTCCTGTTGAAGCTCTAGATCTGGCAACCACAACCAAAGATCTGTTCTCTCAACGTTTTCGAAGGGGAAATTCATACCATTGCAACATGTAACCACCATCGGTCATCGTCACTGCATTTCAAACGACCGCCTCATTCTGCAGGTTTGTTCATCGCTTAAAGCACCACCATCACAACACAGTCGCCAACAAAGGATACAAACATGAACCAATTTTGTTAATTTGGTTTCATTTTATGGTTTCAGTTGAGATATCTAAAAGGTTTGTGAAGAAGCACGAATCTGTTCGTTTTCAGATTTCCTTAGTTTATGAAAGTAGATTGTATTGTAATATCTTATTGAAATTTGATTGTGTGATTCAGATTCAATATTTGTTTTGATTCAACTTCTAGTTTGATTGTTACTATAATGAAATTTGAGTTTTTTTTCTATTTTGTTCATTCTGATTTTGTTGATTGTTTGATTCGGATTATGTGTTTTGATTCAAGTTTTAATTTGATTGTTGGTTTAATGTGTGCTTGGATTTGAGATCAATTCCAGATTCGAATGAAGGCAAAATAAATATATTTTTTTAATTTACAACTTTTTTTTTTAATTTTTTATTTAATTTTAGTGAAAGAAAATCAGAAAGGGAGAGGAAGTGGTAAATGGGTTGATATTATTATTATTATTAAAAGTAACATTTATTAACAAAAAAGTTTATTACCCATTTTTATTATATTATGAAAGGTAAAATGGTCATTTAAAAAAAAAGACTGGTCAAAAGACTGAAATGACAACAAATGACCAACCATAGGACATGCATTGTAATAAAATTGTAAAAAGGACGGAATCCATAATTTACAACTAAGCACGGGACGAAATTTGTAATTTACCCAAAATATAATTACGAAGATAAAACAAGATAGGCAGTTGATTTAAGAAAAAGAGATGGCTATTAACAAGTACAAATTTTGCTGTCACAGATCTACAGCTGAATCCGACATCTGCTACGCCTGCCCACCAATTTCAATGTTGTCAAATCATCGTCATCCGCAGACCTCCACAACTCCCATCCCAAATTAGGGTTCTTATCCTCCTTCCTTCATCTTATCTGATTCGATACTCAATACTTCTATCTTCTTTAATCTGTCATACGCCCTTATCAACATACTCGACAACGATTTGATTCTTCTCCTTGAGAAAATCTCAGGTAATTCCAGGGGGGTTATTTGTGTTAGATGCTTTTGGATAATGTCGGATGCGAATATTAGCAATCAGCGTCTTCATCAAGCTTCGGCATACGAGCCTGTAAATTTACAGCATCATCATCAACAAGGAATCGCCATCAATAATAATAATCATAACGATGATGCTAATAATCAACATCATATGGTTGAAGATGTGGTAGTAGAGGAAGACGACGATGTTGCCGGAGGTGAAGAAGAGTCGATAGATAACCCTAGCCAGATCCGTTACGATCATCATCAGCATCATGGTTTACGAAACGGCGGCATGGAGGAAATGAGTGCTCCGCCACATCCGATGTATGTACAGGATTCCGAAATTCAGCCGATGACGGCGGTTGGTGGAGGAGGAGGTGGAGGTGCAGATCAACTTACCCTGTCTTTTCAGGGTGAAGTTTATGTGTTTGATGCTGTTTCACCTGAAAAGGTTTTGCTATTTTCTGACATTTGTTTTTCTTTATTTCTTTCTTTGCTACTATTTTGCATCAGTTTACTTGTATAATTGAAAAAGCTTTTTATCCTACATTATATCTTGTACCAAGTGGCCTGTAGTATGCTTGTTTCCATTGTGTTTACTCATTCAGGCTTCAAATCCTTAGGCTCGGGTGTGGATTCCTCGTATTTGAAAGAAAGAAAGCATAAAAAGAATTGAATTAGGTCCTGATGGCTTAAAGGAGGGTGTTTGGGTTTTCATCAATATAAAGTTTCCAACTTTCCATCAATTAGCTGTTAGTATTTGGATAAACTATTTTGACAATTCCTTTCGAGTATTTACAGTCGAAAAAATCTGACTATAAGCAAGGAACTTGCTGATTGTAGAGATATAAATGTAACATTATCTAACTATACATGATTTTAAGCAGCTGATATTTTGATTCTTGAAACAGTACTTTTTCTGCATACTATTTGCTGATAAGCTAAATTATGGAGTTGGTGAATTATGGGTCTTTTACAGGTGCAAGCCGTGTTGTTACTCTTGGGTGGATATGAAGTGCCCACCAATGTCCCTTCTTTAGGAATACCTCCTCAAAATCAAAGGGTATAAGCATAACAACTTGTTCATGCAAGGTCTTGTGGTCTCTTTTTGATCATTTTAACTTGCATAACTTTCTTCAATGATTGTGTATAGGATTTGACCGAATTTCCTGCAAGATCAAGTCAGCCTCAAAGGGCTGCCTCTTTGAGTCGGTTCAGGGAGAAACGAAAAGAAAGATGTTTTGATAAGAAAATCCGATACACTGTGCGGAAGGAAGTTGCTCTAAGGTAGTACTACAACTATTTGAAACTTCAACCTATATGGTGTTTCATGTTCTTTGATTTTCCAATTCCCAGGTCACTTGATCGATTAATCATGTTTGTATTAAATAGTGGGTCATGTTGTGTAATATTATATTTTATTAATCGGTTAATCATATGCTACCTTATTACGTACGAGAATACAAATAAAATGAATTTGTAGCAAAATCTGCATTCTGAAGAATACCGAAAAAGGTATAAGCTAAAAGCAAACTAAAATATTATGTGAAGCTGGATGCTATGTGCTAAACAAATTGATGTCAGTCTGCAATTGATTCTCCTACTATGAGTCCAGTTTTTGTTCCTAAACTTGGGTATCTGATTCATATTGTTTACCTGCAGAATGCAGCGTAAAAAAGGTCAATTTACATCATCCAAGGCAATTTCTGATGAAGCAGGTTCTGCTTCTTCTGATTGGAATGGCGGTTCCAGCCAGGATGAAGAAACAACGTAAATACTCATTTTGTAATGGTGCTTTTGTAGAGTAATCTATCACTTTCTTTACTGCTTGTTAAAATAGCTTTCTTTACTACACTTTACAGATGTAGACACTGTGGTATTAGCTCGAAGTCCACTCCAATGATGCGACGTGGACCTGCTGGCCCAAGAACACTCTGCAACGCATGCGGACTTAAATGGGCCAACAAGGTATGCATGTATCAGGAAATGCTTCTCATGCTCCAGCCTTTTGATGGATGATAATGTTTCTAGAGTTGAAGTTCCTAATTAACTTCATGTTTTTTACTTCACCTCGCCCCTCGATATATTTAGTAGTTCAGGTTTTAGATTCTGAATCTTGAACCATTTGTCCCTAGATATCCCTAAATCAGTTTTAGTGATTGGATGCTTATACAGCAAGTCCATGGCAGACCCCCTGTCTAATTCGTAAAACTAAATTTTGCAGGGAGTTTTACGAGACCTTACCAAGGTTTCAGCATCAGGGAATCAGGACCCTACTGGGAAGGCTATTGAGCAGGTTCTTTTTTGTGGGTTTGGAGGAGAATTGTAAACCAATGACATATGTATTCCCATTTTGATGCTTATTCTTGACTTTTTATGCAGAGTGACGGTGAAGCAAACAACTCAGATGCTGCAAATGCTATTATGGTGTCCAATGGAGACAACTCAGCTGTCACTGCAGAAAGGTGAGCCAAGGAGTTTCGTCTTCTCTGCTAATTGAAGAACCCTGATATTGAAGTGAAAAGTGTAAAATAAAGAGGGAATGTTTTCAGTTCATAAACTTGGTCGTTACAGAGATTTGTTGTCATGGTTTGTCGCTTTATTGACAGCCCAGGTACATGAGACTGTATGTATCATAGTGTTGGTAGTTTTAGGTTTTTAAAATACCGACTCGGGAATGTTTGGAGTTTGTATTTCTGATATTTCATAACATTAAACATCAATGCATTCGAGTCTGTTGGTATTACAGGATGAGGGGACTGTCAATGAATCTGTTGAGGCTGACCGTTTAGGGACAAATCAGGGATCATTAAAACCTGATCAAGGATTTCATACAAAACTTCTGTGCATTCTATGTCGGATTTTAAATTCAAACAGAAACATTCTGATCATTTATCATCATTTGTAATGTAATAGAATTTAGGCTGCTTCTATAACACTATGGAAAGAACAACAAAGTATTATTATGAAATTCCAAACCTGGACACGTGTGATATTTACATGTTGCACTAACGAACTCAAAGGAAAATTGTGCCTTGCGATAATACCATGTAAGACACCAACAAAAGATGGTAATGTTGTTACTGATCGATGGTTGGCAAGACCAATAAGTGGTTTACATCTATGTTGTTATAAGACTGATTGCAGAAGGAGATGACTTACATGGTCTTTGATCCTTCCGGATGGCTGTGTATGAATCTGTTGAAACACTATTCACCGAATTAAAATGCAGGAAGCCCATGATTCTTTGGGAGACCTGTTGGATCTTTGTTCCTGGAGCTGGAACCCCTCTCCACCATTTCTGCTTCCACCGGTAGTTCATCCAAAGTCTATCAAACGATATAAATTTTACCATCAATAAAGAGGATTGAACCTCTGAAATCTGAATGCATTCTATCATGATGCAGTTTTGAAATAGCAGCTTCTAAAAGTCAACACACTAATTATATATAGATTTACTGCGTTGCACCATGTTAACCAAGGGGCATTGAAGAACTTACACGAAAAGCTTGCTGAAGAACACGAAGCGTTTCCCGGGAACGCTTTCTCTTTATAACTACTTCAGCAGGTTCTTGTAGCATTTGTTCAAACAAATCATCTCTGTGAAAACATCCGTCATGTCCGAGATACATTAATAATGCATGCATACGACACACGCATATTGGATTACAACTAATTTGCTCGTAATTAGTTTTGAACTGTTCCATTAAACAGATGAGCCAAGAAGCCTACGGTGGCAGATCAAGAACATTTATTTAAAAAAAATTCACTGCGCTTCTCACCTGTACAACTTTTTAATTAAGACATTCTGTAACTCTCTTTTGGCATTGTTAACCTAATAATAGAACAAAAATGATAGAATGTCAAACAGATTTGCAAAGACTGAAACAGAAACAGAAAACTAGTCATCAAACATTAATGCCTACAGAATATTTGGCAAACCATACAAGTAGCAATTCAATTAATGACAATAACATCAGAACATGTCAAATTGGAAAGAAAAACACCCTGATATCTTCAAACTCATTTAAAACTTAATTATCATCTTAACCAAGGGAATCATAATTGTGTTTTAAAACAATAGAATGCCAAGTCCATGTGACAATTACCAGGAAGTGCATAATTGCCTTAGGCACGTAGTCCTCGATATTCTTTCTGACAATGTCATAATATGACATCAAGAACAACTTCGTAACTTGAATTTCAATAGCCTCCTGAGCTGACTGGGAGTCTGAAGGCCTCAAAAATGTTGGTGGCTATAATGAAAAAACAGACATCTATTAGCAGTTCTATCTTAATTGTTATGAGGTTTACAATCCATGACTTTTTCAATCATATAGCCACACACCTCTCTTAAATGGATACCAGAAGATGCACAATCCATGGCCTCAAATTCAATAGGTTCAATGACAAACTCATCGGATAAATTCTCTTTCACTGATGTGCGACTGTCTGTGTCTGACCTCCCAAATAGTGATGTGATCCCCCAACGTGTGCTTGCTGGAAATATTAACAGATATCAAAGGATGATAACTTTTTTTTCCCTGCTAGCATTATAGGGATATCTAAACAAAAAGCAACTACTTGCAATGAAAACAAGAATACACACGATGCTTTGATTTGATGATTGGAGGTGAATTGTGATTCTTATTTCTTTTTCGGAATTTGGGGCTACAATGAGGTAAAATAGATGCACATTTTAATGAAGTTTAAATAAGTGCCAAATACTGGGAAAACCTTGACCCATGGATTGACATGTGATTGAATTTTGGATTTACACCGAGGGAACTACATGAGAAAAATAATTTATAGATTATGTAAGCGAATTTGCATTTCCTTAGATTTCAAAAAAAAAAATTACCAGCTGTCTGTTTCTCAACCTCACCGGTTGGTGGAGGCCTAGCGTGATTATGCTGCAACGTTGAAATAGATGGAGAGGTCAGATTATCTTAAACAACAACATATCACATGGAAGCATTTGCTTTACTGGAAAGGTTTGATTAATTCAAGTACAATTATGTAAACAATACAGAAGTTGAAGTATACTGCATGTAATAACCTGATCTGTGACAATTCGGTTGACTGCTCGGGGAAGAATTGCATGGGACTTGATACCTCTTTCAGATTGGGGTGCTTTTTCATGTTCTGCTGCATCCTGGTCAAAATTAAAACAATATTACTGGGTTTCCTAGACGAAAAAATTTCATAACTTGAAAAGGTTCCAGAGTTATAAATCACACCTCTGCAACCACAGAAGACTTGATTCGCTGTGTAGCAATTTCTACAGCTTTACTCCCACCAATAAAATTCGGGTGTGACTTGTTTATGTAGTCCATCTGCAAAATTTTAAAAATAAAGAAAACAATGATTATCAGATATCAAGGCACAAGGGTTTCCACCAACTACATGCAAATATGCAATATAGTGCACACATAAGTTGATGTTAAGTAGGAAGAAAGCTTGCATATAATTATAGAATGCATTCTTAACTGATCACCTAACATGTAAAGTCAACTATGCAATTTATATTAAAATTTTGGTTACTTCTGCTTCTGATCCAAGTTCTCATTTAACAAAATGAAAAAAAAAAAAGATTAGAATTGCTAAAGCTTTTTAGTTTTTGAATGGTCAACAGTTTAAGACATAATCTCATTCAACAAGTCTTCTCACCCTTCATGATTTGCATAGTAAAATAATAACTTCATTATGCCATCTTTAACATCATTATTTTTACTTTTCAATTGTTTAAAATAATCATCAGAGTTATCATTATTACATCTACAAGGCATAACAACATATTAGATTTCACATCACAGATGAACAGACAATACTGCAATTATGATGATAATAATAATGCAAAAAAATGTTCAAGAGATGGATCCTGTATACCTCCATTTCGACGATGTGCCCGATCATTGTCTCTGAAGGTTGCAGACTATCTTGTAAGAAATTACCGACAACATTGTACATGTGCTTCCTGAGAACAGGAAACCTCTGTAGTTCATTAACCATGCAATGCTGGCTAATCTGTAATAGACTTCTGTCAGCATCCAGCCGCAATATAGCATACATAATCAAGCAAATAGAATTTAAGAATGGTCCTTGCCATTATTAACTCATCATATACGAATCTTGCACACTGAATGCTGGGATCTAACAAACGAGCAACCTGTCTTCTAATAAGTACTTCAAAGGGGACCTGCATATGCATGTAATGAAATCAAACTGTTTGCCTGCTATAACAAATATAAATGTAGAAGACGACCCATAGCATGTAGAGTCAATTAGTCAAAACCTACTTCCGGCACAAATAATGCAGAACTAGGTCCATTTGCATTCTGGATTGCAGTTCGGATGTCGTTATCCGTCAAATTCTCAAATGGATCAGCCTCCTACAGAAGAAATCAAGTACTATTCACTTTGAAAGATGATATATGATTATGCAGAGATTTTGATATCAGTAAAACAAGAAAAGGAATCTCATCCACGAATCCAATAAATTCCTTAAGATTAAATCCAACGTATCAATTAAGGAGTAAATCCTAAACAGTTGCACAAACAAATTTCTTAAAAACAAACAACCTAAACCCACATAAAGTCCACATATGTATATACATTAACTAGTAACTACTGTTAAACACACCTCCAAACTTTTTACAAATATTGACTGGAAGATGTAGTGTATTCTAGCTCCTCCAGATAACTCAAATGTCGACATATCTTCATTCTTTCCATCAATCATCGAAGAAAAAGCTGTTTACGATAATACAAAAGTTATGGGTGGACATTTGAGATTAACATAGCAAGTAAATAGACCCCAATGAGTATTATTAATAAGAATAGACTCATCACCTTCCGTATACTTTGAAAGAAGATTCAAAAGAAGAGCTCCCATGCCAGCCTATAGATCATAAAAAATAACTAGTTAAAAGGTAAATACCAACCTGAAGAATAAAATATCATAACTACAAATAATACAGAGTATAGAATATATAGCCTGACATAAGAGAACAACTAGATAATTTTTTTTGTCATTTAGGCATCATGCAATCAAGTTATTTTGTGATACAATCATGACACATATTTACAGTGCATAATTTGATAAGTAGAAAATTCACAAAGTACATATAAAATTTCCAGTGGCGGTTACTTCAGCTAAAACATAGTGGAGAAATGACAAATCGTACCTTTGACTCTGTGACCTCTCCATAGCTAGCATGCTCTTTTGCGACAGAAACTAATGCAGCACTAACACGTTTTTTAACACCTGGAAGCATTGTTCTAATATGTTCTACCAAGATCTGCAAATGAGAATAAATGAGTTGATACAATATTTGTATAGGTGAGGAGTAATGGAAAAGGCTAGAAGAGAAAAACTTCAACTTTACCAAGTGTGTTTTACCTGGTTTAACTTTTTTGCTAGCTGAGGCACACCACAACGATCAGCAAGCTCACTATACACCTACATCAGCAGAACGAGGTAAGCCAACTAGAAAACACATTGAATACTTTTAGAGTTGAAGAAAAACATTTTTTACCGGATGACTTTGAAAGAATTTCTTCTCAGCCACAAGTGCATCTTTAATAGTTCGATTGAGCATTATATCCTATACAAGAATGATGCAACTGTTGTCAAAAAAAAAAAGACTACATAACTGAATCTGTTCAAGCTTTTCCCTTGAGTAATCTTCATATCCCCCCCCCCCCCCCCCAAAAAAAAAAAAATAATAATAATAAAATAAAAAAGCCTAATAGACATCCACCATAGATAATGTCATAATAGAGTGAAATTATTAGCTCCATTTCCTACGTTAACATATATAATATTACCTGTTGACAACGATTTATAACACCCACATAACCAAGTCGAAGAGGAACCACTTTTCCAAGCAGGAATTTGCATGCATCTGTACCTCTGTCCATTATATCCAACTGATATTGAAAAAGATAACCCACGAAATGAATGATAGTAAAGTAAGAGGTAGACAAATAAGATTTCAAATGTACGTATATTACACCTTTGTGATCACGCCAATTGTTCGATAACCTGCCATCACAAGAAGGAGTTTGTGTTAAAGAAAGGAACATCAAAATAAGTTTTTTAAGAAAAAGAAAACTTTCATCAGTATGTACCATCCGGATCAGCACTTCCAGCAATCTGAAGTGCATCTGAGTTGGCAAGGTCAGAATTTGCTGGAGTTACAGCTAATATGAAACAGCTAGGAAGCCTAATGTATGTCATTATCATCATCCTGATACGAGATTCGATATCAGAGGGCTGATTACCAACAGGAACTTTTGTTATGCCAGGCAAATCCACAAGGGTGATATCAAGAACGTTAGGTGAAAAAATCTTCAAACGGATCTGCTTGTCAGAGACACCCTTGTTTCTTCCTGTTTCTCTATCTGTCTCAGCCTAGAGTGTCCAGACATAAACATAAGAATTTGGTGATTAAACATTCTTAATTGGAACAAAATTCCTATTTATTTCTAAAGGCCTACAGATAGAACACTTGGACTGTGGAATACATCACTGGTGACTTTTCCACTTAGTAAGCTTGTGTCAATTAACAGACTTTTTCAACCTCAGATGTAAGGTTTCTGGTCTTACTAAGTTTTAATTCAATATTTGAGCTTTAACTTATCAAATGTCAATCCCATAGGGGTGGCTTAGCGGTTGAGACTTAAGATTCTCCAAAGGAGGTCCTGACACAAGCTTCAACTCCCAGGGTTACTTGCTGTCCAAAGAAAACTTATCAATTGCCTTCTTGCCACCTGGATCTTCTATAGCATTCATATTTCATGGTATAATCAATTAATGAAGTAGCTACTCTAGTTAAATGATTTGTGAATAAAACCTGCTCCTAGTTAGAAAATTAATTGTGCCCAAATAATGTAGCACAAATTTTAATATTCATATATCAACACAATATAAACATGATCATATAATATGCCAAAATGAATTTTTAAAAATTCCCCTTGATCCCTTCTTAGGCAACTAGCCAAGTAGGCGTTAGAAGGTCACTAATTCTCTATCTCATTTTAATGCTTTCTAGATCACCACCACCACCAGTGAGACTATTTACGACGGTATCAGTAAGTATTGATGGTTTGGGAACCATACGATGCAAGGCCAAAATTCCTGAATTTCCCTAAATGCATTGGGTTATGGAAAACATTCTATGGTACCTTGTGCCTAGTAGCAACTTCTAAAATCTTTTTTGTACTTGGGAGTTGGGAGTCTTATTAGAGACATGTTGCACTAAATGTTCCAACAGAGGGAAGCTTCACCAGGGAAGACAATGAGAAGTAAAAAAGTGACTGGGATAAATGCAATTAAGTAATCAAGTAATTTTCTAACCAGTATGCTAGAGGTCTACGGGAAAAGTGTGGTAGTCCATTAATTGGTTAGCAATAAAAAAAAGAGTAGATAAACAGGGTGGTGTAGAACTGTAGATGGTAACAAATATGAATTTTGCATTTTAAGAAATACTCTCTCTCTCTCTCTCTCTCTCTCTCTCTCTCTCTCTCTCTCTCTCTTCTCTCTTCTCTCTTCTCTCAATATGCTCGAGGTCTGCAGGAGAAGTGTGATAGACGTTCATAAATTGGTTAGCACTTAGCAAAAACAAGAAAGTAGATAAACAGGTTGGTGTAAAACTGCAAATGGTAACTAATATGAATTTTGCAATTGAAAAAAAAAATTCTCTCTCACAATGACACACACATCCTTATCTCTCGTGTTGTATCCCTCTTCTCATCCTATACTATGCTTGATTCATGAGAACTCACTGAAAAGTGGCAAAAATTATTAGCTCAGGCCTAACATAGCATAGATTTGTGCAGGCTTCAATAAGGGGCTATAACATAAAGGTCTCAATGAGGATTTCCATAAGTGAGAGATCAAGAATCAATCAACAGGGACCAAGGTACAAGCACTTGATACAGCAACAACAAACCTTGAAGCAAAAACATATACCCAGGAGTGACACCACCCCGATGGATTGAATGACTGTCTTCCGTTAAAAGTATGCTTCTAATATACTGTAGTAAAATAGAGACCGACATGGATTTAAAACTTTTGTCAATATGGCAGGAAATACTGCACAGTTATACAAATCGTGATCTTGTGATAGAACAATACAAACAAGTTATAAAAGTCGCCTGGTTTGAGTACTGATGAGTGAAGACCTAATGGATCTTGACAATTATCAACTAGTAGTGCATCTAGTAACATTATTAAAATGTACTACGACTTCTACGATATCCAACACAAGATCATTACAAGTTTACAATCAGAAGAAACACATATGAAAGTAACATTAAACCATGTATAATATGTAATAAAATGAGAGAAACACCTGAATCTCGTTACGAATTTCATTGAAATCATAGAACCTTTTTCCAGGCACGTGCAAGAACTCGCCATACTCTTCATCCGTACCATCGGCCTTCCGCTTCGTTTGAAGAAGTTGAAGCACGAGCGGTCGTCGCGTGCAGATATCTGAACCCCTCGGCAAGAAGTCGCGACCGACAAGAGCTTCAAGAACACTAGATTTGCCGCTACTCTGGCTACCGACAACGGCAACCTGAGGGAGTTCAATGTTAGACGAGCAGGAGCTTCCAACTTGAGCGAATATATCTTGGAGCTTGTTGACGATGGGGATGACATTGTGACCTATAGGAACAACGGCGGGAGTGGACGGAGACTGTTGTCGTTGATGAGACGAAGTGATTACCGGTTCGTCGTCACCCATTGAAAACGAATGAGTTGTGAGGCGAAATCGGAGTTGCAGAATGTGAAATGATGCCCTAGAAATGGAGAAGAAAATGTGTTTTTGAAACGTTTATAGACGTCGGAACCTGGGAGGGGGGTTGTTTCTTGTGGCAGAATGCGGAGGAGTGAGATTTTCCGATTGGAGGCGGTTGAAGATTGTACGTTTTTCCGGGAGTACGTGAATCGTTTCCTTTACGAGAATCGGATTATATAATAATTTTCTTAATTATATTTTCAGCCCTCATGCTTCGATCAAATTACAAGTTTAGTCACTTATAATTCTTTTTTGGATTGTATGTCAAAAATGACTACAATTTTTGTATTTTTACCGTTTATAGCTACGTTATTCTTTTTTCAATAACAATTATTTTTGTATTTTTCACCAGTTATAACAATTTTTTACCTGAAAACATGTTATAACAGATTAGCAGGTTATCAACCATATTCCATAAATCTAAAAAGTCATACATGTTTGGAAGACAAGAGGCTTCAATTAGATCTATTAGGCTATTGGAGGTCATTTAGTTCACAGATTCTGAAGAAATTTGACAAAAAAAAAAAAAAAAAAAAGACATATCATTCCAAAAGTATGTTTTGATCGTCAAATTTCATGAAATGTTCCAAAAAACATTAATTCTACTTATTAAATAATGTTTTTTCAAAGGGAAATATCATGGAGAGCATTTCAATTCCATGACATATTGTTCTAGTTAGGACCTATACCAACATTACCTACACAACCTCTACATTATCTATCCTATCCTTACCCCACTCCAACTCCAATTCCTACCATACACAGTTCTTCCTCCATCCTTACACGATGCTCACCCCTGTCTTACCCTAACCCGGGACATGTCCTTAAAGGGGTCCTCTATATATATAAGCAAAATTCGTATAAAAAAGTTACAATTAAATAATATTGAGAAAAAAGGCTATACTTTTTATTCGTACAATATTAAATTATATTTTTATTAGTAAATTGAGAAAAAAAGTTTAAATTTTAAATGATTCATGATATAAATAGTAGACATATGTGTCAAAAATAAATAACATCCCAATAAATAAACACAAATCTCATTAGTACTTTTAATAGTCGTATGATAAATAACATAAACCACGTGATAAACAAAATAAAAAAAATAAAACTCATTGAAAAACAAAAGTATAAATATTGAATTTGATGGATAGTATATTGACATAAAGTAAACAGACGATATTTGTATATGAAAGTCGAAGTGGTAGTAATGAGATATAAAATAAATATAAATGCACACAAGGAAAATCGAACCCACACCATTTGGATTCCAAAATAAGATAACTGTCAGTTCCCATCTACCTTCACTGTATCCATCCTTTCCTATCTACCTATTTAATCGAACACATTTGTTTATGTATTTTATTGCGCAAAAAAATATATAAGCCGATACCTTCACTGTATCCATCCTTTCCTATCTACCTATTTAATCCTCCAAGCCTATAATGTTTAATGGTCACCATTAGGGATGACAATGGGGCGGGACGGGGATCTCAGTTCCCATCCTCATCCCCGCTTCATAATCCTCTCCCCCATCCCCGTCCCATTCAGGGTTTGGGGATCCCCATCGGGGAATCAAGTTTTTTCAAGTTTCTAAAGAATATTTAAGTTTAAACTATAAATAGTAATTCAGTAGAAAATACATGTAAATAAACTTTAAAACAAGTTAATTCAAACATATTTGAGATATTTACAATATATAATGTATAATTTATAATAAAACTAAAACAAAGAAATAGATGCAAAAAATTTATAAAACCAATATAATGAAAAATAACAATAATATTTTAAACCATAGAAAAGTCATATACAATAATATTTAATATAGGGTTTATTATGAAAAAAACCAACATGTTTTCACGTTTTTTTTTTTTTGCGTTTTCGTCCCTCCATGTTATTTTTTTCCATAAAAAACCTCAAGTTATTCTTTTCCTATTGGTTTAGTGAAATTTTGGACATTAGACTCCAGCTATAATTTGTGAATCGGGTTCTAAAAACTTGAAAAATCGGGTTCTAATGTCCAAATTTCATTAAACCAAATAGAAAAGAATAACTTGTGGTTTTTTATGGAAAAAAATAACATGGAGGGACGAAAAGGCAAAAAACGTGAAAACATGTTGGTTTTTTTCATAATAAACACTTTAATATATTATATAAAATGTAATGAATAATTTACATTGTAAAGTTAAATATATATAATAATCTATACTAAAACATAATTTATAAATGGGGTCGGGGATTAAAGTGTCTCCCATCCCCAAACGATCCCCATTATTTTAAATCGGGGATTCCCCGTCCCCATCCCCGGTCAAATCGATGTCGAGTAACGGATTTCCCGTCAGAGATGAGTTTTTTTGCCAAGACAAATCACATGGCATTAAAACAATCCCATTTGAAGGGAGCCAAAGGGACTAAACAAGTGATTATGACCAAATTACAAGGTCCAAAAGTGTTAAAGCAAACTTAAGACTTTTATATTTAGAAAATAAACAAACAAACTGCACAACGTACAATATGTTAAAGCGTAAAATCCCATAAAATTTGCCTATAAAATTTCACCGTATGTATAAATCGTGTATCATTTCTCATCTACGATTCTATTATCTCTCTACGACTCTACCTAACACCGTCTCCCTCTCTCTCTAGGATCCTCAAAATGCCTCGCAGAAGCTCCGGTGGTAAGTTTTTTCTTTCCTTATACCAATTCGTAGGTTTATATATCATTGTTTATTAATACAATTAATTTGGATCTGTTCGTAATCTCACCAATCGTCGTAGATTTCAGTTCATTGTTAGGGTTTGACTTTTTAGGCCTTCGTCCGTGTTTGTTGGAATGATTTATTGTAAGAATGTAACTGTAAGTTTCTTTTTTTTTTTTTTTGATTCGTTGTTTTCCATTTTAGTTTGTGTACCTGCATGACGTGATTGTGGGAAATGATGACCTTTGGTCTACTTTCTAATTAGAGAAACTTGCGAGTGTGAGATGCGTATCAAAGTAGCGATTTTGTAAGATAAAGATGCACAACGCTTACATATGCCCAAATTTGGGGTATGTTATTTTTCAATATTTTGTTTTTTGTTTTCCTGGTTTTGAAACAATAAGCGCCTGTTCCAATAAGTTTGCGTATCTGAACCTAGTTTTCAAAAAAAGTTTAAATTTTCATATCCGTAGGTGTGCTAGTGTGCTTATCATTTGCTGCCAGAATAGTGTTTTCATATCCCGAAATAAAGGAACAGAGTGTGTTAGGAATGCGATAGGTATATGCATAATTGTAGCTTTTGCATCAGGGACATGTGACATCTACACTCTTTTGTGGAGACATATCATATATGATAGATTGATCCTGTAATGGATTTGGAAGTATGTTTTGAGCTGTTTGTAATCCAACCTAGAAACCTAGTCGCGTGGTTGGCTTTTTCGTGCTAATAGTATAAACGAGCATGTGTTGGTTATCATGCAGGAAGGTCAGCTCGTGCACCTGCTCGTGCTCCAGCACGTAGCCCCCCTGCCCCTGGTAGGAGTTTTACAATCAATTCAAGTTTTCAATTCAATGATATATTTATGCAATTTTATTACTCTCCTTAACATCTCATATTAACAATTTTGCTGTTGTAGCAAGCCATGCTCCTCCTCCTGCCCCTGTCCAGGGTAGTGGTGGGTCCATGCTTGGAGGCATTGGTTCGACAATAGCGCAAGGTATATTAAGATATATGGCAACATATTTACATCACTCTCATTCGTCACAAATCTAAAGTATCCCCATGTTTTCTTGTCGAAATTATATATTTTTATTCTTGACACAGGTATGGCTTTTGGTACTGGAAGTGCTGTTGCTCACAGGGCTGTGGATGCCGTGATGGGACCTCGTACAATTCAGCATGAGACAGTTGTTGCTGCTGCTACGGATGTTGCCACAAACAACCCTGTTTCTGATGCTTGTGGCATGCACTCAAAGGCATTCCAAGATGTATGTCTTATCTCTTTTTATGTATACTTGCCTCTTTGGTTGTCTTTCCTTGCTTTGATAGGTAACATTTTGATCATTTCATGTTGATTTTGTTCTCAAGTAAACAAGGAATGATTGAAATAATAAGGAAATGTGGTTTGGTTAATTTTAGATTAAGAAATATCATAACTACTATTAGGTATGTGATGGTATCATAGAACAGGCAAATTACAGGTGCTCATATAGATTATGCAACAAGGAACGAAAAAGAAATTACTAACATTGCTGCAGTAGGAAAACTTGAGAAATGACAGATGTGCACTCAGAAACATATATTATATTTGATATTATGAGTGACGAACTGTGATATGATTCTGTGCTATATGGCATATGCAATTATGCATCTGCAAATGACATTCATGCAAAACAGGACTAGTATGGTAATTTAATTTCCAACAAATTATGACCTTTGGTATTGTGTTATTGTACTTCAAGATCAAAGTTCATGTTTAACTGTAAGTAAAAAAGAAGAAATAGTTCATGTAGCTCATAATTGGAGAGAATATTCATACCATTGGTTAGACAAAAAGCAGTAAAAATAATCTTGAATGTGTTGAAGTGGATATACACCATCATGATGTATCAGGCTGCTGTATGCACATTTCATTCAGACACAACTATCACTAGTGTTTACTTGTTGACCCAGAAAATTTGATTTTATGTATCCTTTGTTTTCTGCAGTGCCTCAACAGCTCTGGAAGCGACATTGGCAAGTGTCAATTTTATATGGATATGCTGTCCGAGTGCAGAAGGAATTCAGGTCTGAGCGTTTGAGTGGTTCACAATGAGCTAAAACTTATTTCATTATAAATTTTGGGTATTGTTGGAATGGTTATGAACTTTCAGGGCCTGTTATCATGTTACAAGTACGGAACTTGTGCCGGCGAATAATTGACCTAGATTCTGTTTGATTATTATGTGTTTATTTGATGGGTCAAAACTCAAAACCAAACGGTATTCTGAATATAACGTATTTCCAATAGCATGTGTTATCAGTTAAATTGTTCGATCTCGTCTTATGTTTTGAAAATGCTCTAGGGATTTAGGTGGCGTTTAGTTCTTTGAATGGAATTCATAGAAATTGAAATCTAAAATTTAGTTATAATGTATATGGTGGTGGTGAGGAATAAATGATAGTTTTTAGTATTGGTTAAGGACGTAGGTTGGAATCTAATTCTTGTAGATAAGAATATCAAATTCCTACAATTTAACACTTCATATTTGTTATCAAACATTTAAAATAAACAAAATTTAAATTCCGATTTATTCGAATTCCATTTTGTGAACTAAAGCCACCTTAAGGTATTTATGGCTGTTTGTGGAGCCAAAAGGTGATACTACTACTTTTTAGGAGCAATGTTGTAAAACTTCGGCAGGCTGGGTATTTAGTGATTGATTACTCGTGTTTCGACCAGATGTTGATGCTAGTTAATCAACCTAATTATTCGGATTTGGTCAAACTTAGTTCTACTTGGTCTGAATCGGTTAAATTCAGCCTAATTAATCATTCAATTTTAGGGGCTGTTTGATTACAACTTATTGGACTTAATCAAAAAAATTCGGTCAGCCTATTTAAAATAAGTTTTGTTTGATGATTACTTATTGAAATAAGAACTAAATTCGGTCAGCCCATTAAATAGGTTACGAGAGTTTATGTCTTCCCCATTCAGCACATATGTTTTCCACATATACCCCTTCCCTTCCCAACAAAAAAATGAGCGCTGCACTCTGTCTCTCTCATGTGCGTGGTTTTCCTTCTCGGTCAGCAACCCTATCTGTCTCCTCAATCTGTCAAGCCCCTCCAACTCCTCCGTCGGTCAAGCCCTCCATTGCTCGGCGGTTCTCCTTCTCGACGGTTCTTCATCTCGCCGTGGGTCTCCATCTCGACGTGGTTTTCTTTCTCACTATGGGTCTTCTCCTTCTCGGCGTGGGTCTCCTTCTCTGCTGCCGCCGGCTCACTCACTCTCTCCGCCGCCTCTGCGCCTCCACCGGCTCACTCACTCTCTTCGGCGCATCTACTGCTGCCGCCGGCTGCACTCTCTCATATGGGCGTCTCTCTCCGTTTCATTTGATATAGAAAATGGTTTATTCCTGCTATTTCACCGGCATGACAGCAGCACGAAGAATATAAAATGGGTATTGCAAATTTGTTTGTATTTATTCATCTGCTGCTTTGTTATAGAAATGGGTATTGCAAATTGTTTGGCCGCCGTGACTGGCAAAGGAAACAAACTTTTTAATTTAGATGTTTGTTTTGAGTTCAGGCATATGCTTTTTTGTTGGGTATTACAGAGTCTGGCAAATAATTACATATAGAAAAATGGGTATTACAATTTATGGCATGTTTTGAATTGATTCCAAAACAACAAAACGAAACAAACATTTACATGTTTTTAATTGTCGACGGAAGTTCTATGTTTTATTGTCAATGAATTTTTTATGTTTAAATTACCAATGGATATTTAAATTGTCAATGAATTACTTACATTTAATTGTGATTTATATATATGCTTTTAGATAGTTGAGAGTTTTACATTGATGTTTATTATTAAATTATTTATTTTTATTAAATTAAAATCTTGATTCAGATCATAATTTTGATTGAACAAACAAAAGTTTTTTAAGTCAGACGGAAGGTTAAAATTGTCATTTTATTTCATTCAGACTGTTTAGTAAACGAAACAATCAAACAGTAATTATTAATTCAGTTATTTTTCTAGTCAGCATTACTTAATCTAGACAGTCTCTAAATCCAGACAGCACTTAATGGAAAATGTAATCAAACAGCCCCTTAGTCAAACTCAACCTAATTAGTTGGATGAAGTTCAAATCATTGAACAATAACTATCAAGATGATGGATCATCAATCTAATAAAACTGTTCATGTGAAGTATTTGAAGTCTAATGAACAATACAGTTGTGAGTGAGTGAGAGTGTGAACTTTTGAAGAAATTAGACTTTGAAGGGAAAATTCAAGATTTATGTTGCAAACATCACTACCTGAATTTGGGGATTTGAAGTGGTTCTAAGCTTGTGGGGTTATTGGTAAAGCATCTTCAAGGTATGTGTTGTATGTTGGTGTGGTAAATGTGCTAGGATCCATAAGTTTGTTACTTTTATTCCAATTTCTTTTGATAATAGGTGTTGCATATGCAAGTTGACCCTTGGTGTTAGAATAGATTCAATTCAAGTAAGGATTAAAGAGGTAAAGGTAATGCAGAAAGATCAATAGTCTTTTACGTACGTGTTCAAAATCTCTTGAATATGAGTTGGGGTTACGAAAAGAATAGTTAAGGTTATGAAAATGTGTCATGAGAATGAAATGGTTTGTTGGAATATCATATCTCTAAGGTGCATCAAAGAAAGTTTTGAGCTCTATATTGGAATTAAAGAAGAACACCAAAGTTAGTGTTGATGTTTATTGTTATGCATTAAATGGTTATATCTAATGTTGAATGGTTAAATTGGATAAAAATAACTCGTAGCATTTAAATTAAGTATGCAATATATATTGTTGGTAGATATAATTGTTCATGTGAAAAATCGATCATCTAGTGTCAAATAAAAACAGAAATTTGATAACAATCTACTCAAACTTTTCATCTTTGTTGTAAAAACATAATACATCATTGACGAGCTGAAAATATCTACTTTAATTCATCTAGACTTCTTGAGACATCTTAAAGTCAATTTAAGCTCTATATATGTTAAATAATTGATTTTATCTATTGGGATTTTTAAACAAAAATGAGATGCCAATTTTCATAAATTCATATGAAATTGGTCATGAATCCATTTTGGACAATCCAAGTCAGGTTGGAAACTTTTTAATGTCTATAAATATGTTTTTGTCCATTTGATTTCTATAAACAACTAAAAGTATTAAAGGTGTGTTTGTTTGATGAGTTTTTAACATAAGGAATGAATTTGAGTTCCATTGATATTGTTTGTTTAAAAAATGATTACCAAATATTTAGAAATGATTACCAAAAACTCAAATCCATTCACATTCATGGGTTCTCTTTTCTCTTATTCTTTCAAACCCATACCCATATATATATATATATACCCATTTCTAAACCCTTCAAACCAAACGCTCCCTCAAAAATATAAACTCTCATAAAGACATGCATTGGTTGAAACATAAGTTTGTTTTTTGAGTTAAAATACGAACTTATGCATATATATTATACCAATTTACTTTAAAGTAATGTTGAAACCTATATTGAAGTCAACATGTGAATGCAGAGTAAATTTGTTTTACCGTTTCTTCAGTGTGATCAATTAGAGGATATCTGGAGTCGAGTTTTGTATATGTTTTTATGTGTTTTAAGGTTCGAAAACACAAAAACTTAAAACTAGTGTTTCATAAATTTCAATGAAAAAGTATTTTTATTTAATTTTTTTTTTTTTTTTACGCTTTCAAGGGGTTGAACCGTATCTTTTGAAAGTAATTACTCATTTTCTTTTAATGTTTGATGTACATTCTCTTACATGTTTTCATTTAATTTTCTTATTTACCCCATACAATATTTATATATAGTCTGCTTAAGATCACCAATAAAATATGAGCATTAGGCATTATATGAGTTCTGAATAGAGATATTTGTACAAAAAAACCTTTAAGTTGAATCATTTTTTAAACTAAAACCTCCAACCATTTTCATTGCACAAAAAACTCAACTAGTAAAATTTTACAGATATGAGATATTACCGGTTGTAATCGGTTGAAAATCACAAGTCAATCAAAATTTCATCCAAAATGTAAATTCCAACAAAAAAAAAAACACAGATTTAAGCAAAAAAAAACAAAAAATGTGGATTTAAATTATAAAACACAGACAATTAATGTGGATTTGAATCATAAAACACAGACAAGAAACGTTTGACAGAGACGAATGGTTGATAACGGTTCGTCAGGTTGCAAGTCATTTTTTTTTGTAAAAAAACTCTTATTTTGATAAGTTTTAGGCAGTTGAGTGGTTTTTTTGTACAATGAAAAATGATTGGGTATTTAAATCCAAAAAATATCCAACTTGAAGGTTTTTTTTTGCGCAAATTTCCAGCATCCATTTCTTGACAATGCAAGAACTGGAAAATCATATAGAATCAAAGGCATGGTTTGAGTTTTGAGTATGGTTGGTCATAAGAACATTGTTTGGTCAAGTTGTTTCAGTAACAAGTTTCTTTGCAATTGTTCAAGCTGCTATGAACCTATGCCCAAGTTGTTTCAATAACAAGTTTCTTTCCAATAGCCAATCACATTATGTCGACCATACATCGAATTTTCAGTACCAATGTAGTAGTCGGTACTATTGAAATCATTTCAATGTTTTGCTTTATCATCTTGAAGTGAACATCTATAAATCACTTTATTACATCTTTTAAAAGATAAATCATAAATAAGATGTAATTAATGCAATCTAAATAAAGAATTAACTAAATATTTTATGATTGGATTTATTAGATGATGTTGATGCAATCTATATAAATGTTTACTTGTTACTTAACAAATCCATTCAAGCAAACGGGTCAAATAGGTTGACGACCAAAAGTCATAAACTTTACATAACATTGATATTATTTCCAAAGAACAATTTGTTTAATACACCGTTTTATAAATTTTCATTTAACAAAAGGTTATGTTCTAGCTTAGTTTTTTACTATGGGTCAATTTAATCGTTCGACCCGTTTGGTCCATTGAGTCAAAATTGCGACTCTTGGCTAAAGCAATCCCAAACCCCCATTGATACAATTTTTGTTATAATTGGATAGGAAAAGTCATTTGTCCTTAAGAAAAAAAAAATATAGACTAGTAAATTGATAGTCCTGTGTTCATTTCAAGAACATGAATTTGGGTTGTCAAGTGAGACAAAGTAAGCCAAGAAAAAGAGTTGTAGTCCAAGTTGCATAATGGCAGGTCGTCGGCTGATTCGTACACAGATTGATCGACAAAAGAAGGGGTAGCCCTGGTAGTAAGTTGAGTTCTGGAAGGCAAAATGAAAGTGGAGGAGGATACTACACTTACTAAAATGGAACTTTTAAAGCTTGAGAGAGGTCATAAAGCTTTGGTTGATCAATTTATTTCAATTTGAAAGTGTACTCGATGCAATTACGCCATTCATCTAGAAGAAAGAACTTCAGTGGCAGCAGGCAGTTCTAAAGTAACAGAGGAGACATACGTAAAGGCTTTAAATGCAAGGTTTTAGACTTTGGAGTTATTTGATTACCTGATGTCTGAACCGAAGGACCTCAAGCAGTCTTTTAAGATTATCATGATTTATTCGATAGCATCATCAGCCACTTCCAACTGTTCCTGAGTAGGTTAGAGGTAGAAAAACGAGTTACAAGATGATTAAAACCTAACAACTCTTTTGCTTCTCCAGTAGTACTCGTTAAGAAAAATGATGGAAATTGGCACCGGCTACAGGGAGATCTTAACATTGCCACCATTCCTGGGTTCCATTGATGGAAGAGCTATTGGAAGAATTACAAGGAAATCGATTTTCTTTTTTCTAAAATTGACCACAAATCTCGATCTATTGTCTTGCTAGGATCCAACCCGAGGATGTTCACAAAACAGCCAGCCTTCAAGACACAACGTGGCCACTTCGAATTTCTGATTATGCCAATTGGCCTTGCAACCCCACCTTCCTTCCACTTTTCAAAGCCTCAAGAACCATATAATTAACAACTTTGTGTTCATAATCTACAGTCCTAACTTGAAACTCCATGTGCAGCTTGTGTTGGAAAATAGGACTAGTTAGATGCCAATGCCCAACAGGAGGAAAGCGTGTGTTTGGTGCTGAACAAGTTGAATATTTGGTACATTTGAAGCAATTGGCTGATGAATACAAAACAAAGGCGTGAAATACAAGTGAATAGGGGATTGGGTGGGTTTATAGTAAACTCCAACGACATAATTGAACAATTATGGTCGTCCCCTGTTGGGATGTACTATTAAACCTAAATTAATTATCCTCTAGAAACTACGGTAGAGCTGTTTATGAATGTCTTCGTGGTGGCCTTGATCTTACTAAAGATGATGAGAACGTGAACTCCCAACCATTTATGCGTTGGAGAGACCGTTTCCGACAGGTTTCAGTGTAATCAAGGCCTAATCATAAGTTAGCTCACGAATTGTTTGTTCTCTATCCGCTTATAGCAAAAATCGACACAGTAGCCTAACCTTGAAATTGCCACCAGAGACATCAATCCATCTCTCACCTTTCATGTATCTCTTATTAAGAAGCACTACGGTCCCACACCTCACTCTCAATTAGAAAACACTATTCACAATAATCAACATGAGGTTCGAGAAGCAGTAATTGAAAACAGGATCATCTGTCTAAGCTAACATTCGACCCAGCTGAAAGATGCTACCTAGGAGAAAGCAGACTTGATGAACCAGTAGTAAAGGATTTTCACAAGTAGAGGCTAATGATGCATACACGAATCGAAAAGGTGGTACGAGCCCAATTGACTGATCATGGTAGCCCAAGAAGCACGAGGCCATCATAAATCAGCCTTGTGCGGCCTCAAGAAGATTTTGTTTCTGCTAGAACATGCGTCATTCTATGCATACTGTTGGTCATTTCTGTTAGCCAATCTACAGTCTAGTACATATGTAAGCAATGATTGTAATAGAATAGGTATGCGATATATGATTACTCACTTCTTTGAAATTTCTCCTCCTAGTATTTTCTTTATCCCCTTCTCAGTGTCCATGGAAGGATTATTCTTCCGCTCGATCCTCTAGCTGGGAAGTAATCACTCATTTATCATCTCAATCTTGAGTGATCTGTAATAAGGTTAGTTTTTAATTAGTTGGGTTCGCATCATACACATGAGACTGAAACGGGCTAACGATTTACATGCATTTTACATATTACTCGGCTGGTCTTCATTGTGTGAGACAAATTTCGGGACATGATTGCCACATATTTAGAATATAAAACGGATGAATCCAAACTTAAGATATGCTTAGAAATTCAGAATTATGTCACAGCGCAAACACTATTCAATTATGAAGACTTTTGAGAAGTTGGCATCGCAAGCGAAACTCCAGAGCCTCCGGCAAGGTCCTTCCATTGTTGAGTCACTGTCTTGATCTGGGTATAGAAGTTAACCCCAGCCTTGCCTGCAAATTCACAAGCACGAACACGTTTCATAACCCAGGAATAAGTGAATAACTGCTCCATCGAAAGGGTATATTCAGAAAAAGGATGAAACCAGTGATTCAAGATAGCATGGTAAGACGCACCATAGAAATTGAGGTCACCCGCAAAAGATGCCTTCGAACCCGTAAACGAGAAAAAGGGTAACGGAACTGGAATTGGAACATTTATGCCAACCTGAGCACAAATAACAGCATCATAACTTACAACAGGCTTAAATTCAGTTCATCTTTCATCCCTTCAAGAACGGCTATGATAGTAGCACATGTAAAAATTAAATAGTATTACCTGCCCGGCTTCAATATCAGTTTGGAATTTTCTGGCGGCCACACCAGATGACGTAAAAATAGCCGCTCCATTGCCATATCTGCAATAAAACCTTATGTTTAATCCCAAAGCAAATAGATGGAAGTTGCATCAAAATCAATTGTAATTGTTTCCAGGCGGAATTACTTATTTCTGTTGACAATATTTATGGCCTCTTCCAAGCTGTCAGCCTGAAAACAAGCATACTTATTCCTATTAATCCTTAGATAGCGAGAGAACAAACATATTTAACTAATTGAAGTATATATTACTAATGAACCTGCATGCAAAGAAGAACCGGACCAAAGATCTCTTCCTGCAAAAAGTTACAATTTAAAAAACTTAAACATAATCTCTTCCTGCAAAAAGATCTTCTTTTCCTCCTTTTTTTCTTGGATCGGAACCATAAATTGTTGAACAATGAGATCATGAAAATACATATACCTTATAACATTCCATATCTTCAGTAACACCAGATAAAATTGTAGGCCCAATGAAGTTTCCTTGTTCGTATCCTGGAACCTGATCAACATCGAAACATAAAGTAGATAAATTTAGCTCCACTGGGACATTGAAAACAGTTCCAAGGTGACCCGCCAATGCTTTCTTTCGCTGTCTTTTTGAATCTTATGTATCAATATGGTTACAAAAGCAATGCTATAAATAAATAATGTTGTAAGCATTAGAAAACACTTTAGGCAACTTTCGACATGTTGGGCAAATTTGACCTGTAGCGAAGTTATTTAATTTAACCACTGAACTTGTTAAGGACCTCTAGCCAATATCTGTTAATGATCTACACACAATACTCGCGATGAAATCCTTAGACAACTATTACCACCCTCAAAAGCTAAATTGGAGAAAATAAAAAAAAAACAACAACAAAATTAACTATGTCAATTCGACACCCCAAGCCAGCTATTTCTACAATAATAAATGATACAAAATATTCAGAATTGGAAAAATACCACAATATCTCTTCCATCAAGCAGCAGTCTAGCCCCACTTTCTACTCCACTTTGGATCAATCTGCAAACTCGGTCTTTTGCCTGGTGAACATGGAAACATATGCAAAAATATACGAAGAAAGTTAGAATTTGATTTTGTTTTAGAGTTTCCATTTATGGTGGTTACCAATGCAACTTGCTTAAGATTTTAGTCCATGTGTACGTACAAGTGTACCTTTTAAATATATAAACAATACTTGCCTGTTTGCTAATTACAGGACCTAGGTCTGCATCGGGTTCTGTTCCCGCATTTACTTTCAATGTCTTGGCACGCTTCACCAACTCATTTTCCCTGAAATAATGTTAAGAGAACTAGAATAAATTTGCATGTCTGAATTTGAATACTCCAATTCAGTAAGTGATTACATATTTATATCCATAAGCAAAATCATATAAAATATGGTTAAGATGTGATTTAGCAAATGTGAAGTTCAAATTTTGCACCAATCATATTTTGATGATTGTATTCACAGCTTTTATCATTTTACTCTCTATCTCTCTCACAAAACCGAGGGAAAACATGTGCATAAGCTGATAAGTTCCTATTGCTTGGAAGCTAATAGGCTCATGAACAACCAAAAATGCAACAGTGATTGTGAACTGTATGCAATAGGGGTGTGCAAGTTGAAAAACCGAACCGGGCTGGAACGAAACCAAAAAATCATAAAATTAAAATTGAGAACCAAGTCGTATGGGCCAGTTCCAGTCTGGTTCGGTCCAGTTCTGGTACGACTCTCCAGTTTCATTGTTTTCCCCGACTTTTACATTAAAAAAATACAAAACTGGACCAGACCGAACAAATCATATAGCAACTCCTCTTTTGATTCAAAAGGGAGTTCTTGAGTCTAGTATACACTTTTGGTCACCTCACATGGATTTTCCTACTAATTTGTTTCTTCTTAATTATCACTCTCCTTACAGTTATTTACATCGGTTTTATGCCATATATATTTACATAACGCACTTACCCATTGTGATTGTGAGACATTATATCATGTCAACCAAACAAACAAAAGTGTTAAGATTAACACATGGAACACATATAAGTAGAATACCATTCTTTTGGATCTCCAACAAATACGACGGTGCTCAAAGCCATGCACCTTTGCCCTGCAGCCCCAAACCCAGCGGCAACTAAAGCATTTAAAGTAGCATCACTGCTTGCATCAGGCATGACAATGCCATGATTTTTAGCCCCCATATTGGACTGCAGCCATTGGTAATGAGCTTTCAATATCCACACACTTTTAGGGCATATATGGTTCAAGAAAAATGAAAAAAAAAATGAATTGCATGTGTTCACGAGCTATTTTGACTTATAATTATGAACATTATTAAAATATATTGACGTAGAAAATAAAGAAAGAAAAATTAAAACTCATATGCTTTCCATGATTTTTATTCTCTCCATTTTGTTAAGTACGCAAAGAAATGAGGATATACAATATATCAAATTTCCATTGCATTTCTATCTAAAGGCCATCATCATGAGTCAAAAGAGCTTGGTAATATAAATAATCCCATTCTTTTCATTTCTCTTGTACCAAACATGCACTTAGTGTATTTGGCTATAAAGTAGCAGTAGTTAGAAAAGCTATTTCTCACAGAAACAGATGAATAAATTTACCTGAACACGTTTCCCTTTTGCTGATGCTCTTGCATATATATGCATGCCAGCCTGTGATAATCCAGATTCCAGAATGGTAAAAGTATCAAAAACCAGTAGCTTATAGCATCATCATTAGGGAAGATAAAAGGATGCATACTTAGCACACTCAAACGTCAAAAAAGATTGTTATAATGCAGGAATTGTTGAGCAAAAGTGAACAGGGTTCATTCAAATACAATAATTAAATATTGTGGATTTGTGACAATGCTTCACGTATTATTGAAAAGATGATGACTAAAAATAATTAAGTCATTAAAACCAGGATCAGAGGAAACTTTAGTTTATATAGGGGGAAACTCAGCAACTGAATAGGTCAAACTAATTACAAAACTAAAACAAGTATGCACTGTTGATTCAAACAAATTTATAGGATAAACAAGGATTTTCTAAGATTTGTACAAATGGAACCTTGAATACATTACCTACCGTATTTGAGCCAACAAATGATACAGCTTTGATGTCTTCGTCATCACAAATAGCATTCACAATGTCCTGTATCAAAACAAATTTAGAAGTATCAAATTCATGTCAAACATTAGCAACAACAAGGCACAAAAGTATTATGAAATGTTGAAATAAAGGAAAGCAGCGATCAATCCAAAAAACTATTAAAATTCAATATCATAAGAAATTCCAAAATAGACTTCTCGAAGATGACAGCATGTAACCAATATATGTGATTAAGAAAGGACGAACTTACATGGGTGCCATGAACAATATTCAGAACACCACTGGGTAAACCAGCCTCCATTGCCAGTTCTGCAAGTAACATAGAAGCACCTACAAAATGACACAAAATTGTAGAAGAATATCAGTATCAATACAAAAATTTGAAAAAAAAAATCTTGTGAATGTTCCATTGCTTCGTAATGAGCACAAGTCATTAGGGAGGTAAATCCAAATGTAATGTAAAAATTCAACTTTTTTTAATCATCATTAATTCATTATATAGTCTTTAGCTTATTATTTGATTTCTGAGTTGCTAAATCAAATAACATCAGACCTAAAAAGAATCAACCATTCAAGTATTCAAATTTTTGTTCATGTTAATAGGAAGGTTGTAAAAAGGAAATTTTGAAAGACATACATGTGGTTACAATGAGATCCTGATTTTTAGATTACAAGTAACAGTGAAGTGCAATTCTGAGAACTAAAAATGATTATATAAGACACATTGACCTTAGACATTACTAGTTTATGACTTCGAGCCTACATAAACCAATTGCCACTATGTATTATCATACTTTTGGTATTTATACAAGAACAGCTGTGATAACTGATGATATAATCATCCTAATAAACAATTTAGAGCACTCAACACTAACCTTAAAAAACACAAATGGGAAAGACTCGCTCCAACGGTAATTATTCAAGGATATATAAACGATATTCCTTTTAAGTCTAAGATCCTTTGCGTTATGTAAATGTAAGGATATCATGTTTTAAGGTGTCATAAATCATGAAAAAAAAAAAAAGAAGAGAAGATAAATGACCTGGATCTTTCTCTGATGGCTTTAGAACGAAAGTATTACCAGCAGTAATAGCAACAGGAAACATCTGCAAAGATAAAATAAGGAAGTCAAGATAAGTTCTTCAGGGAAGAAATAATTTTATTATTAAGATAACAAACCAATGAAATTCTGAGTGTTAACTTAAAAAGTTCTAGTGCAGACTCCAGACCTGTTGCAACAGACTAAACTAACTAAATTCACTTCTAATCTCAGGGATGGGATAACTTAAAAAGTTCTAGTCCAGACGCTGTTGCCAACAGACTAAACTAATTCAAATCATTTGTGATTTCAGGGGAGGGAAGAAATGTCTCTGGAGATAGAAGAGAATGTAATTTCAAAAAGAAAAGAGAGAGAGGATAGGTAGAAGCTTAGCAGCAATCATACCCACAACGGAATCATCGCTGGGAAATTGAAGGGGCATATACCAGCACATACGCCAAGCGGCTCCCTGATGCTGTAGGTATCAATTCCATGAGATACATTTGAGGTAAATTCACCCATTTGTAAACTTGCCATTCCACAAGCATGTTCCACCACCTCTTTAAGAGAAGCAGACCAATTATTTCAACACTTTGCTATACATGCTTACCTCCTATGCTTTAACCATAAATGGACCTATCACCTACCTAGCCCACGGAACACATCACCCTGTGCATCCTTCAGCGTCTTTCCTTGCTCAGTAGTAATGTTCATAGCAAGCTTGTCCTAAGATAAGTATGACAATGATAAATGATACTGGTAAACAATGTCATACACAAAAGGGCACTGATGAAACCAGAAATATCCATGATACCATGTCTCTACGAATAAGTTCTTGAAGCTTCAACATGACACGTTGCCGGGTGGTAACCGGTGTGTTCCGCCATGATGGAAAAGCCTGTCTAGCTGCAGACACTGCAGCTTTAAACTCTTCATTTTTCGTCAAGGGTATTTGAGAAACAACTTCTTGTGTCGCCTAACTCGACGAACAATAATTAATTAGACAACAATAGCGAAAATTCACGAAAATACAAGCAAGAAACAAGGGAAAAGAAAATATTTTCACCAACGACTTACTGGATTTACAACATCGATAAATTCAGACGACTGTGAGTTTACAAAACTACCTCCAATTAGGTTTGGTACTCTCTGATACAATTAAAGCAGTTAGTCCTTCATAAAAAAGCATGTTAATACAAAAACAACACTGGTGAATGTAATAACTATAACAGATATGCATGCCTTACTATTAAAAATCACCAGATGCACATTCAAACTGCAGAAACCTAACCATAAGTTGCATAAGCTACTCAGCAGGAAATTACACATTACTCACATCACTATTTGGTTCAAAACTTCAAAACAAGCCAACTTTTCTTTAACACGTAGGAAACTCGTCCAAGCCATTATTGGTGACCTGGTTCTAGAGAGCCAGGCATCCCTGCCTCAGTACACCTATCTGCAAATAGGGGCACAGTCCAATTTTGACTTTCGAAAGCCCTAGACTTGCCATCATATAAGCTCAGAAATGAAAATGGATACTATGATATCTTTTATCACAATTATTTCACATGCGGTACTTATAAAGCTTTATTAAATCTTAATCTCGTTAGCAATTACACATAAACCAAACCAAAAAAATCCATATCAGATTGAAAATACTCAAGAAATCCATTTAATTTACCACTGAAACTGAAACTGTCGCTTCCACGTTCTAAAAAAATACCATAAATTGGATATTCAGTTAACATCATTAAAAAATAGAACACACAAACGCACACATAAATACAAAAACATACCAGAGGATCGCTATGTCTGAAAGACTGCTCGGTAGCGGTAGCTAGACTGTAACTTTTTAGAGCAAAAATTTGAGGAGTCAAAGTTTTCACTGATGCAGAATCAATCATTCGCAAAAACATATCAATGAAAATGCATACAAAACGAAAGGTAGACTAAAGATTTTGATCAAAATCAGTCACAGTTAATAATTGAAAGGAAGTTTACCTCGTCGGATTGGTAATCGTAACATTGTTACGTGAAGGAGAGAGAATCTGTAGAGATGATGATGATGACGATAGTCCTACACAGCACTGTGGACCTGTGCTTGGATTTAGTATGATTCTATACACATCCGTAACAGAAAGCGTTGAACTTTTACAGTACCCAAACTTTAGAGTAAATTACACGAATGGTCCCTGTGGTTAGCCACTTATTATCATTTTGGTTCTTAAAAGTTTAAACTTATCCTAAAATGGGTATTTTTTATGCAAATGATCCCTATATTTCAAGGCCATCTTCTTTGATGTTTGTTTAAGAGGAACCTTGATGTTGATCCTTTATCAACAAAAAAAAAAAGTAAGACTTGAAAGGCTATTGCTTCTATCCAAAATAGTTTTGATGATTTCAAATTAGACATGATTGCTCTTTTTCAGTTAGATTCGAATTCCACTCGAGATGAAACAACTCAATGGCGTTGGGCGCTTGAAAATGCAAGCGTCTTTTTTGTCTATTCGTTGAGGTTTGCAGTTGATGACATGCTCTCTTCTTGTTATCAAGGGATGCTAAGTTTCTGGTCTTATTTGGTTCCTAGTAAAGTAAATGTGTTGGTTTGAAAGATTTTTCACTTTAGATTGTCTACATATCTTAATATGTCTAAGCGTGAACTACTATTTAATTCTTCTAATTGTCTTCTGTGCGGGACGGAGTTGGAATGTGAGGATCACTTGTTCGTTAGATGTAACATCACAAGAGAGTTGGTTGTTGATTTTAAAGAGGGGGGGGGGGGGGGGGGGAAGTTGAAGGATCCAATAAATGAGCTGCTTTACCATATTGGGGTATTGGTTTAGGTCTTAAAGGAAATAGTTTGAAAGTTTTTTCGACGTCAATTTTTACATTGTATTGGGTGATTTGGAAGCTTAGAAACTTTTTAGCTTTTCCGTCAGTCTCGCGGTCTGCTGTTTCGCTTATTGGCTCGGTGCAAGGTTGGTCTTTTTTTGGATAAAATATAGGGATCATTAGTAAAAATATGTCTTGGAACTCTTGGCTTTACAATCCACTTGTGGAATGTTCCCGAGTGGATTTTAGTTGTTCATAATGATGATTAGTTTGTAACAGGGGTGACTAATTTTGTGTATCTTGGTGTTTTGGCGGCTAGCATCTTACTAGAGCTGATTGGGGTTTTATAAAATTGCTGCCGTTAAAAAAAACAACAAACATCTTATTCACTTTGTTTAAAAAGTACCGCAAATCTACCACCAACCCCCTAAATCACATGCATCAACACTCTTTAATAGACATTGTTACATTAATAAATTCTATCTTTAAAGATTGATGATTATAATTACAAGATGAAACTTCTATCGTTTGTCTATCAACAATAATAAACTATTTATACGATGCTAAATCCTATCTTTCAAACTCAATTTATGTTTCTTAAGCAAAATTGTACCAACTTTCAATTAAGTCAAATTATATAACTATCTACTACTAAACTTGTTTTAAAAGGTCGACTAAAACGGATCTATATGTACAGTCGACTCGATCACCTTCATAATGCAAACGGGCTAAAAGGAAGATGAACAATTGGCATCTTTGACATGCTAACGTTCCCTGTAACCACACTAGGTGCAACTGTATCCTCCACGATAACAGGGTCGTCCACTTGCACTAATCTCTCTGGCACAACCTTTTGTCCATCGACTTTTGCCAAAACCTCATAATGCATTTTTGCGCTCTCCGGCTTTGTTCTCCAACTGGGATACCCTTCAAAGTACGACTCGTTGCCAGTTAGCTTCTTCTCCACCCCAAAACCTATCTTTAGAAACATTTGTGAAGATATGTCTGCTTTCAACACCTTAAAGGAACCATTCTTGCTTGCTGTCGAGCCCAAAACTGCAGAAAGTAGAGTCTCTAACCCACGTAAGTTTGAGTTTGAACCATTCATTGATGTAACAGGCCAGAATCTGGTAAAATGGTCTGGAATAAAAAGGGTAAAGGCATCATCCACTTGAGGATCCATGGTAGAGAGTGTGTTTTTAGAGTTTGGCGTTGAAACTGGTGATAGTTCCACCAAGCCGGGAGCAAGGCGTTTCAGCTTGAGCTTGTTGAAGGAGGGTGATGAAGATGACGTCGGAGGGGAATTCAGTGATGTGGGTCCCACAATACGAAGAGAAATGAGTTGATTTTGTGTACGAGAGGCTAGTCGGAGATGTTTGGCTAAGGTCAGGAGACCTGATGCAAAACCATTCTTTGTTTTGTTGAAAGGAAGTGGGAGCTCAACGGGGTGTCGTAAACTAACAGACTTGGCACCCTTCACTGTCACAACAGCACCATCTGCAAGCATAACTTTCTTCAGCTCACCGGCATCAACATCATGCTGTCATTGTTTACAATTGTCTTTCGTTAGTAATTCAAATCTAAATGAAGGTAAAAAGAATACCCAAACTACGATTATTGATTGAACAAACGGGGATTAAAATATCATATGCTTACTCAGTCACTCTTAACATTCATGCAATCTTGCCTATCAAGACCAAAAGCTAAACATGTATGCATTTAACACCAATAAAAAAGCTCTAAAGCATTCTGGGATAAATTCTGTGATGGTATGCACTTGGTTAAGTTATCTTTACGAACAAAAGAAGGATTATTCATATGTAGTTTTATGACACTTTTCAAGAATCCTTCAATTATATCATATGGCAACTTAACAAATTTGAGTTGTACTTTTTAAGCAACTTTGAAAGCAAAATCTCAGAATAGTTTATAATCTGATGTAAAATACTCCAAATACCATGCAGCTCATCACAAAGATTGGTTGGAAATATTAAATCAAGATCAACTAGAACCAATGTCATCAGAGGCACTACAACCTTCCAAAAAATAAACAAATTTTCAAAGTCTAATAGAATTAGGGGGCGTTTGGTTCGCAGATTTCCTGAGATTTATTGGGATTTGTATTTAAAATCCTGTGTTTGGTTCGTAGATTTCAGTAATGATTTAAAATCCTAAGATTTCTTAAATCTCTTCATTCTTTGTTATTTAAAAACTCAACCTTCCCCTAGTATTTTAAATCTCAGTTACCTTAAATTCTTCAGATTAGCAAATTTTTTCTATATAATAATGGAGATTTTCCTTGACAAAATCCTGACAAATGCAAATGCTGCACAATGCAAATCCTTTGACAAAATACAAATCCTAGAGAAAAAGAATATGCGAACCAAAACATTCCAAGACTTACACTTTCCTATTCATGGTGTTTGTTATAACTTGTAATGCTCCATATTAAATGCAAACCCAATTTATTAAATGTAAAACTTATTGATTTGACAAGTTGACTTCCAAAGTCAAATCACAAGTATGGAGGGAGATTTTATCCTGTTAGCACATGTTGGCATTCACAAGAACGATGCAAGAAAGAACAAACACAGCATTAGATATTAAACCCTTATATGAATCACACATGAATACGAATAACCGGTGAACTTACAGGCAAGAAAAGCCTCATGTCCTTGGCATCTTGAATCCAGAGCTCCATTGGACCTGCAAGTTGGAAGGGAGCCAGAGTTGGCAACCCTTTTCCTGAACCCTGTTTCTTCTCTACCAATCCATTCTCATCAGATGATCTTACCTGATCATCTACTAGGAAAGTAGGCAAATCCACATACTCCCATTTATTAACATCCTCCAAAAGTTTTATTGGAAGAATTTTGTTATCCACTTCCAAATCAAACTCCATGGCTCGACTCACTAAGGCATCCTTCAAATCAAACCCAAATACTTTGGCATCGTCTGATTGAAACCCTAATCCATTAACAATGGCTTCCTTCAAATCCTAAAACACAAACCAAAGTAAAATATAATCCTCAATTTTAATTTAATTTTGAAAAACTCTGTTTTTTTATTTAGACATTTATACTTTTTCCAGTGCTATGATGAATTTTATCTATGTTATTAACAACTAACTTAATTAACTTCAATCGCTCTATGCTGAACAAACTAAAAAATTGTTATCAATCAAAAAAGAAAGTAATAATAAATAGAAAAAATTGGCTAAGAACTTGAGAGAATTACTTACATATATAGCTTTAGGATAATGGTGATTAGAATCCGGCGTCGAATTCAGAACTCTTGAACCAGAAACTTGAATTATCAAAACGAACAAACACACATAACTAGCAGAATTCAAAACCCTAAAAGCCATAATACGCGTAAACTTTAACTAAAAGATAGCAAAGAGGATGATGAATGCAGAGATTTAGCAGCAAAAAAAGATTTGATTTGAAGTTGTTCTTGTGTGATTGAGATTTTAAACTTGAAGATTCAGAGCCAAAACAGGGAAGAGGAGAGAGTTGAGAGATTATAGGGATGACGCCGATATGATACGTAGGTGGAAACGATTGGTACACGTCGGATTTGTTGACGTGGAAGTCAATCGTGTGCGTTACGGTGGTGCAATTGTTGACTTGACGCGGGACTTTAAAGTGGGCCAATTAAATAGGCTACAAAGACCCAATTGGGCTATTGGTAAGATCAAGTCCATGTATCTTCAAAAAATGTGTAATTCTTGTATGTGTAAGTGTATATATCACTAAACAATTACGCTTTCTATATTTAAAAAAAAAAGGTTTTCATGTTTTCATATTTTTAACGTTTTCATTCCTCCATGTTATTTTATTTCATGAAAGTCCTTAAGTTAATTTTTTTTTCTTTTTGGTTTTGTAAAATTTAGAAATTTAAACCCGGTTTTTTAACAACTGAAAAACCGGGATCTAATGTACAAATTTCACTAACCCAAAAAGAGAAAATTTACTTAAAAAATTTTGTGGAAAAAATAACATGGAGGGACGAAAACGCAAAAAAAATACGAAAACATGTTGATTTTTTCATAATAAACCCTTAAAAAAACAAGAAAACCAGTATTTCTACGATTAAAAAAATGTTATATCATAACTACGAATGTGTTATAACAGGTTTTTTATATGCATGGGCGGATGCAATGTCATGGGGTGGGGTCAAACGACCCAGATAAATTTTTTTAATTTACGTATTATATATATAATCGAAAATTTTTCGACGCCTATAATTTTTGAAGTTCGAACCCAAAATTCTTGTTAGTTTTTATAAATTTTACAGATTAAAAATTTTGTACAAAATCTATGAGAATATACCCAAACCTAATAGTTAAAACATACTTTTTATAAATTTTTTAAGTTCGACAATCGATATTCATGTTAGTTTTTAATTGATTATGTAATTTATTTTTTTAGTTTTATTGTTACATGTTTGTTGTTTGTGAGTATGTTCTTTTTTGTTTTAGTCTTTTAGATATTTAGATTATTATTTGTTTAAAACTTTGAGTGTTTAGCAATTAACATTAAGTTACATTTGTTTAATTTTTTTTATTTCATTAGACAATATGGTTTTATATATATAATATTTATTATATTTAATAAAAGAAAATTAATATATTGATATCTATACTCGAGTCTCGTGAAGCCACGTGTCATCATCATGAATTGACATGTCTTATTTATTTTTTAATAAATAACAAATAATTTTGAATTATATATATCCAAATCTAATAGAATCTAATTTAAATTCGAATCAAATCCAATAAAATCTAATAATATAATAATTTATTTATTATAATATAATAAATGTTTAAAAGAATTAATAATTTATATATATTTAAAAATATAAAAAAATTATAAGTCATAATAAATAATAATATAATTCTAATATATTTTTGTTATAAAAAATAATATTATTATCTTTACCTTTTAGTTTATTGTATTTTATTTAAACCATAATATATTAAAAATATCTGTTTAACACGCGGGTATAATAAACTAGTGATATAATGTAGAAGGCTATAAATTTTGATTGGATAAAAACTGTATCGAGCCTACAAATGTCAAAAGAAACTTGGTTTGAAGGCTTGAACGTGTTTGAAGGACGATTGTAGCTGTTGTTTGTCCCAAGATTCCAAGAAAGGTTGAAGCTTTTAAGATTAATGCATACGAGTACGTTATAAATTTTAAGATTATGTTAAAATATAAAGAAATAAAGTTAGGGGCGTTTGGTTCGCGGATTTCCTGGATTCACTGTGATTTGCATTTAAAATCATGTGTTTGGTTCACAGATTTCAGTAAGGATTTAAAAATCTCAAGATTTCATAATTCTCTTCATTCTTTGTTATTTAAAAAAGGAAAAATTACCAAGAAAGGTAATATAAAATTAAAAAATTGCCTATAAAGGTAATGTAAAATTTTTTAGACCAAAAAAGATAACATAAAATTTAAATTTGACAAAAAAAGGTATTGATGACAAATTAAGAATGTAAATTTTTAATTTTATGCTCCCTTTTTGGGTAAGCGAGTAATATTTGATTATCTTTCTTGGCCTAAAATTTAAATTTCACGTGCTTTCTCGGCCAAAATAGAATTTTATATTACCTTTCTTAGCAAAAAAATTTTTTTACAATACCTTTATTGTCAAATTTTGTATTTTATATTACATTTCTTGGTAATTTTCCCTTTAAAAAACTCAACCTCCCACTTAGGATTTTAAATCCTAGTTACATTGTATTCTTCAGATTAGCAAATTTTTTCTATAAGATAATGCGAATTTTTTTGACAAAATCATGACATTGTAAATGCTGCATAATGCAAATTCTTTGACAAAATGCAAATCTCAAAGAACAAAGACATGTTTTCAATATAGGGTTTTAGAGGTTCAATCACTTTTTATCCATGAACTGTGTTAGTGTGTTTGGATGCTTTTTTTTCCAGAATCATCTTAAAACCAAATGTTTTTATGCCGTAAGCTTTTATACTATAATAATATACTTCAAGTAGCTTTTAAAAGTAGTTAAACATTAATAAAAGTTACAGCTACCATAAGTTCTCACTCAAGCTTCAACGATAATCTTCAGTTTTATTAGATGTTTTCATAATATTTGAGTTTAAGCTTTAAAAATTAACATGATATACTTTTAAAATTAATTTTGGATAACCAAGTATTCAATGTCTATTTTAGTTCAACAAAAGTCGTTTTCTGCTTATTTTTGGCACCAAACGATTATTTAATTAATTTAATTATTATGAAATTTTATTTTTTTCTTCAACTTTAATCTCATTTTAAATGATATACAGTTGTATTAGTTATTTTTTATTAACTTATTATTGTCATTTTTCATCTAATCTAAAATTCTAAATACAAAAAAAAATACTTGAACATTACCAAAACTATATGTGAGTTTAATAAAGGTAGGATAAATTAAAATAGTTGATGGAGAAAAACAAATAGAAATAATTAACATAACATTGCTTATCGTTGCTTACTAAAAAAATATGATACTTATTAAATATTAACAAAATATAATATTGTTAAAATATATTCTCAAAATGATTTTAAGTGAATATATAAATGGTTTAATATTATTCTATATTTTAAGTGGAGGAAGTGACTCTACAAAATACAAATTGGATCCTTCTCTAATAATTTAGGTAGTTTCAACTTTGACGGAAGACTTGTCGTTTAGGTGATTTTTACATTATGTTTCTTCACAAAGGGATAAAAGCATCAAATTGTTATATACTTTAATTTTATACATATTTATATAGTGTAAATCTAAAAATGTTTCAATCAGGTAATTTGATAACTTGATGATCAGTACAACAAGTTATCATACTTTGTCAAAAAAAAATTTTGATACACATTTATGTAGTGTACTTTTTCTTTTGTGCATATTTGGTAGTCAACTTTTAAAAGTGTTTTAATTAAGTAGTTGGGTGACCTGATGTTACCAGTCATTAGGTCACCCAATTACCTAATTAAAACACTTTTAAAAGTACATTACAAAAATATGCACTAAAAAGTATACCATATAAATGTGTACAAACTTAAAAGTACATAGTTATTTGGTGTTATTTTCCCAAAATAAATGGTTAAAGTCATGCAATAACAATCTATATTTTTAAAAGTACCATCTTTTACGTCTAATTTTATTTATCGTCAAATGATACTTGTACTTCATTTTTCTATATCCATATATGTTTATTCCTACATACTAGAACTCATTTGTAGACAGTGGCGGACCCAGCCACCGAATGAACCCGTTGCACAAATTTTCGTCGCGTTCACGGTTCAAAATTTAAAATGATTATTTTAGCCGGGTCGGATCAACACACACACACACACACACACATATATATATATATATATATATATATATATATATATATATATATATATATATATATATATATATATATATATATATATATATATATATATATATTAGTTGGGTCGTTTCTACCAACTTTTGAAGATGGTCCGTCGTTACTACCACTTTTCGTTAACTTTCGTTTAAAAAATTAATCCTACAATTAACATTTTAACAATTAAGGAAACTAAAAACACAAATGACAAATCACAATTAAACTTTAAACTCTAGATTACATAAACTTTGAACTTTAAACCCAACCTAAATTACAAGTTAAAAAATTAAAGAAACTAAAAATACACAACAAATCACAAAGCAATTTCAAACTTTCAAATTTCAATTAGACATCACAAAATTGATTAGTTACACACACTTTAAATTTTCTATCAAAAAGAACAAAAACTAAAAAACATAAACTTCGTTCAACACAAATGAAAAATTCACAATTAAACCATAATTTCAAGCGACGATGATCAAAGATTCAAAGAATAGTAGAATACTAGAATGCATAAGATAAAATATTAGGAAAAGAAATTGGGCTTTTAAAATAAAATTATCATTGGTTTGAAATTAGGTTAAACTTAATATTGGGTTTAAAAAGAAAATATTGGGTTAATGGGTTTAAAAATTAGTATTGGATTTATTGGGTTTTAATTTTTGAAATATGATTGGATGTTGTTAATTTATTGATTTATCCTACTAATTATTTAGGCAATCAACGTTTTTTGAGGTATTAAAATTCTTTTAGTTAATAAAGTTGTACATATAATTTTTTTTAATATAATAAGTTGCACACATAAAAATTCACCGGTTGCACATATAAAATTTTTAAAATTTTTTCATTACGAAACGAGATTATTTGGGAAGGGACCCGTTGCACGGGCTACCCCCAATTGTCAAGTAGGTCCGCCTATGTTTGTAGATACAAAATGGGCTCTACTGATTTGAAAAAATTGAGCTCGACTACAAGTATGGTCGTACTGGTATTAAAAATTAAATTACATATATCATATCAACAATAGAAAAAGGTAGATGTACCATATCAATATTTTAAAATAGATTGCTATTGTATAACTTTAACTTAAAAATAAAAATCATCAATAACTTTTGGTTAATTACTTAATTGCTCAAAAATAATATTTTACATTAGATTGACATTAGTTTTAAGTAATAAACAATATTTTGTCACACATAAATAGAGTAGAGATAGAACCTCTAATGTAATGTGATAAGGATGTACTATCAAAACTAAAAATAAAATTTTATAAAGTAAGAGTAAGGTCTGATATGTTGTATGGAGCGGCGAGTACGAAGGAACTTGAGAATAAAATGGAGATAGCAGAAATGAGGATGCTATGATGAACATGTGATAAGACTTTATTAGATAGGATACGTAACCCACAGGTCCCAGGCATCGGGTCGATGTGCACAGCGGGGGCGCTGTGTTCCCATGGGGGAGGGATTGTAACATCCCACATCGGTGGAGAGGAGAAACCAATATGCCCATATAAGGGTGAGGTTGTCTCTATCCACCAAGACGCGTTTTGGGACGGGTCTATGGCTTGGCTTCCAGAAATAAAACTGTGCGGCCTTTTGCCAAAGCGGACAATATCTTGTCTCGGGGTGGTCTGGGCTGTTATAATTGGTATAAATGTGTTAATTAGAACTGCATTAGGAGTAACAAAGATTTGAGAAAAAGTTAAAGAAGTAAGGTTAAAGTTGTATGGGTATGTACAAACAAGAGCTCTAAAAGCACTCATCTGGAGACTAGAATCGGCGATGATTGAAGGTATGAGGGGGAGATGTAGACCAAAGATAAAATGACAAAACAACGTGAGATTAGACTTGAAGCTCGTGACACTTTCTAAGGACAATGACCTTAGATAGAAAAGCGTGAAAAACAACTATCAAAGTCGAGGAGTAAATTAGTTATGTCCTACTAACATCTCATAAAGGTATAGCCTACAAGTGTGGGTGCCCATAGGCATAACCTGTGCGGACAAGCAAGCACAAGATTTTATACTTTGATAATTTTAACATATGTTACTAATCTCTACAACCATACGATGTCTCTCTACATGTCTCGTATATAGGTCTAAATCATGTTTATCGCATGTCGAATGTCATATCTGTGAAGCACACACCCTACTCAAGGTAGGGGCAACACCGTCGACATTTATCTCCCCTTATACCATCTCCATGATTTTCAGGACTTGTAGTTTGTCCCATATAAATGTAAGATATGTTTTTTAAACTTAGTTGTAGTTTTTATTAATATATGTGTGTTTAACAATACGATGAGAGTTGAATATGAAAAATACAAACAAACATAAAAATAGAAAATTTAAAACTAAAACATAATTAGTTTAAAAGAGTATTTTTATGACTTTATATGTCATATTCAACTAATTTCAAGGCTACTAAAAGATGATAATCCCGTAAAAGAAAATGTTTTTCAAGAAGTTACAAAACAAAATGTTTGACAATAAACAGAGTTGGGTCTTTACACACAAAGATGTATTAAATCGAGATGGATTTTTTAAAATATAAGATTAAGAATCATAAGCTCTATATTAAATAAACATGTTATAGTGTTAACTACTTCAAGAATTATTAAAAATATCTAAAATTTATTAAAAAAGATAAATTTGGTTATCAATCACATATTTATTGGCATCTTTTTAATGGCTGTTTACTACAAAAGTAACTAATTAATCCATTTTAAAATTTTTATATCATTATCTCATTTATTTACATATCTATACTATATAAAATAAGAAAACCACTTGGAGTTTCTGGACCATTGGATGGAAAGAAATCAATGGTCCAGATTAATGACAACTCATAATCATTTATGAAATGTCTTTTATACCATTAATTAAAATCAATAATTATACATATGTCATTTTCTTAATTCATTTTCCAAATTTACTACCTTAACTTAATTACATTAAATTTAGATTTTAATTTTTTCATTAATGAATTAATATTAAATTAATATTTACCTAAAATAAATATGTGTCATTATTATCCTTAATGATCATAGTTAAATTCAAATGTAAAAATTTGGATTTAAATGTGGAAGTGTAGTAAATAAAGTTAAATATTTTTGTTAATTATTTTGCTAACAAGATTTAAAATTTAATTGATAAAACTTTAATTATGAATATGATAAATATTGATTGTTGATTTTCAGATATTCCATTTTTATATTTTATCATTTTCAAAATATATACACATTCACATAATTAAAGTTTTTTGTTTCTTACATTGATATTTCATATTTGAAGTTAATAAAAATTAAAAGAAAATTTTTTTGCAAACACATATTATCTGTTTTTAATAATACATTATAATAATATTTTTTATTTAATATCAAACAACTAAGTATGTTTTTATCTTTAATTTAACTAGCTTTCAATTTTTTTTATTTTAATTATATATAAATTTTATAATAATTTATTAAAATATAAAAAAATATGTATTTTTTCTAAATCAACTCATCATGGGTTGATTAACCCATATATTATAATAAAACAAAACAATTCATGTCATATGTCACTTCTACAATACATGAAAATTTTATTTTTCCACCTCTTTTTCCAAATTTAACACCTTAACTTAATTGCATTAAATTTTGACTTTATTTTTTTCATTAATTAATTAGTAATAAATTAGATTTTGTAACATTTAAAATTAATGTTTACCTAAAATAAATATCTATCATTATTATCCATAATAATCATAATTAGATCCAAATGTAAAAATTTGAATTCGTTGTGGAAATTATTATTATTATGTATAATAAAGGAAAACATCAAACCTTGTTTGTTTTTTGTTGGAAGATCTTCAAACCTCTTATGTCTGCGAACTCGAAGACGCGGGAAAATGTTTTATATGAAAGTGTGTTTGTTTTTTTTCTGTCATCCTGCGTCTGCGAACGTCTTCCAGCGTCTGCCGAATCGTCCGCGAACGTCTTCCCGCGTCTGTGAACCTCTTCCCGCGTCTGCGGACGTCTGCAGACCTTTAGGCCATCTATTCTGACCGCAGATTTCTACAACTAAGTCTGCAGACCGCAGACATCAACCTCTTAAAAAACAAACAACACCCAAATGTCACGTGTCACCTCTACGTTCACCAAAAAGATAATTACAACTTATAAAAGATAAATACAATTTGATATTTTTAAAAATGATAAATATACTCTATTTTTTAATCTGTAAATAATAAAAAATAAACACAATTATCATTTTTGTATGTTATTATTCTTACTCATATACATTTTATATATATAAATTTAATTAAAAATATCCCCGTAATACGTGGGTTATAAACTAGTTATATTTATAAAGAGAAAATTGAAAAAAAAAAGTACATAATAGTAAAAGATTTATGGTGTAAAAATCAAACTCACATGGTATGTGAATGAAAAAAGGGTGATTAAGATGCATCACAGCCCACAACATGACATGTTAATATAAAGTCAAACCTTCTAGATCAATTATGCTCTTGCTCCCTCCCAATCACCAATTGTTTATAATAATCAAGCTTTTTAATATTACATTACTTAAATTAGTATTCTAATCTGTAATCATCATGATCATATTTGGTAGGAGATGATATATATATTCGATGATGGTGGTTTTTATACGTTATCGATATGATTTCACACTGAAAAGATTTGATTCTTTTATTTATCGTTAATGAATTGCAATTAAGAACCACTAATAAAGTCTAGTATAGAGATAATATGTGCCTCGATCTGGAAAAGAAATAGGAATAATACCTTCGAAAGCTATTCACGTTTTATGAACTTGCAAACTTATAACTACGTTGTTTATTTAAACAAATCTGATTAGGGTAGATATAAAGATTTTACCCACATAAATAAACTGACACAGAAGATAAGTGGATCAATTTACTACTAAAAATACAAAATTGTGACAAGAATGGCCTGAAGCATGTGTTATGTTTATACTTTCATCTCTATTTGTTTTTAAATTATAATTGTATGATGCAAGACAAGAAGTATTGTCTTTTTTACATTTTTATATATTTAAGGAAAAAAATCGATAACATAAGAATATAGTTTAACAATTGATGCTTGAAGTCTATCTATTCTATTAAATAAGTTACTAAATGTCACATGTCACTTGAATAGAATGTCACTTGGCTTAACAATGATATGTCATGTGTATTTTACTATTTTTACTATTAATAACTTAATTAATCTTTCTATATCCATTAAAATCTCAACAAAAAACATTTAAAATATATTTTAATAATAATAAAAAAAATATATAAGTTATTAAAGAACATATTAGTTCTTTTAATTTTAAGTTAGTTTTAAGAAAAATATATTTATTAAAATTTTCGAGTAATATACAGGTTAATAAACTAGTTTTTATTAATTGCCTTGACAGGTTTTTAATTTATTGGGAGCTCGGTCTCAGAAAAAAGTATGTTAACAAACTTTTTTACTAGATTAAATTGTCTTTTTTCATTACAAGGATACGTAGCTATTATAATTCATGGCATATTAAAAATACTCCAATGCATTATTATGTTTGTTGGGTTTATATTATTATTTTATTAAATTAATTAATTGATTAGATTTATTATATCAGTTTTAACAACAATTTGTCTAGTTTTTATTATTTCAAAAATCAATTTAATACACATAACCTTAATTAATTTGTAAACTGATGTCAAAATCAATAAGAAATGCGCACCCACGAGTGTTTAACAATGCACAAACCTTTAATAATAATTTGTAGATTGTATTAGTTGTCCAAAATATTTTATTACATAAAGAACATGTTGAATTGTATAAATAAATCAGTATACATTTCCTTTGTTTAATGAATATCTTTTTTTTTTTTTTTCTTTTTTCTGTTTTGGGTTTTATAACTTTTATTGTCCGGTTTAGGTATTAAGCTTTTTGTAATTATCCGTTTGATAATTAAACTTTTTTGTTTGTGCATGATTTTGGATGTTTTTGTATGTGTGTATAATACCTAAAACGCACCATTTTGGTATAAAAAACTTAGTTTGTATGTGTGTATAATACTTTCATGGAATTTAGCACATCATTTTGGTAGCTTTTGTGTGTATAATACCTTCAACGGATATATTACACAGTTTTATGGGTGATTTGAAACTCGAGGAATAGAATTAGAGTTTCACCAAATTGATTGTAGATTGGAGTGTAGAACCGTGGATATCTTCTTAAGCCTTAACTATACAAAAACTTAGTTTGTTAAGGATGGAGGACTGGTGTGGAAAGCAGTGTCGGCCCTGAGGGGTGGCATGAGCTACCGTCCAGGACATCAAACTATGAAAGAGCATCATTTTTGTAGTCCAATAAGTAGTATATTATGCCTACATCATATTTTTCTCTTGGTTAAAAGCATTTAAAAAATAGTATGTTGTATTTTTGAATTATTTAAAAAGATTTTTTTCTTCTCTCTCGTCCTGTGCATAAAAATACTCAGGACCGGTCCTGACTGAAAAGGAAAAATGGGGATGGATTGTATAAAATATAACATATTTTATACTTTTTTTTATCAATTAATATAACATTTTTTTGTTAGTTTAGAATATACTTATAATGTAGTATCAGTTAATGTAGTATTTAATTTAAAACATTGGTAATATATATGCAATGAGAGAATAATTGAAATTTCAGTGGAAATTCTTAAATCAAATTAACATGTATATTTAACAAATCTGAGTTTTCCTATGGAGACTTTGTTTACTCCAACATTAAAGTCACTAAATCAACACAGCAAATAATAAAAAAAAAAATTTGGGATTTAAATGCTAAAATAGTAAGGGGACGTTTGGTTCGTGTATTTCTTGTGATTCATTGGGATTTGCATTTAAAATATTGTGTTTGGTTCGCAGATTTAAGTAAGGATTTAAAATCCCAGAATTTCTTAAATCTCTTTTATTATTATTATTATTATTTAAAAACTCAGTCTCCACCTAGGATTTTAAATCCCAATAACCTAGCATTCTTCAGACTACCAAATTTTTTCTAAAAGATAATGCAGATTTTTTTAACAAAATCCTGACAAATGCAAATGCTGCATAATTTAAATCATTTGACAAAATGCAAATCTCAGATAAAAATTTCTGCGAAACAAACGCATCCTAAATAAATTTTTAGGATTTTTCTATATGTAAATAATATAATTGCCCAAAATGTAACTGCTAAAACATAATCGCACAAAATACAACACTCTTAAACATGTTTTGGATGTTTATGTGCTTTTACAGGTTTTTTTTTTAAGTATGTACGAAATTAATCCATTTAAAAATTCAACACTTGGTGGTCCGAAAGGTATAATATTTTTTTATTATTATCTTAATATGATTTCATCAAATGTTAATTATCTATTAATTTGTTCATGAACAATTATTAGGTATTTTTTATACTAATTTTGTTCTATACATTTGTCTTATTAAGAAACGTTTTAAGAATTTGTTTTTTAGCTAGACTTTGATTAAAAATGAAAATGAGAGAACTTGAATTATTAAAATGAAAAAAAATTACTTTTTATATATTAAATAGTTTTATTAAGTTTTATTATTAAGTTGACAATATCATGGTCACTTTCCATGTCCGAATTCACACCCCATTTGAATTCACATGTATTTAGAATCAGGTGATGACGAAGTAGTAGTTTTAATTTGTCAATTTTCTTTAAGAAATTGTCAATTTTACGGTGTAAAGGTGACCATTTCTACTCTCAATGAGCAAAATGGTTTAAAGAGTTAAAATGACGTGTAGTAAAAAACAAATCTAGATTTTTTTTAATGAATCCTAGAAAATGATTTATTAAACAAATTGCTTTTTGGAAGAAAAAAATTTACTATTATGTAAGAATTTTATCTTTTAATTGTCGGTCCGTATGCTTAATTGGACCAAAATTGTCTCCTCTAATTTGATGTTTGGATTTATGTTTTATAAGAAATACATTTTCAAATGTGAGGAAAAGTTCTAAATTCAAAATTTTTAATAGAATTATGTCTTAAAGATAAAAATGTTTATAACAGAAAAGTAATTTTGCTTGTCAAACATTTTTTTTACCAATAACAATATTTACTCCATCACCACCTTTCTTTCTAATAACCCTTACAAAAACTTTCAGTTAATTACAAACTAGCTTAGATCGAATAAAAGAGACGTGAAAAAAAGGTAAATTTGACTGTACAAAATCACTTTTGAACTACTGAACTTGTAAGTTCATATTTGAGTTAGTTACTCATCAAGAAGTGGAGTAAGAATGATTCAAGAGGAAGGTGTTGATAAACAAAACATTAATGCAGATAGATACAAATTGCTAGGTTATTCAACTATCAAATTGAAACATTTTTGAAAGTACACATCTTAAACCGAAACACTTAAAAAAACACACAACCTAAATTAAAACATTAACCAAGTACACGTCAATTGATAGCTTGGTAATTAGTTGTACGGTTTTCCAGATTAATTATTGAACTATTAAATCGAAACATCTTGAAAGCACATAGCCTAAATGTGTAAACATAATATAGAGTTTATTTTCCCAAAATTATTTACCAATGATATTGAGAAATGATGGTGAATGTTGTTATTTTGACAATGATACATTTATTAATGTGATATTTGTTTATTTTTTAATGGAATCATTAAGAGATTGTTTAATCTTGAATGAGTCTCTTAATTGTCCCATTAAAAATAAACAAACAACCTCTAGGTTTCATTGGTTTTGGTATATTTTTAATATAAGACACTTTTGTTTTTGTTGTTAATAAATGAACACAAACAAAAAATTTCTTGAAAGAACAGACATCATTTTCATGTTTCGATTTATTTTTTGCTGTTAAAAAGTTTGGTTTCATTCAAATTATAATTTTCTAAAATTTCAAAACTAGCTTAAATATATGTGAGTCGATTATTAATTTATTATAAAAACTAAAAAATAAATATTTGTTAAAACATATAAAATAATTATAAGAAGTTAGAGTTTATAAGATTAGAGTTAACTATTTATTATATTTATTATATGAGTTTGATTACATAGTATATATTTGATTTGATTTTTGAAAAAGAGACAATAAAGTTTCTTTAAAAAATACGAAATTCCAAAAAATAGTAAGATTAATTTCTATAATTATTTTTTTCAGTTAAAATAAAAATAAATTACACATGCTAAAATAAGGAGGAGCTAAGTGGCAACATAATTGATGGACAATTATTTAGTCATTTATTAGAAGTTATAGATAGATTATAGTCTTATAGATAAGAAAACTGATATATACTCGCTAAACGTAAATTCAAACATCATCTTAAATATTCTATGTAACATTTGACCACACTAATCGTCAAATTGGAAAAAAAAAACCCGAGATATTATCGAGAACCTAGAACTTCAGTTCAACCTTGATTTGGTCGAGTCGATTTTTAATCGAGCATGAGCTCGACCTGATCCCAAAAATTTGCTCAAATAATTTAATAAGTCAACATTGAGTTGTTATTAAGCTTTTGCCTTATATGTAGATATAAATGAGCCGAATTTTTATTGATCAATTCGAGTTTATTGAGTAACTCAAACTCTAGATATGTCAAGTTGAGATTTTATAGATTATGAGTTAATCCAATGCTAAAAGGATAATTCAAAATATTAGTTTATTGCGCTGAATATATTATTTTGTAAATAAATATATATTCAAGCTTTTCATGCCAAACTGGATCTAAATTTAAGACTTCTCTCAAACTGAAGTTGAACGGTACAACTAATTTTATTAGCTTAGTTACTCAGTTTGTTCCAATGAGTTATGTCATCACTCGTACATCAATTAATAGGTCGCTGATCAGCTATTCAATTAGATGAAAATGTTGATAAACTTCATGCTTTTTTCAAAAAAAATATAAATATAATCTATATTATCTTTTTTATTTTCGATATGTTTTAAGATCACGTGGTAATTATCTATCATAATGTTTAATTATATTCAAACAATTCATAGTTTTTATGTGACATAAACAAAGGTGTATGTATGTTCATATGCTAAAAGCCTAGAAGTAAGACCTTTCTATATTGGTATTAAACTATACATAAAAGTATGAACAATTCTACAATAACTTATTGCGAACATCAACATCGTAACGCAAGCAATCACCGATTATCAACACGTCATAAGCACCATAATAACATAATCTATTTAACAATCTACGTTACTCATATTTGTTTATTAAATACTTTTGTATTTTCTAACTGCTAGAACGGTTGTATCAAATAAAAAACTCTAGTGTCATGTTACATGACGAAGATGTTAAACTTTTGTATACAATACTGATCATATTTATTTTATATAATTATTTTTATCTTAAATTACAATCATTTTAAAAAATATAGTTCTATATATACGACCGATTTATGAATTTGGTAAAGCAGCGCAGGATTTTTATATTCTCCAATGATTAGATAAAGCATAATTTATTCCCATTGATATTAAGTATTTTTAATATTACAAGTCGTGTGTGCGACTGTTATTGTTCAACTGAGTACCACTTGTTAATTGTTATGCAGCGCACCAGAACATTTCAGTCCCGGTCTTTTAATTAAAAATCAAGCCTTATTCTTTAAAAAAAAAATGTTGTTTCTAAAGGAAATTTTTAGCAAAATGGAGTTGAAATTGATGCTCTTCTATACTTTTTTGTATTAGCATGATAAATTAAAAACTCGTCCTTATAAAAATATGAAAAATCAACTCCTATAATTTTTAATAATTAATTGTATTATTAGTTGTGTCATATAATATTATTTTTATCATTCTAGTTCTAATGTTATTTTTTTCTTGGATTTGATACTTAGTTCTTGATTTTAGTCAAAACAACTGACGCTAGACCAAAATTTTATAATTGATCGGTCATCGGTCTTTATAGCATGCCTTTAAAAATTTCGGTAACACCGGTTCGGTAATTATCTCACCACTATTGAGATATATCATCACGTTTTCAGTATTTTATTAGCTTGATTCATAATATTTTTTTCATGTCGAATTATTTATAAAATTCTTTTATTGAACAATCATTTATATTGTGATTTAGTAAGTCATTTTAACATTTTGACTTTATAATAAAAAAATATTTTAGCAACTAAACTGATAAAAAAACAAAAAAAAAAACATGATTTTCTTAAATAGAAACCTTAAAGTAAAATATCACTTCACATTTTTTTTTTACCATGAACAACCGGTTACTGGTAAACAAATTTTATAATTTCAATAAAAAAAATGACGTAAGAGGTAAAATAATAAAAAATGCATTGAATGGTTAAATCGATAAAATTATAAAAACATGATTTTTTTAACATAGAACGCAAAAAAAAAAAAAAAAAAAAGTTACGCCTTAAATAGAAAAGTTAAAAAAAAATATACCTTCTTTTAGAAAAAGAGTTGGTTAATTTGCACCAAAATAAACCAAAGTCGGTGAAAAAAAATTCTGTTGGAATTACTAATATTTATATTTCCTATTGTATATGATTGTTCTAGGGGCTATTTGATAATATTTTCCATTAAGTATTGTCTAAATTCAGAGCGTTGTCTGGATTAAGTAATGCTGACTAGAAAATTTTTATTGGAAAAGATAAAAATGGGTAATATTGGAAAATAAATGGTCTGAATGGGGAACACATAGGGTCTCTTGGCTTATCAATTGGGCTGACCGAATTTGAGTTCTGATTTTAATAAGTCATTATCAAACAAAGCTTATTTCGGACTGACCGGATTTTTTGGATTAAGCCTAATAAATTGTTATCAAACAGCCCTTAGTCAGTATTTATCATAGTATTTATTATTTAATAGTTTTTAGTGTTTGAGAGGTTACGGGTTTGACTCCCGTCGGATGCAAGTTAAAATTTAGGTGTTATTTGTTTTTTAAGAGGTTAAATGTCTTAAGTCTGAAAACCATATCTGAAATTAAGAGGAGACCTTAAAATCTGAAATCAAGAGGCTCTGAATTTTAATTCAAACTACTCTCTTTCTCTTAAAATTCAGAGGGAAATTCAGATTTTGGAACCTCTTAAGTCTGAATTTAAACAAACAATACAAATTAGGTTAAGATCTGAAGACTTCAGACCAAATTCAGACCCTATTAATTGCAAGCAAACACACCCTTAGGTGGAAAAAGGAAGTTCTGAAGTCCCCACTTAGGTCAAATGAGTAGGAGTAGGTTAGTTAGTCGTTCCAAAAAAAATTTAATTCTTAATCTCTAAAATTTTAGAATAAAAGATAATTTGATATATGTATTTTTGGGATTTCAACGCTTTGTAATACTACGATACACGTCGAGTAATGACTTTATGATATGTGATAATCATAAAATTCAAAGCACAGAGAAATTAATTGGAATTTTAATGACGCATTCACAAAGAAAAAATTCTTTTCTTGTCGTTTCTTCATCAAAGTCAATCCTTTCATCACCAACTTTCATCGACTTTAGTTTAAATTCATTGACCAATTATTTATGTTTCGCTTAATAATTAATACTGATATCTTTTTTAAATTACGACTGAAACTTTATATCTTTTTTCTTAAAGGAAAAATGTTAATAAGATAGTTTGTTGACTATTTATAATTTAGTTAACGAATTATGTACGTTGTCCTATAAAATGATGGTAAATTTTTAACCGTTTTTAAAAAAGAAGAAAAATACATTTGGAATGGGTAATTCTATACGCACATCCCCTCAATTGTTAATCACACATCCCTCCTTCTTAATATGAGAGGAGATTAACTTGTAGTCATTGAGTCCACGTCATTAACAAAAATCATGTGACTAAGAGGGTGTTTGGTTTTGCGTTATGAACCAGATTATCAGCTTATTACGTTACAATAACGCAAATAATTAGTTTTAAAGTGTTTGGATTGCATACGTTAATAAGTGATTATTTGCGTTTAGCGTTTGTCCTACCACACTTTTGCATAAGTTAAAAATTGTAGCTTATTTGCTTCATAAGTGATTATTTGGTCATTTTACAAGTAAAAACGCAAATCCAAACACTTTAAAAACTGATTATTTGATAATTATGATATCAAACAGCAGAAGCTAAACCAAACACTACATTTTCTGCAGCACTTTTTGTTACAGCAATTATCTGATTATTAGTTTCCAAAACGCTACAGCACTTTTTCAAACGCAAATCCAAACACCCTCTAAGTAAGTGTGTGATTAGTAAAAATTAAGAAAAGAAGTGTACATATAGCAATTCCCTTTGGAATCATTTATATTGGCAAATTTGATAGATTTTTACCAGCTTTTCGTTTAGAATAAGTTTAATTATAAATCATAAACTTTATTTGATAGGAAGCTCGAACTCTTGTTTTAAAAAATAAACTCTAAAAATTAAAATCTACTTGAAGTACCTTTTAAAACAAGTCTTTAGCTTGTGGTTGAATAGAATTATTTTTTATCATTCTAATATTATAAATTATAATATCTAATTAGTATTAATATCAGTTTATGTTATTTAAACCTATAATCTACAACTATACATATTTTTCCAAACGTATTTTATGAAGTAAAAACTAAAGTTATTTCAAAACTGAAATTTTTCTGGTTTCATTTTTTTTACGAAAACAAGGATTTTATGAAAACATGTTCATTTACATATTTTTAAAATTAATTTTTATTTTCATAAAATGTAACAACCTATATTTTATCTATGTCTTTTATTTTGACTTGATCCAAATAAATGTAAATTTAGTTACATTATTAATGTAATGCTTGAATGTTAAGATAATAATATAATTTTTATTATATTATTGTTATTAAAATAAAATAAAAATATGAAAAGGATTAAGTAAATATAATTTTAAATTATACTTATAATAATATTAAAGATGATCAAATTATAAAAGATATGTAAAATACAAAAGTTTAGTGGGTCAAACTACAAATAAAATAAAGTCACATATATTAACTAAATTAATGATCATTTAAACAACCATTTAAGAATTTCACTCTCTCTCACTACTCTCTCTCTAAACTTTCGGATCCTTCACAAAACTTTCAAGAAATTCAAGAACTTTGCAATCAATTCAAGAATTGAAGATCAAAGGAGTTGCAATAAGCATCAAACATCATCAAATTGCAAGAATTCAAGGTAAAATCTCTTTAATTTTAGAAATATTGATATGTTTGGTTCGGTTTGGTTGAAAAACCGAAAACATAAGATTTAAATGTGAAAATCTTGGCTTGCATGTATAAAATTTTGAAAGATTATGATGAATTGAAACTAATAAATGAATTAGAAACAAAAATTTATTGTTGGATTATCCAAAATATTGAAGAAAATCGGAATTTTAACAAAAGTAGAGTTCTTGACAAAAATATCATATTTTGGATGATCTTGATCTAATTAGTGTGTTTATGATAGGGAAAAATGTATAAAAACAACTCAATTATGATAATAAATCATAATCTTAAGTTGCATGTTGATTAAAATAAGTTTTAGAAAATTTTATGAAAAATCCGTATGAAGATATTCAAGAACACCAAGAACAAATCCTGGAAAATATGCTAAGTATAGGATCCGAATTCGGATGACCCGAATTCGGATGGTGTTCCATTTCGGACTCCTAGACTCAGAAGAAACCAATTTCGGTCCTATATCCGAATTCGAGTGATGGTTTGGTCCGAATCCGGATCTCCACTTCAGATAAGTTAAATTCGGATCCCAGAATTCGGATTGGGTACATGAATCCGAATCCGGGTCCCTAGTTCGGATAGATCCGAATTCGGGAGATCCGAAACCTGATTCAATATTTTGATATTTTTGCAAATAATTAACAGAATTATCAATTATCAGAATCAGATGAAATTTAAGATTTAAAAGATCAAAAGACAAGTTATTAAATATCAGAATCAGATAGAATTTCAGATACTAAAGGACCAAAAGAAATGATGAAATTCATTGACTATGATGATGATAAAGATAACAAAAATGACATGATATCATCATGATTGATTTTGAACAGGTTCAGTATATTATCTGAACAAAGACTAAAAGACTTAAAAGCGGGTCAGAGATTTGATTTGACAAAGAAAGAATTGACAAAGATTACAGATTGACAAAATCCTGAGATAACTCAGGTGGCAGATTATTATATCTGTTTGACCAAGACCCAACACAGTGAGTTATAGATATTCAAATTGAACATGCAAAGATCCGTTTGAGATATATTGATGCTGTTACATTATTTGACATTCATTTATCAGCTGGATTGAGACCTGTGCACACCATGGATGGGTGTTGCCCAGTGAATCATGATAGTTATTTGCTTATCATTTCATATTGCATTTATTAGCGTTTCAGACTTTGCTTTATGATTCGTTGCTATCATGACTCCTAAGACTTATGCTTATTACATTGATCAGACTTGATAAGATTTATTCAGCTTGACTAGCCCTTATGGTCTATTGTTCTAGACCCGGCTATTCCACCAGTTCTCACGAACTTGGTAATGACCTCCGATGTTCGGCCATGTTGACCTACTGGTAGCTAGCCCAGTATGTGGCTGATCCCCACGATATAAGCGTGAGTGTGGTTTGAACATCATCCGATCTTAAGACACTATATCTCAATCATGATGAGGGCTGTAGCGGCAGCCAAGACTTATCACGCTTAGAATGATGACTCCGCTTGACACGCATGTTAATATTGAAAATCTATAAACTCACTAAGCTTTGCTTACAGATGTTGCTTTAAAATTTTACAGGAAAAGCCAAAGGAAAATCACCTGCAGGACCTAGTACTTAGGTCATTCAAGATCCAAGTTTTGAAGCTTTCTTAGACCACTACTCAACAAACTCTCTGGTACTGATTGGAAGACAGCAAATGTGGTGGTTTTGGGTAGACTTGATGTGACTTATGATGTTATGACTAGATTAGATGTTACCCTTTTATAATTTTATTTTGAAATATGTAAACTTAAATCCTAATCTGTAATGTACATGTAATTTTTAATTCCGCAATTAATTACCCTATCTTAGTTTGGTTGATATCGTATTGCATGATGTGGGACCTAGACTGGTGAGCACTGCCCCGTAAGGGGTGGTTTTCACAGGATGGTATCAGAGCACTAGTTTGAGTGAATCAAGTATTACGTAAGTATACTTGATCTCAAACTGAAGCAATACATATGTATCAATCATTTAGGTGGTTTGAACTGAGATAGGATGTACAGACTGTTAGGATGGGAAAAAGGGTACATAGATCTAAGTCTATAAACTGATAGTTAATTGATTTTAATTTTCAGTAGAAGATGTCAGGATCAGGATCAGGTGATATTCCCGACAATATGACCCAACAACAAATGTTTGAAATGATGCAACAATTTTTAGCACAACACTCAGAACAACAAAACAAAATGATGCAAGAACAGTTTCGTGCCAGAGATGAGGCCGAAGCTAAAAGACGCGAAGAAAAGAAAAATAAGAGAAAAGAAAAGCAAGTCCAGACCAATGAATCTGATTCTGATAATTCAAATCCAGAAACCCAAATAGCTCAGCCGAAAGGCTGCAAATTTAAAGATTTTAAAGCCAGCGGTGCCCTGAACTTTGAGGGTACAGTAAATCCGATTCAAGCGATGGATTGGATTAGTCATACTGAAGAAATCTTCAGGATTTCTGATTGTCTAGATTCGAAGAAAGTAAGCTATGCGTCTGCACTATTTGTGGGAGCTGCTCGTGCCTGGTGGAAAACCCAGCGAAGTATCTATGGTGAGGAGGTGATTCAGACTTTAGAATGGGAGCAGTTTCTTGAAATGTTCAATGCAAAGTACTGCCCGATTGACCAACGAGATAAAATGGAGGTACAGTTGATGCAGCTGACTCAGGGAACGAAGACAGTTGATGAATACGAACACGAGTTTTCAAGACTATGCGGCTACTCTTCCTATCAAGTAGCTACCGAGGAGAGAAAGATGAATAGATTTCGTGTAGGACTCAATCCTAGATACAGACATCCGATGAGCGCGATCAAATACAAAAGTTACTTAGAAATGGTAGAAGCGGCTAGACAAATCGAACGAGGTTACTTAGAGTACGGCGATCAGCTCTACGCTCCGTCTACCAATCCGATGAACCCGTCTCCTCCAAAGAAACAGCGATTTGGCAGATTCTTTAGGCCGAATAAGTCTCAGTCCCAACAATCTCATCATAATTCACAGCCGAAAGCCCAAGCGTATTCCTTAACCAACGAGCCGCGATTTTGCAAACGGTGTAGAAAGTCTCATATGGGGTTATGCAATCCAGAAGACGTTACTTGCTTCGCGTGCAACATGATCGGTCACAGCAGTGATGAATGTCCACAACAGGGACGAGGATGTGCGAAGTGTGGAAAAAGAGGACACTTCATGTATCAGTGTCGTAGCGGGCCGCGTTATCAGTCACAAACATCTGCAGGAGGTTCTTCGGGGAAAAGTACTGCTGCAACACCAACTGCACGGACTCGAGCTTTCCAAATTACAGCTGAAGAGGCGAGAGAAACACCAGACGTAGTCACCGGTACGTTTCTGTTAAATACAATTCCTGCTCGTGTGTTATTTGATTCCGGTGCTAGTCGTTCCTTCATATCAACTACGTTCGCTCAAAGACTATATAAATCTCCCTCGAAGCTTCCCGTAATACTTGATATCGAGACAGCCAGCAACAACTATGTTATGGCTGATTCTGTTTATCATAACTGCACTCTACTTATCAATAACATTGTATTCAATCTCGACCTCATCCCGATTCCTTTAAAAGAATTTGATGTCATCATCGGTATGGATTGGCTAATGAACAACGAGGCCACAATTATCTGCAACCGACGAGTAATCAGAATCAAATCTTCAGACGGTCGAGTACTTGAGATCAAGGGCGAGAAGCGGAAAGGTGCGCATTGCTTTATATCGGTAGAAAAGGCTCACAAATATTTGTCTAAAGGTCACGACTCTTACCTTTGTTATGCTCTATCTGAGTCCAGCTCTGAAAAGAAATCTTTGTCCGATATTCCTATCGTCTGTGAGTTCCCAGACGTATTCCCTGACGACATTTCCGGAGTGCCACCGGAACGACAAGTCGAGTTCAGTATTGACTTGGTTCCTGGTGCGGCTCCTATCGCAAAAGCTCCATACAGACTTGCACCTGCAGAAATGCAGGAAATGTCAAAGCAACTGCAAGAACTGTTAGAGAAGGGGTTTATCCGACCGAGTTCTTCTCCGTGGGGTGCACCAGTTCTATTTGTTAAAAAGAAAGACGGAACTTTCCGTATGTGCATCGATTACCGCGAGTTGAACAAGGTTACAATAAAGAATAAGTATCCTCTGCCCAGAATCGATGATCTGTTTGATCAGTTACAAGGAGCCAGTTACTTTTCGAAAATAGATCTCCGTTCTGGGTATCATCAGTTAAAAGTCAGGGAAGAAGATGTTCCAAAGACAGCCTTCCGTACAAGATACGGCCATTACGAATTTCTCGTGATGCCGTTCGGCTTGACAAATGCACCAGCGGCATTCATGGACCTCATGAATCGTGTGTGCAGACCTATGTTAGATAAATCAGTTATCGTATTCATAGACGATATTCTGATTTACTCCAAAACGGAGGCTGATCATTCTATTCATCTGCGGCAATTGCTAGAGTTATTAAGAAAAGAAAGACTCTATGCAAAGTTTTCTAAGTGCGAATTCTGGCTCAGACAGGTATAATCTCTATTATATAAGTCTTGAGCTGTTTCCTTAACTATTCTATGATTCACCTCAGAATTTGAAATTCTATCTTGATTCTTATAGATCCAGTTCCTTGGCCATGTTGTTTCTGGCGAAGGAATTTCCGTTGATCCTTCAAAAGTCGAGGCTGTTCAGAAGTGGCAAACACCTCGCAATGCCTCAGAGATAAGAAGTTTCCTTGGATTGGCCGGTTATTATCGGCGATTCATAAAGGACTTCTCAAAGATTGCTGTGCCGCTTACAATGCTAACACGGAAGAATACTCCTTTCGTTTGGTCTGATAAACAGCAAGAGGCATTTGACATCCTGAAGCAAAAGCTTATTCAAGCGCCGATCCTAGCCTTGCCAGAAGGTAACGACGATTTCGTTGTTTACAGCGACGCTTCTGGTACTGGCTTAGGATGTGTTCTTATGCAAAGGGGAAAAGTAATTGCCTACGCTTCAAGGCAATTAAAGGATTACGAGAAAAGTGCACCAACTCATGATCTTGAGTTGGCTGCTGTCACCTTTGCTCTAAAAATCTGGCGGCATTATCTTTATGGGACTCGGTGTCAGCTCTACACCGATCATAAGAGTCTCAAATATCTTTTTACTCAGAAAGATCTAAACATGAAACAGCGTCGATCCTTGGAGCTTATCAAGGACTATGACTGTGAGATCTTATATCATCCCGGCAAAGCAAATGTTGTCGCGGATGCATTAAGTAGAAAAGTGTATCCTGAAAAGTGCTGTTATGCCCTAACTCCAGTTATATTCTCTTCTGATCTTATTGAAGATATTCGAGTTGCTCAAACTGAAGCGCTGAAAGAAGAGAATATTGATTCTGAAAATCTTAAAGGGCAACTGCAATTATTAACTCTGAACCATTTGGGACTTTACTGTCTCCAGGGAAACCGAATCTGGGTTCCTAAATATGGTTCTATTCGTAGCACTCTTCTGTCCGAAGCTCATCAGTCCAAGTTATCTATTCATCCTGGCAGCTCAAAGATGTACTTTGATCTGAAAGCTGACTACTGGTGGCCAGGAATGAAGAAAGACATCGGTAAGTGTGTTGAAAGCTGCAGAGTCTGTCAGATGGTTAAGGCAGAACATCAGAAGCCCTTCGGAGATATGCAACCACTGCCAGTTCCTGAATGGAAGTGGGAGCATATAACAATGGACTTCATTACGAAGCTACCAAAGACCAAAAGACAGCACGACTCCATCTGGGTAGTCGTTGACCGATTAACGAAGTCAGCACATTTCATTTCAATGAAAGAAACTTATTCTCTCGATAGATTGGCGCAGCTGTACATCACTGAAATTATTTCTCGTCACGGTGTGCCAAAGTCTATCGTTTCTGATCGTGATAGTCGCTTCACATCCAGATTCTGGCAAGCGTTACAAGAAGGGATGGGTACTCAGATTTCTATGAGTACTGCTTATCATCCAAGTGCAGATGGCCAGAGTGAGCGTACTATCTTAACTCTAGAAGATATGCTTCGTGCCTGCATTCTTGATATAGGTGGTAACTGGGATGACCACTTGCCGTTGGTCGAATTTTCCTATAATAACAGTTATCATTCTACGATCAAGATGGCCCCTTTTGAAGCTTTATACGGGAGAAAGTGCAGAACTCCTACCTGTTGGCGTGAAACCGGCGAATCGCCAATAGCAGGACCTGCCCTTCTACAGTTGACTCACGAGAAAATTCAACTCGTTAGAAGAAATATTCTGGAAGCTCAAAGCAGGCAGAAGTCGTATTATGATAATCGGCACAGATCTATCAGTTTTGCGGTTAACGATTGGGTGATGTTAAAAGTATCCCCAATGAAGAATGTGGTGCGGTTCATTAAAAGAAACAAGTTAGCTCCGAGATTTATCGGTCCGTTCAAGATTGTGGAAAAGATTGGAAATCAATCTTATCGTCTTGAACTACCAGCGGACTTAGCTGGAATACACCCTGTATTCCATGTTAGTCATTTGAGAAAAAGCTTAGCTGACGAAAGAGAAGTACAGATACCACATGTTAACCTGCAAATTGATGAGAAGCTTCGCGTGGTTGAAGAGCCAGAACGTATTCTGGACTCGAAAACCAAAAAGCTTCGGAATAAAGAGATACAGATGGTGCTCGTCCAGTGGAAACACCACAAAGGTTCGCATCAGTCTTGGGAATCCAGAGATGTAATGAAAGCAACTTATCCCAGTCTGTTCGAATCCAGCTAACTTCGGGGACGAAGTTTGTGCGTGGTGGAGCCCATTCTGTAACAACCTATATTTTATCTATGTCTTTTATTTTGACTTGATCCAAATAAATGTAAATTTAGTTACATTATTAATGTAATGCTTGAATGTTAAGATAATAATATAATTTTTATTATATTATTGTTATTAAAATAAAATAAAAATATGAAAAGGATTAAGTAAATATAATTTTAAATTATATTTATAATAATATTAAAGATGATCAAATTATAAAAGATATGTAAAATACAAAAGTTTAGTGGGTCAAACTACAAATAAAATAAAGTCACATATATTAACTAAATTAATGATCATTTAAACAACCATTTAAGAATTTCACTCTCTCTCACTACTCTCTCTCTAAACTTTCGGATCCTTCACAAAACTTTCAAGAAATTCAAGAACTTTGCAATCAATTCAAGAATTGAAGATCAAAGGAGTTGCAATAAGCATCAAACATCATCAAATTGCAAGAATTCAAGGTAAAATCTCTTTAATTTTAGAAATATTGATATGTTTGGTTCGGTTTGGTTGAAAAACCGAAAACATAAGATTTAAATGTGAAAATCTTGGCTTGCATGTATAAAATTTTGAAAGATTATGATGAATTGAAACTAATAAATGAATTAGAAACAAAAATTTATTGTTGGATTATCCAAAATATTGAAGAAAATCGGAATTTTAACAAAAGTAGAGTTCTTGACAAAAATATCATATTTTGGATGATCTTGATCTAATTAGTGTGTTTATGATAGGGAAAAATGTATAAAAACAACTCAATTATGATAATAAATCATAATCTTAAGTTGCATGTTGATTAAAATAAGTTTTAGAAAATTTTATGAAAAATCCGTATGAAGATATTCAAGAACACCAAGAACAAATCCTGGAAAATATGCTAAGTATAGGATCCGAATTCGGATGACCCGAATTCGGATGGTGTTCCATTTCGGACTCCTAGACTCAGAAGAAACCAATTTCGGTCCTATATCCGAATTCGAGTGATGGTTTGGTCCGAATCCGGATCTCCACTTCAGATAAGTTAAATTCGGATCCCAGAATTCGGATTGGGTACATGAATCCGAATCCGGGTCCCTAGTTCGGATAGATCCGAATTCGGGAGATCCGAAACCTGATTCAATATTTTGATATTTTTGCAAATAATTAACAGAATTATCAATTATCAGAATCAGATGAAATTTAAGATTTAAAAGATCAAAAGACAAGTTATTAAATATCAGAATCAGATAGAATTTCAGATACTAAAGGACCAAAAGAAATGATGAAATTCATTGACTATGATGATGATAAAGATAACAAAAATGACATGATATCATCATGATTGATTTTGAACAGGTTCAGTATATTATCTGAACAAAGACTAAAAGACTTAAAAGCGGGTCAGAGATTTGATTTGACAAAGAAAGAATTGACAAAGATTACAGATTGACAAAATCCTGAGATAACTCAGGTGGCAGATTATTATATCTGTTTGACCAAGACCCAACACAGTGAGTTATAGATATTCAAATTGAACATGCAAAGATCCGTTTGAGATATATTGATGCTGTTACATTATTTGACATTCATTTATCAGCTGGATTGAGACCTGTGCACACCATGGATGGGTGTTGCCCAGTGAATCATGATAGTTATTTGCTTATCATTTCATATTGCATTTATTAGCGTTTCAGACTTTGCTTTATGATTCGTTGCTATCATGACTCCTAAGACTTATGCTTATTACATTGATCAGACTTGATAAGATTTATTCAGCTTGACTAGCCCTTATGGTCTATTGTTCTAGACCCGGCTATTCCACCAGTTCTCACGAACTTGGTAATGACCTCCGATGTTCGGCCATGTTGACCTACTGGTAGCTAGCCCAGTATGTGGCTGATCCCCACGATATAAGCGTGAGTGTGGTTTGAACATCATCCGATCTTAAGACACTATATCTCAATCATGATGAGGGCTGTAGCGGCAGCCAAGACTTATCACGCTTAGAATGATGACTCCGCTTGACACGCATGTTAATATTGAAAATCTATAAACTCACTAAGCTTTGCTTACAGATGTTGCTTTAAAATTTTACAGGAAAAGCCAAAGGAAAATCACCTGCAGGACCTAGTACTTAGGTCATTCAAGATCCAAGTTTTGAAGCTTTCTTAGACCACTACTCAACAAACTCTCTGGTACTGATTGGAAGACAGCAAATGTGGTGGTTTTGGGTAGACTTGATGTGACTTATGATGTTATGACTAGATTAGATGTTACCCTTTTATAATTTTATTTTGAAATATGTAAACTTAAATCCTAATCTGTAATGTACATGTAATTTTTAATTCCGCAATTAATTACCCTATCTTAGTTTGGTTGATATCGTATTGCATGATGTGGGACCTAGACTGGTGAGCATTGCCCCGTAAGGGGTGGTTTTCACATAAAATTTTCATTTTCAAAGTTTATAACTAAATGTTGAAAACAGTTTTAATCTGTTTTCAAACCATTTTCATGATTTAAAAAAAACTACAATTATTATGAACGCGTTTTCGAAATTTTCAATTGTTTTCTGAAAAAATAAGTCGAAAAACATTTTCTTAAAACTGAAATTGAAAATAAATGAAAAATTTTCGTCAAGTGAACGCAGTCTATAGTTTTTATAAGTTATGTGCTTCTTCGTTCTAAGGATGGAGGCCTGGAGGGTATATCCACGCTGCTCACCAAGCGGGCTAGCCACATATGCATGAAGGTGAATTGAAGGCCACACCATTTTCGTATGGTCGGCCCCGCGAGAAAGGAGGCCGTTAGTCCGCAACGGCTCCTTTCCCTCTCTCGACCTTCCCTTTTTTTTCCTCATCAGCTTTATATATATGTATGAGTTTGTTTTTCTAAACAAAAAATTGAAGAAATATAGAAAAGTTTGAAGATGGGTATTCTCAACATAAAAAGTTAGTAGGGGTGAAGAGATCAAAGCTATTGTGTTACTGACGTGTACAGAATGGTGGCTACCCAGAGTGAAAGGTAAATCATTCACACTAAACAACAAATGCTCTATCTAATATACCCTCTATTAAAAATAATTGTGTCTATGGCCAAACTTTTCGTGTTACTTAGAATATAGCGATCACCATTAAAATATTATACATACGCTTACTATTAATCACATGATTCATGAGTGCAAAACTAGAATTTTATGCAGCAATTGCATTCTATATATAATCTACTCACTAAAGTAATTATTTGTATTAGAATAATTAATTAAAAATAAAGTTCAAATCACTTACATTCGTATAATAACAAGTATATTCAATATTCAAATTGTTATATGTATCAAATGAAAATACAACGAAATAATAGTAAAAAAAAAAAAAAAAAAAAAAAAAGGTTCTATTAAAAAATAAGTGAATGGTTTATCACGGATGATTTGTAAAATAGACAACGATTACGTAACATAAATGGATGGATGAACATTATTTAAGTTATATTTTATTTTTAACTTGTGAAATATCCTATATAATAAATGCTTTATATAATAATATATCTTTATAGATACGACAATAATTCATACCATGTTCAAAAATGCAATATGCATGAACATGTGCATATTGCACTTTTGCATTAAATTAAACATTTAAACAAATTTAACGTGATGAATATGAAAATGATGTGAACTAGTTAATCATAATGTAATTTTGAACATATGTATATTACATTTTTGTATGAAATTTAACATTTTGTGGTAATGAACATGTTCATTTAATATCATGGATCTCAACCTCGTTGGTTACTTCCTCAATTCCAAAACAAACAGAATTTAAAAAACTAGGAAAGCATCACAATCTTATTTCATTACTATAAATCAAGATGTTACAAACATATTAATAAGAAAAAAAATAAAAAAAAAGAAACTCCATGAAAGAGGCCACTAAAACATTGATCACCAAACACTTCACTGGTACAAAGATCTGTTTATTCATCCACCCTCAAAAACCCCTTTACAAGCCAATGTGAAAAGAGAAAAAGTTCAAGAAAAAAAATGCCTCAAAACAGCCATTAGAGGTTACTACTTTACAGCAGGAGGGTTGTTAACATGGTCAACAAGTCAACCATGAAAAAAGATTGATAAAATCATAAAAAAAACCCTCCAGCAAAATGAACCTCATAGAAAACAAGTTTTGAAGGCATGAAGATGGTTAAAGGGTGGAGAACACCAGCATACAGCATTTTGGAAAAAAAAAAAAAAAAAAAAAAGAAAGAAAGATTGAAGAACAAACAAAAGAGTATATATAGTCCTAGATGTCACATGGATCGCTTGAGAGCGGTTCGTAGATTCTTGACAAGATCCTTAATCGTCATTGTGGATTCTTGATCCATCTGAAAAAATATGATATGGGTATCGTTTAAGTTCATTAAAAAACATGATCTTATAATGTAAAGATTAATAATTAATGAGGTTTACAAACAAAAGATATGATTTTTTTTACCTGGGCAACAACTGTTATATCGATCGCATAACTGGCAAAGGTCATGGCGGTGCTATTGACGATCGATAGGCGGAGTTTCTCAATTTCGGCAAGTGTTTCTTCAACCACACCTATCTTTTTCTCACAGTGAACTCTAATCAGGACATCCTTGCCCGAAAATCTTGCCTCGACTTCAGGTAGTTGATCATGAACTGGGCCCCCGGAAGAGTTGTCATCCGATGAAGAGATTTCACCACCATCAGCTAACACCTCATATCTTTTCACAAAAACCACTGACTCCACATTTGATTTCTTCTTTGTTTGTTCCTCAAGCGTTTTCACTTTTTCCTGGAGGTTTTTCAAATACTTGATTGCATCTCCAAGAACAGAAGCCTTGTCCGTCTATAATAGTAACATAATAAGGTAAATTAAGAACTTATATATATGACATATATATTCAAAAGATAAAAGATTGATAAATGACTTTGAAAACAAGGGTTGGTTACCTTTTTAAGGCCAGGGACTAGAGCAGAAAGGGCTATGAACCTTTGGCTGAGTTTCTCTCTTCTCTTTCTCTCAGCCAAGATATGGTCTTGAGGCGTAGCGAGTCTAGTGGCGGTGTTAGTCGCGGTTGTTTTCGCATGGCCACCGCCACCATGGTGATTTTGGTTGCCAAACTGGACATTGGAAGTGAATCCAAATGTTGTACTTTTGGAAGATACAGTGCCTTCCTCTTTGAGGCTCACAAGGGTAGGTTGATTTGCGAGATGAGAATCGCTTGGATAATGCATATTCGGATTCATCATGGATGATTGATCAGAGCTGATGCATGAATTCCAGCTGCTGGTTTTGAGCTGTTTAGTTGGTCTTGGTGATGGTTCCATAACAGGCTTATAATGATCAAACACAGGTGCATGAGCATAGAGTGTGTTATTGTCTCCAAATGCAGCTGCTTCCATGGCCATTGAAGTAAGTTGATCATCAAAGGAGTTGAATGGCCACTGGGAATTGAAACAAGGGTCCTCCATTCCTGACAAGTCTGAAAAGCCTCTGAATTGTGAAATCTCCATAAAAGTTTTTTAGTGATGATTAAAAGGATTTAATGAGGACCCCTGATCAAATTAGACCAAATCCACTCTCTATGACAATTTAACAAACACCTTGTCTACAAACTAATAAAATCCACTCTCTTTGACAATTTAACAAACAGTTGGTATGCGAAACTGAAGAAACAAACAGCAAACAATGAATACCCTGCAAACAAAGAAACCCATAGATTAATATATCAGACTAGGCAATTGTTTCCGTGATTGAACAGAGATTTCAAGAAATCACATGAAGAGTTGAGGAATAGCGAAAAGTTTGTACCTTTTTGTTAAGAAATACAAAAGTTTATTGTCGTTTTGGGTTGTGGGGGAGATTAACACAGGTTTTTATAACTGCAGATAGATGGGTCGGGTCCACTCCCGCTGTTTCTCTCTTCACATCTATCGGTCGGTGATGTGAACTGGACATGGCCGTCTGAATAAAATAAAGCAAAAGATCAACTCTAATGGACGACAATTTGAACTAGAAAAAATGGTAATCAGCACATCATTCGCTGTTACTTTTTTTCTTTTCTACAACCCTACAACCAATTTGATAGATATTTATTGCAACAACCAACCTACTAAAATTCTTTGAAATAGTATTTACCATGTGACTTTGTTATTAATTGTAATTCAAATAATAATTTCATAATAGCAATTATTGATAGGGGTGTTTAAACAAAACCGAAAAACCGAACTGAACCGCTTAAACTGCTTGATCCGAAACCGAAAAAAACCGAAAACCGAAACATCACGCGCTGGTATAGGTTTTCATTTTTAGAATATTGTGGTTAACCGAACCGAACCGATTATATATATACAAATTAGTAGTATCGAATTATAATTTAATTTAGACATTCTAATACATTAAATACTAGAATTTTACTTGATTTTTTATTTGAATTGTTTTATTAAATAAATTTAGTGTAACTTTTAAGCTTTATAATCAAATAGTTTACTATGACTTTGAACTTAAAAATAGATTGTGCTTAAAAAAGATATAATTTTATATATTTATTTGTTTTAAGCATATAACTGGTAACCGTGGACCGAACCGCGGGTAACAGACTTCTAATGGGTAACCGAAACTGAAAACACGGTTCACATGTTAACTACTAATCGAACCGAACCGTGCACACCCCTAATTGTTGATGACTTGAAGTGTGTGACACTGATTGGACGATTGGATGTCTACGTAAAGTGTTACGTCGGCATCAAACGTTGATTAAGCTTCTACAAAATAATAAGATACTCATGAATAACAATGTATTCATAAATATTAATGTACCCAATTACTCATAAATAACAATGTACTCATAGAATGACAATGTATTAATCCTTTACAAATTTTTAAGGGGTAATTGCTCAAAATAGCAAGCAACTTTTTTTTATTATAGCAATCTCGTAAAATTTGTCCCGAATAATGGAATCAACTTTTGGTTTACTTCCGATTATAACATTAAACCGGTAAACAACAAGTAGATTGTTATTTCAAACAATATATAGATGGTAAAAAATAAAACTTATTGCCACAATAAAAAAATAAAATAAAAAGTAGGTTGTTATTTCAAACAATAAACTCTATGTATACCCTTTTTTACTGGTTAAATGCTATAGTCGGAAATGAACAAAGAGTTAGTTCTTTTATTTTGGACAAAATTTGCAAGATTGCTATAATAAGAAAAAAGGAAAAAGTTGCTTGATATTTTGAGCAAATTCTTTTTTTTTTTTGAATCCTGAATTTAAATATTATTATTATCTTATTCAAAATCTGATGGATTTGTCCTTTCTTCGAACGTAAAAGTTAAAAACCGAAATGGTTCAATATTATTTACTTAATTTTGTTAAAAAAAAACAAAGAAAGGAACCATTCAGACTTACAATTTCTCCGAACGAAAATAATGATTAAGCATCTCGATTTTTTAATATTTCTGCCCGAAATAACGACAAACTATTCGAATTTCAGTTTTTCCGAAAAAAAAAAAACGATTAAATAAATTTAGGATTAACTATTAATTAAACAAAAAACTCACAAAGCTTTTCTGTTCTTCAATAATAATAATATAATTAAATTTAGGATTAAAATTATAAAAGGTTAGTACATTGTTAGTTTGTGAATACGTTGCCATTTATGAGTATGTTGATATTTTATACAAACTCAGTTACTATTTGGTGCTAACGTGACAACTCATGTAAATGTACAGTCAACGTCACACACCGTTCAGTTATCAACGGTTGGTATTACGAAGGAAATGTTTGGTATACAATGTTTTTTAACAACAAATCAAGTTGTTGGATGCTATCTTAAACAAAATATTTAGTAGGTTATTGTAATAAATAGGGAAAATGACGTCAAATAGTTGTGTACTTTTGAGTTTGTACTCATTTATGTAGTATACTTTTTTTTGTGCACATTTGGTAGTCAAACTTTCAAAAATGTTTCAATTAGGTAGTTGGGTGACTTGGAAACCGGCACCAACCGGTCACCATGCTTACGTGGACGGATTTTTCAAGAAAAATGGCATCAAATATCTATGTACCTTTAAGTTTGTACACATTTATGTTGTGTACTTTTTTTGTGCACATTTAGTAGTCAAACTTTTAAATGTGTTTCAATTAAGTAGTTGTGTTACCTAAAAATCGATACCAACCGGTTATGATACTTATGTGGACATATTTTATGACATAGAATAATGGGAGAATATCATATATATCATTGTAAACTTTTAATATTACGCATATATCATTGCAAAATTCTTTATTACATATATATCATTCTAAATCTTTAAATCTCACGTATATATCAAAATGACTATTATAAATTTATTTTATCATTTAAAATTTTTCTGAATACATAAACTACCATCTTAAATTCCAAAAAAAAATAAATTAGAAAAATATAGAAATATCGTTTTCTAATTTAATTCAATAATAAATTAATTAAAAACTGATATTTAATATTTTTTATATAATGTAATTAAATTTAAAATAGTCATTTGCATATATATGTAAGATTTAAAGGTTTAGAAGAATATATATGTAATAAAAATGTTTGTAAGGATACATACGTAATGTTGGAAGTTTACAAGGATATATATTAAGATCTCCTTAGAATTGATGACTCTTAAACATGATGTTTATCAAATTCAAAACATCTCATTTCCATTTGATAGATATCATGTTTAGGATATGAAAATTAATGTTCTATTATATTATTATAAAATGAAAGCATATTTTATCAATTTGATACATATTTTGTTTATGAATCTTTTTATAGTTTTATAGAAAAAATAAAGCATCTTAGGTTTTTTTAATTTCAAATTATAAAAAATACGTCCACATAAACAAAGTAACCGGTTAGTATCGATTTTTGGGTAACCCAACTACTTAATTGAAACATTTTTAAAAGTTTGACTACTAAATGTGCACACAAAAAAGTACACAACATAAATGTGTACAAACTTAAAAGTACATAGCTATTTGATGTCATATTTATTGAAAAATCCGTCCACGTAAGCATGGTGACCGGTTGGTGCCGGTTTCCAAGTCACCCAACTACCTAATTGAAACATTTTTGAAAGTTTGACTACCAAATGTGCACAAAAAAAGTACAATACATAAATGAGTACAAACTCAAAAGTACACAACTATTTGACGCCATTTTCCCTAATAAATAAAATTAAGTACAGTTCGTTGTTATTTTGTGGAGAAATTCTTATATATTATTGCCTCCGGAGATTTCATCGTCAATTTGTCATGTTATTTTATGATATATCCTTTCTAAATTTAAATACAGGTTTAAGAATGATACATATTATGTACAAAATCAAATTGAATGAAAGAAATAAAACAATTGAATCTATAACGGTCTTAATTCTAGTACAAACTTGGTAACTTTTACAATGTAAGAGAAGGAGAATTGAACTGGATAAAAAAACAAAAAAAAAAAAAATGAGAAAAACCAGATGCAAGGATCTAATCCAATGGGGTTAGTTCTGGTTCGGTTCTGTCAAGCATCAATGTTTTGATCTGGTGTCGAGTTCGGCACAACCCTATAAGGATACGTGTATGCGTGTGCGCGTGTCTGTCTTCAAATGAATTTCACTTCTTATGCAGCGCACAATAAAATATCATTCTTAAAAATATTTTTTTTTAAAAATTTTTCATAAACATTTTTAAATAATATTACAAATGTGCTATATAAATTTCACGCAAATTCACATTATCTAAGTGCATGAAATCATGCATCACATAAATGCACGTTCACATATATGTAAATTTATATAAGTATACGTTCACATTACTTTTAAATAGTTAAGAGATGTGAATTTACATGAAATTTCATATCATGTTTATAATATTAGTTAAAAACATGTTTATAAAAAGATTTAAATTTTATTTTTTAATATGGTACATTATAGTGTGCTATTTGATGAGTGTTATTCTCGAATCATATTCTATATAAATATGTATGTATGTATATAAAATTAATCCGAACTATTTATACACAACGAAACTTAATAGTTAATGTTGAGCAAGGGTGCAGTAGAAACTAAAAAAAAAAAAAATTAATAACTAAAAATACAAAATTATATCATTACAAATATATAAATTTATAAAAGGTAAAAAAAATTTAAAAATATAAACATAAGTACTACTCCTATATTTATAAAACTGAAAAAAAAAATATTTTTGACAAATAATAATATTGCTCTTAACAAAAAAGTATTTATATGTTTTAATTTTAAGCTCACATACATATTATATAATAAATTTTAGTAAAAATATTCACCGAGTTAAATGTTTGTGTCATTTGCTAAAATGTTATGATGAAGATAACATTAAATTTTTAAAAAATATATATTTTTCTAAAATATATATATACACTTAAATGTTTGCGATGAAGATAACATTAAATATGTATCATAAAGTATTAAAATTACTATAAATTAAATTTTGAAATGATATACATTATACAGTAGGAAATTTATTAAAATAATGGTAGAATCAAAGATGTGTCATTCGCTAAAAATAACAATAATTTTTTTTTGTTTTTTAACATTATGACAATATTATTTATTATTAATCACTAATAAATAGTATCAACTTTTTTTATTTTTCATAATTTAATAACATTAATTTTTATGTTCTGTATTATTAAGAGCATTAATTTTTACAGTTTTTTTTAATCATTTACAATAACTTTTTTTAATTTTTGCTGTAAATGGTAAAACAAATATAAAGTTAATACTATATATTAGAAACAATAAATAATATTGTTATTTTTAGTAATTGATATATATGACATTAACATTTAAATATTTAAAAGTTGATAAGTGTAATTAGTAATTACACACTCCCTATACCATCTTGTAAGATTGTTATGTTATAGTCTATTTGAAACTATTAAAATCAAACTAATAAATTGTATGCATTGAGAAGTTAACATGTGTCATAAATTATATTTTATTTATTATAATAAGTGTTAAAGGCATAAGCAAATTGAGATGGTAGATTCAAGTGTTGTTTTGCATGGATGGTTAAAAAAAACTTTTAAAAATTCTATATATGTGTATAAATAATTTAAATGTATTACGAATCATTATATAACTTATTTTTTCATGTATAATAATTAATCGAATAATTAAGTTTCATTAAAGATTTAATAGAAATATTTTGGACTAAATTTAGACATTTAGGAAGTTATTAAAATTAATCATGTGATTGAGTTTCTTATAATTATTTATTTCGTAAGGTTTTATTAAGGGTGTCATTTTTAAAAATATTTTTTATATAATGAATTTGATAGATATGTTTTAGGAAGTTATGCTGGAAAAATAGAATTTTGGTGAGTCATGTGGCATAAAAAACATTTTCTTTTTATTAAGATACTAGTTTATAACCCGCTACGCGGATATTTTTAATATATATAAAATATAATAAATAAAAAGATAAAGATATAAATATTATTTTTTAAACAAAAGTATATAAGGTGATATTATTATTTATTATGACCTATTAATTTTGTATATCTCTACATATATATGAAGAGTAATTATTTTCTTATATATTTTTTTAAACGTTTATTATATTATCTTAAATTAATAAGTTAGTAGATTATTAGATTTTGTTTGATTTGATTTGATTTGAAATTAAAAGTGGATTATATTAGATTCGGATAGATTTAATTTATAAGTTAGTAAAGTACTAGATTTTGTATGATTTGATTTAATTTGAATTTAAAAGTGGATTATATTCGATTTGGATAGATTTGATTTAAATTTCTTTATTCTTTTTAAAATTTATAACTGCCACGTGTCGATTCATGGTGACGACACCTGGATTCACCAGAAATGAGTATAGTTACTCTTTTAATAGTATAGATAGATATATATAAATTTGTCTTTAGAAAATAAGTTTTCAGTTAATACTTTAAATTAAAATTCGTAAAATTACACACACCGAAATTTGATGGATTTTCTTTAAAAAAACCATTAATTTTAATATTTTCAGGATATGATGTTAAATTAATGTTAACTTTATTCCTTAAAAGAATATCTAGGATTTACGTATTTGACTTTTGTTACAGTTTGTCAAGTGTTTTGACACCATTTTCTTACAAGTACAAGAACTTGTAACCTTTAAGTGGTTCTTTGTTGACCTAAAATATAGCAATATATATAAGCGTTTTGATTTTTGGGTTTATTTATGATGCGAAGGAAAACAAAATGCAATTTATGTATTTATGTTTATGTTATATGCATTAATAATGTTACTTATTGTCCATGGGCGTATCGAATGAAGATTGAAGAGGATCGGTGCCACGTGACATGTGACGTTAAATGTTTTTTGTAGTGTGCGTTATATTTGAAATACCAATCATACCTAAGATTTTTGAAAAATGAAACGTGACACAATGTAGGTAGAACATTTTTTTAACTATTTATTTATTAAAAATTAATTCACGTAGTATGTGAGTTCATAAACTAGTAATTTATATAAAATAAATTAGAGTTAATATAGAATTGAATTATTAGTTTAGGTTAATTGTTGAACTGTGTTATTCTTAAATCCTTATGGGGCGTTTGGTTCACAGAATGTGAAGGAATCTGATGGAAAAGGAATGAACATTTCATTCCCAAATTTCATAGAATGACAATTCCATTTCAAACAAAACATTATTTCCACTAAAAGAATGTGTTTTCCATTAGAGTTGTCAAGGAATGAACATTTCATGCTCATGTCTCTATTCACTCATACTTATCATATCAACCCAACCACAATTACACTACATATACCTTATCCACCCACCGTACCCCAACTCACCCTACCCTCCATACCTTCAATTTACGCATTTCAGAAAACTTACCACATCTTTTCCCACTTTTATAACACATTTACACCCACCCTACCGTATCACATCTCATCCCACCCACCCAAACCACCTTACGTACCACCAATCTACCCCAATTATCAAATTTACCATATTTTTTCACATTTATATTACACACATCCTACCCAATCCCAAATCACCCCACTCACATTACTCTGTCACCTATCTACTCACCCATCAAACTTATCACATCACTTCCCATCATCATTATATACCCACCATATCATATCTTATCCCTACCCCAATCTTACTCCCTACCCTATATACCATTGATCTACTTACTTATTAAACTTATCAAATCTCTTCTTACCCTTACATTACACACACACGCACTACTTAATATCATCCTACCATATCATATTTCAATTATGTTTTTAACCCTCCCATCTAATCCTACCCCGGCCATATCACCCCTATATGACACCTAGTCCACCTCAACCCTGCACATCGGATACTATTGTGCTTATATGGTAAACATTAATACTTAATGTTATCATTTTAAGACATATGTTTTATGAATTTATGAAAAAAAATATTGTTTTATGAAGAAAAAAAATTAATTTGAAGGATAAAACGATAAAAAAACGTATTTTAACATATTTTTATCATTTAAAAAAGGTATATTTTGATCATTTGTCATATTATACTTCAATTCCTTTAACAGATCTATAAACCACATTGAAACAACAAAGGAATTGAATCCGAATTCCATTACTTTTTTGTAAACCAAACAAGGTACAACATTTGGATTCAGACAAGTTTCATTCCGTCCAAAATTACATTCCTTTGACAGATTCCATTACTGGAGTAAACATTCTGCGAACCAAACGCCGTCTTAGGGTTAAATTTATTATTTATTGTTGCATTTGTATTTTCTAGTATTAGAAAACAAAATTTTAGCCATGTTATTAAATGAACATGTAATAAATCGTTTTTAAAATATTAAAATATACATAGAATAATTTGTATAATGTAACTTTGTTGTTTCTAATGGGTTTAAATAAATTTATTTTCATCATCTTATGTAGTTGACTTACCCTTGAAAGAATCAAAATTAAGATAGAGATGATGAACACTTGTAAGCTTGACGTATTTATTTTGTGTCTAGTTTTTTTCTTTTCTTTTTTTTTTTTTCGAATTTTGATCTTTAAATTTGGTTTTCAAAATTGCTTTTTGATTTTTGAGTTCAACTTTCCATTTTTAAGATTTGGTAACCAATATATTCTAGTTAGATTGATGTTTGAAAATCATTGACCGACATTACAATACTCACGTTATCTAAAAATTTTACTTTTAATTAAAATAAACTAATAAACATCAAATTATATCACTTATCCAAACCGTTTATAAAGTTTAAGATATTCACTCTTGTTTTATGGTATATATTTATTTTTGGTTAGTTTAATTCAAATTTCTAAACGGACGATCCATCAATTGAATAAGTTTCGGTTAACCAAGTTGATCCAACCGATCGATCCATGATTTTTTTAATGTTATTTTATGTCCTGTTTTCATGTTGTGGTGGTTTATGACCATGTTATTATTGACATAAAACTATATGGATATATAAATGGGTGGGTTCAATGAAAAACATATATGCATCGGAAAACCAGGGAATCACTTTATAGTCATTGGATCAGGTAATGCATCACGTAGAAAGTCGATGCATCACGTAGAAAGTCGATGCATCACGCGGGGAATTTGATGCATCATATCACGCGGGAATTGTGATGCATTTGTGGTGGCGCATGGAGGTTTTTCAAGGTCTTCCGATGCATGTTGCTTTTTCATTGAACCCATCTGTATATAAATATTATATAATATAATAATAATTAATTAAAAAGTAAAAATTATATGGAAAATGCAAAAATACATATAATAATGATTAAGAAAGTAATTAGCAGAAGCTGTCGTGTTTGGAAGGGAAGGTGAAAAGAGTTGCAGTGTTCCCCCACCACACGGTCTTAAGTCTTAATCACCCAAATTATGCTGCACATTTCGCGGGATCCTTTTTTTGTCTTGTTATACTTCAAACTAACTACGTGTCTCTCGTAAACCAAAAACCTACTTGTTTATTTGGGGTGTTCAAAAAATATTGGATCCGAACATCCAAAATCATTCTATCCGAATTTTCGGAATCAAATAGTAAAATTTAAATTTTTGAATATTTGGACATCCGAAAATTAAAAAAAAAGTTTGCACATTTTATGTATTACGTTATTGATTATTTTATATAATTTGAAGTATATATTGAAGTAGTTTTAACTTGATTTTGTGTATTTACTGACTAATATTATATCTATAAATACCATTAAAATTGTAAATATACTCAATTTTCGTAAATTCACGTGTTATCATCATGAATTTACATGTGTTGTTTCTAATTTTTATAAATCTCAAATAATATTTAAATCATATTTATCCAAATCTAACGTAATCTATTTTTAAATTAATATCAAATCAAATCTAATAAAATCTAATACTCTAATAACTTTTAATTATAATATAATAAAAGTTTAAAAAAATATTAAAAAATAATTAATATTCATATATATTTTGAAGGGTTAATATCGAAAAAACCTCATAAACTTTCTTTATTTTGTGATTAAGTCCCTAAATTTTTTTTTCTGATTGTTTAAATCTCTTAACTATTATTGTCTTTTTCAAAAAACTCGTTATATTTACACGTTTTAGCGATTAAGTCCCTAAACTTTTTGTTTTATTGGTTGTGTTTTACCTACTCATCCGGTAGCCAGTCAAAAATATATAATTTTGAATAATACAAAAAATAGTTTAGGGACTTAAGAAATTGGGAAAAAAGTTTAGGGACTTAACCGTGAAGATGAGAAAATTTTGTAGGGTTTTTTAATGTTAACCCTATTTTGAAATATAAAATATTAATAGGTCACGATAAATAATAATAATATTATTGTATAATTCTGTTTAAAATAAAATAATTTTATCTTTACCTTTTAGTTTATCATATTTTATATAAACAACAAAATATTAAAAGTATTCGCGTAATATGCGGGTAAATAAACTAGTATATATACATGTGTGTGTGTGTGTTTAATCGTTATTTTATCATTTTTAGTAAAATTAACTTCGGATACGTTTGGTTTGTAATACATTTACTTTTAATAATATATCTGTATATATAAATTTGTAATTTAGATATTTGAATAATTAATTTAGTTTTTTAAAAAGTAAAAAAAAAATAGATTTTTTGGATATTCGGATAATCCAATATCCGGATCTGAAATTTCGGATTCAAATTCTCGGTATGAAAAATCTCTATCCAAAGTTTCGGATATCCGATTTTGGATACCCCTACCGTCTATAACTTTATATGATTCGATTGATCAAAATTTAATCGAACTAATAATTAATCAGTTTGATTGGTTATAATGAAGGGTTTGGATTCTTACAGAATAATCCGTAATAGATTGTTTTGCATATATATTTGAGTACTCAGGTTGTCAAGATCGAAATCTTACCTAGGATCGTTTAGTCTCTGCAAGATCAGGATCGTAGGATCGGATCGGGATCGTAATTAAGATCATATCACAATTTCACTACTTTTTAATTTTTTTTCTAGGTACTATAATTTGTGATTTTATATTATAAATTAATTATATAACACTTAAAAAATATTTATACGATAAATAGAAAAACAACGTACATTCATGTCTAAAATATTTACAGTCATCCAGAAAAAGTCAACCAATCATACATCCTATAATTTGATTCATTATCATGGTTGATAAAATGATTGGATCTAGGTAAAATGTTGGATCGAATTAGTAAACGATCCCTTGGGACCCCGTTTAAAAGAGTCTGGACTGAGTAAAAGGTAGGATCAGATTGGTGACTGATCCTATGATACTGCGAACGATCCCACGATCCTAAGTCCGATCTTGCTATAAAACGATCCTACACTGATCCTGCTCGAAATCACTTGGTAGGATCGTAGGATTGACCTTACTCGCGATCGTAACAACTATATATTTGAGGATGCAAATACGTCTTTAGTGTGGAATTAACCAAATTAATCAAACAAAATTAATTTAGTGGGTTGTGTATTAAAGTTTCGTGTGAGAGAAACATGATAGTATTAGATAAATATATGATATATATTTTATTTGTTTTAAGTTATTAAAGTAATTATTTAATGATATAAACTTTTTTTTCATAAAAATTATAAATTCTTTTAAGTTAATTTTACTTATATATGTTTATATTACTAACTGAAAAAATAATAGATATCTCAAACTGTTAAATTGCTTTGATTAATTCATTTTGAAACAATGATATAATCGATCTTATTTGTAGTTTTGTATCAAATTAAAGTTACTAATTTAATCGAATATTTATAAAAGGAGGAGTCTAAAATCTAAATAGACCTCCAATGATTTTAATGGACTCCATATTTCTTTTATTAAACATAATTATTATACAATGATTCTATGTTTTTTTCTAATGATGTGTTACTTTTTTAATAATGTATACTATTTCTAAACATAATTATCACATAATTACTATGCAAAGGGTGTCCAAAAAGTAAAACCCATATAAAAACACGTCAAAGTGAATTATCCATGTCGTCCCTAATAATAACTATACTTCAAATGATAAGATCAACTTTTTATAATAATTAGTTTATTCTACCGAATCGTTTTTAATTATTTAATAGAAATTTATTTTATATCCAAGAATGATAACATTAATTTAATCAATAATTATATAAATTCTCTCTCAAGATGTGCATTTTGGTGGTTAACACTTAACACGACGTCGGACGTCATTTGCATAAGTTGCACGTAGACTGAGGAGAAATCATGGTCTCATTTATTTTGACATTTTCATATTTTAATTTAGGGTATTCTATGTAAATTCTCTCGACTGTTAATCATACAACCTCTTTTTAATTGTTAATGATACAACCCCCTTTTCAATATCAGAAGGGATTAACTTTTAATTACTGGGTATCGCGTTATTAATAATAATCATGTGAATAAGATGGTGTGTGATTAGTAAAAATTAAGGAGAGAAGATGTATATATAGCAATGCACTTTAATTTATCTTAAATTTTAAATTTTAATAATATAAGAATGTTTGTTACATTTCATATTTAAATGGATTTCGGACGGTTTGTTATATTTCAAACCTTCTAATGGAATTTAAGAAGTGTACTAGTGTACTAGGGTTTGAAGTAAATGTATTTTTAATTATATTTCAAAATTAAATATTTGATAGATTTGAACTGGGGTTGCAGTAAGATTATGACAATAGTTTTGGTTCAAACATTTGATCAAACACTTTGTAGGCATAATAAAAAGAATTTCCAAGTAGACAAGACCCAATGTTTGAGGTATGAACAAGTAATTTATAACGCTATACAATAACAGAAACAAATTTACCGGTGAAATTTGGCAGTTTGGCTAATGATGATGAAAAATTCTACAGCTTCCAAGCGGACGGAAACTCCTACCAGAAGTACAGTTCAAGCATCAATCCAGTATGGAATGATAGATCAATCTGAAAGATGAGTCATGAATGCTAGATTGCAGGGATAGGCATTCAACTGTTCGGCAACCGAAAGTAAGAACCAATCAAATTAGATCATGAATTTGTAAAAAAATACTGAAACTTTGAGATCAGAGAAGGAAAACATTCATGATACAACACAAAAAACCATAACATTACCTGTAAAAGTGGCTCAAATTTTGATTACAATTTGCAAGCAAACAAACAAAATCATTCTGAATTTGATAGCGCCGACACTGAAATTGAATGCAGGTTAACTTCTGCTCAAATATTGATCATAAACATGTGAGAATAGATGGATAGAATGAGAATAGATGGAGAATAAGGATGAATTAAAAATGAAAACTGGTGACGAAGATAAATTATTGTAACCGGTGAATATTGATCGGAAAGCGGTGAGAATAGATGGTGAGAGTAAGAATAGATGGTGTTGTAGAGAATACAGTTGAGGAAGATAAATGCTTGTAACTGGTATAGATGATCCGTGAAGCAACCTCTTCTGATTGGATTTCTACTTAAAGTTATTTGTAATACATGCTTTATTAAGTAGTAATAGATATGATGTTCTTGTGGTGTTTGGATGTGACATTGGTAAACGCATGATGTGACATAGATATGATGTTCTTTGTTTTCGGCAAAAAATTTCGTCAATAAACTATGGATTCCGGAAAACGCATTTGTTTTTTTGTGTTTTCAGTTTTTTAATTTTCACTTTTCAAAATTACAAGTAAACTTAAAAACTATATTTTTAAGGTTTTCATCTTTTGTCTTAAATCTATTCACCTCAGTCTCATCTTTAAAAAAGAAACATTAGTTTTAAATTGTTATAAATCAAGTATATAACAAGTTTGTATTGTTTATTTAAGGGTTTATTATGAAAAAACAACACGTTTTCATCCCTCAACGTTATTTTTTTCTATAAAAAACCTTAAGTTATTCATTTCTTTTTGGTTTAGTGAAATTTGGACATTAGACCCCGGTTATAATTTGTGAACCGGGGTTTAAAAAAACTAAAAAACCGGGTTCTAATGTTCAAATTTCACTAAACCAAAAAGAAAAAAAAAATTGAGGATTTTTATAGAAAAAAATAACATGGAGGGACGAAAACGCAAAGAACATGAAAACATGTTGATTTTTTTTCATAATAAACCCTTTATTTAATACCAAAACCTAAATTCAATCTTAAAATATGAGAGTTAAAATTGAATTAATATAAAAATATAGCGAAGGTTGTTAAATGTTAATTATTTATATTTAAATATAAGTTTAAAGCTTACACTACTGCTTCACTTTTTACAAATCAAATGTTTTTATTACATGAAACAAATAGAAAAATAAATGTTAAAAACCAATAAAAAATTAAAATGAAAAATACTAATGCTAATTTATTATCATTAAGCTTCTTTGATATTTGAAGATATCAAGAGCTATACATATAAAGAGTAAGTGGTCTTGGGTTCGATTGTTGGACTCGTTCATTTGCAGGTGCAAGGATTGCAAGTACAGTTAGAACCGCACTTGCAACCATCATGTTCAGATGTTGCAGCTCCCATCTCTGATCCGTCGTTGCAACTATATAAAATCGATCACCATAAAAAACGTTAATTGCCATATACGACACGATGCTATCAACACATGAAACATGTCAAACTCACAATAACAATGTTAAAAGTGATCGAAAAGTTTTGATTTTTTGTAAAATTAATGTAAAAAATCCTAGTTTTCACAATAACTGTGTAAAAGAATCTTGATTTGTATAAGGTTACAAACGGGAGGTGATTTGTACATAACAAAATTTTTCTATACACAACAATCTCATTATAAATATTCATCATACCCTTAAAAGTAACTTTTAAGTATTTTCATGATAAAAAAAACTAGTAGGAACATTAATTGTCATATACGACACGATGCTATGGACAAATGAAACATGTCAAACTCACAATAACAATGTGAGAAGTGATCGAAAAGTTTTTGATTTTTTGTAAAATTAATATAAAAACTCCTAGTTTTTCACATTAACTGTGTAAAAGAATCTTGATTTGTACAAGGTAACAAATGTGAGGTGATTTGTACATAACAAAATTTTTCCATACACAATAATCTCATTATAAAATATACATACCTTAAAATTAGTAACCTTTTAGTACTTCCATGATAAAAAAAAAACTAGTAAGAACAATACAGTTATTTTAAGTGTAATTATTGGGTATGACAAAACATTATTGTGTACAAATCACCTACCGTAACAAATGCTTCCAATTCATAAAATTTCATCTTTCATAAACTCTCGAACCTTGCCACGTGTCAAAAGGACACATACAAGACATGCATGTGCATGATACATCATGCATGACATACATATGAGTCATGGCATCTTACAGCATGACTGATGCATGGTGTAATTAAACACGCAAATAAATAGTATCAAATTTAATATTTTCAAAAATGATTTATCTTTTTCATATTAAATTTTCTCCAAGTAAAGAGAAATTAAATGTAGATTGGTGGGTACCTTTCGGTGGGTGCAACACCGGCGACGGTGGTGTTAGTGGCGGCAGTCTCAGAGTAAGAGACGTCTGGGTTCATCTTGCAGCCGCCGCAGCCGGATTGGCATTTGCAAGCGGAGCCACAACCGCAGCTACCTCCACAGCAAGAAGACGACATTTTTGCTTTAATAAGATTATGGAAAAACTCAAAGGTAATCGGTGGTTATGGTGGAATAACCGGTGGTGCTGACGGTTTATAGGCAGCAGATGGAGGAGGGTGGTGAAACGGATTTTGGGGTCTACCGTCCACGTGGTGGTCAAATCCTATTAGGTTCTGACACGTGTTTGTTATTATTCTATTGAGGTGCTATTTTTATGGTAGCATGAAGTTTGAAAGTTTCTTTCGTTTAGAATTATTTACCTGCCATTTTTCTCCTTTTTTTTTTTTTTTTCCAGAAAATGATGTAGGAGAGGAATAAACTTTTGAGTAAAGGACATTTTGGTTCCCTGTGATTTGATGGTTTACCTGGATTCAGTCCCTTAACCTTAATAAAGTCAAATTTCATCCCTATTTTGCTAATTTTGTGCCCTTTTAGTCCCTCGTCCGTTAAATTTAACGACACAACCGTTAAATTTGTAAGAATGACATTTTTACCCTTTTCATTGAGACGCTTTTAGTCCCTATGGTTTTATTATTTACCCATTTATAGTCCAACATTTATTTTATTTTATCTTTATAATTATATTGTTTATAGATATACTTAATTCATTATAAACACACTTATTTTATTTATAAATATACTTATCTTTTAATATTTTATTTACATTTTAATTGTCCGTATTTTAGTTAAAATTTAACTTTTATTTTAATTAAAATTATATATTTTCTTTACTAATTTATTTAAAGTTCATCTTCTTTATTAATTTTAATTTTTATAATATTATTGTTGACATTTATATATGTAATTTTGTTAGTCGTGTTTAAGTAATATAATATCGTCAATATTTTTCCTCTCCATAGTCACTAATTCTTCAAGTATCTTCCAACCTAATCAACTATCGACACATAAATTATATAATATGTGATGGATATATACATATATATATATATATGTGTGTGTGTGTGTGTGTGTGGAATTTGGTTCCACAGCGTCCCTTGTGAAAGCCTGCGTATCCAGCGTCCCTGAATAGGCAAGGGTATTTTCGTAATTGAAGCGACCATTCACATTGCTTAAATTCATCATTCACATTAATTGATCATTCATATTAGTCAATTGATCATTCACATTACTTAATTGATCATTCACAACACTTATTTAACTTTTTATACATCTTGTACACTTATTAGATCATTCACATTACTTAATTAACCATTCATATTACTTAATTGACCATTCACATTACTTAAATGATCATTCACATTACTTAATTAATCATTCACATTACTTAATTGACCATTCACATTACTTAAATGATCATTCACATTATTTAATTGATCATTCACATTACTTAACATTGATGGTATGTAGAAGATGAAGTCTGACATTGCTGTTCTCGTCATTCATCAAATGTGAATGGACATTTACCTAATGTGAATGACCATTCACATTAGAAGATTGATCATTCACAAAACGTAGTTGACAATTAACAGGACTAATGTAAGGTGCTGATATTATTTCACCAATGTGAATGGTAAATTTCCTAATGTGAATGGCCATTCACATTAGCTGAATGATCATTCACATTGGTTGATGTTATTAATGTTTGATAGATTTGAGAATTTGAGCGTTACATGAATGACCATTGTTACTGTTTGTCATTAATCTTGTTACTGCTTGTTAGTAGTTGACGATGCACAGCATACATGGTGTGCTGATATGGTACAACCAATGTGAATGGTGAAATTTACTAATGTGAATGGCCATTCACATTAGCTGAATGATCATTCGCATTGGTTGATGTTATTAATGTTTGATAGATTTGAGAATTTGAGCGTTACATGAATGACCATTGTTACTGTTTGTCATTAATCTTGTTACTGCTTGTTAGTAGTTGACGATGCACAGCATACATGCTGTGCTGATATGGTACAACCAATGTGAATGGTAAATTTCCTAATGTGAATGACCATTCACATTAGCTGAATGATCATTCACATTGGTTGATGTTATTAATGTTTGATAGATTTGAGAATTTGAGTGTTACATGAATGACCATTGTTACTGTTTGTCATTAATCTTGTTACTGTTTGTTAGTAGTTGACAATGCTCATATTCACATGTTGTGCTGATATTATTTTACCAATATGAATGGTCAAATAAGCAATGTGAATGATCATTTAAGTAAGGTGAATGATCAATTAAGTAATGTGAATGATCATTTAAGTAACGTAAAATGTTAATTAAGTAATGTGAATAATCATTTAAGTAATGTGAATGGTCAATTAAGTAATGTGAATGATCAATTAAGTATATGAATGATCAATTAGTCAAATAATTATTGTGAATGATCAAATAAGTGTAAAAGAATTGTAAATAGTCAAATAATTCTTGTGAATGATCAAATAAGTGTTGTGAATGAATAATTAAGTAATGTGAATGATCAATTAACTAATGTGAATGATCAATTAACTAATGTGAATGATCAATTAATGTGAATGATGAATTAAGTAATGTGAATGGTCGTTGTAATTACGAAAATACCCTTCCAGCCAAAAAAAAGGGGGGGCGCGCTTTTTTTTATCACAACCATTGATTTTTTTAATCTTGTGGCTTTGGATGGGTACCCTTGGTACACTGGATTTTTGAAAGGACTCTTTTGAACCTAAATCTATATATATATATATATATATATATATATATATATATATATATATATATATATATATATATCCATTACAGATTCAGGTTCAAAAAGGTACCTCTCGAAATCAAGTGGATCCGAAGGTACCACCCTTAAAAAAAAAATTTAAATTTTTTTTGTCATAACTATGTTTAATTTAATGTTATACGCATGATATATGAATTTCACATACATTTACACTTTCTGTGTCCTTAAAAATTATGTGAATGCTCAATGCATACTTATGTGAATGGTCATCTATGTGAATGGTCATTTCACACCATGTGAATGGTGTGAATGATCATTCACATGATCTTTGTTTACCATTCACAAGATCTATGATGTTGCTTCTTTTGAAAAAAAAGTCTTATAATGTTGTCTTATACATGTCTATTCAAAAAATATATAGGTGAATGATCATTCACATTAGGGTACGCTGGAATCTTACAGGTACGCTAATGAACCTGATTCATCCATCACATATTATATAATTTATGTGTCGATAATTGATTAGGTTGGAAGATACTTGAAAAAATAGTGACTTTGGAGAGGAAAAATTTCGATGATATTATATTTACTTAAACACAACTAACAAAATTACATATATAAATGTCAACAATAATATTATAAAAATTAAAATTAATAAAGAAGATGAACTTTAAATAAATTAGTAAAGAAAATATATACTTTTAATTAAATAAAAGTTAAATTTTAAATAAAATACGAACAATAGTAAATGTAAATAAAATACTAAAACATAAGTATATTTATAAATAAAATAAGTGTGTTTATTATGAATTAAGTATATCTATAAATAATATAATTATAAAGATAAAATAAAATAAATGTTGGACTATAAATGGGTAAATAAAAAATCATAAGGACTAAAAGTGTCTCAATGAAAATGGTAAAAATGTCATTTGTACAAATTTAATGGTTGTGTCGTTAAGTTTAACGGACGAAGGACTAAAAGTGCACAAAATTAGCAAAATAAGATGAAATTTGACCTTATTAAGGTTAATGGACTGAATTCGGGAAAACCATCAAATCACAAGGACCAAAAATGTCCTCACTCTAATATTTATATAGTTTTTTAAGAAAAAAATATTTATTAAAATTTCTGTGTAATACACGGTTAATAAACTGGTATATACAAATCTATCTATACTATTAAAAGAGTAACTAAATGCCACATGACATGCTCTCATTTAATTTGTCACATGTCGCTCTCTTTTTTCGTCACGTCATTTACTGATTTTATTTTTAAATTTTATAAATTATGGTTATCGTCCTTTTAATGATTAAATTACGATTACAGTACTTGTAGTTGACAATTTATTATGTCTTTGGTCCCTTTGTCCAATATTTTCTTTAAAATGACGATTTTGCCTTTTTATTTTTATTTCAGTTTTGGTCCTTGATCAAATTATTTCTTTTATTTCATTTTATTAATAGATTTTTATTCTTTTACTATTTATTTAATATAATTTTTAATTTTTTATTATATTTTCTAGTTATTACTATCAAAATTCAATTGAAATAAAAGGTTATTCAATATGTTTTATTTATTTATTTATTTGATATTATTATTATTAATAGTATTAATATTATTGTTTTGTTATGATTTAAGTATTTACATCATTACATGACTAAGTAGTAATCAATGAAAATAACATGTATATGACTTAATATAATATGTTGTATTTTTGTTAATTATTGTTATAAATACTATTATTATGGTTCATACATATTGATTTTAGACATACGTTGAACTATTTATATATATATTTTTCTAAATGTATATTACTTTTTATTTATAAAAATTGAAACTATTTCTGCATTTAATTTATTTATCTATTGTCTTTATTATATGTTACATTCATATAAATACTTATATATTTAATAATTTTTTATTCAAATTAATTTAATTATTTTGTTTTTATCTTAACCAACCAATTATATAATTTAACGTGTTTTCTATTCTAATTTAGTTATACCATAAAGTTAATGGTCAGATAAACCTTATACATATAATTTAAGGAAAACCATAATTGTTGTAATTATAACTTAATGAAATATATAATTATTTCGTAAAGTTAAAAAATTAAATTAATTTATACATATAAATATTGTAACACCCTCAAACTAATCCACAATGCCACATAAATACCACGTCAGCAACGATATAATATAATAATCCCTATACTAGTCCCAATACATACATGGAGAAACCCGATAGTTTTAAAACTTTAATCACATAAATAAGTCACGGAAGTCCCTGAATATATTACTCACTATCCGAAGTACGCATAAATATTCTCCAAAATATAACTACCTCTGAAATAGGCAGCTAACTCCTCGAAGATGTCACAGTAACTCTACTTGGGTCCAGCAGGCCTACTAAATCTCTGATCACCTGAGACACACACACACACAACAACACACACTGGGTCAGCTAACGCTGGTGAGAATGCAAGGGTTAGTGTACGATTATAAAACTCAATAAATAAGTAACTCGATAATAAAACGTTCAGCATTCTCTACTGAACAAGTATATGAGATCCCACATGATGCTCAACTCGCGTGGATAGGCCCACGTGCCAAAATAACTCGCGTGGATAGGCCCACGTGCCAAAATCCCTAGACCGCACAAAGCAGTCATCAGGAACTCAAAAAGGGAATTGGGAGCGACCCAACCCCTGCCCAGCCGTACGGTTTAGTATCTCAACAGCTCAAGTGTCCCAAATCTCATATAATAAAACACTGTTCTCAATATAACACAATAATACGTGCATGATAATATCTCAATAAAACTCGTAAGAAAACTCATAATATCTCGTAAAAAGCTCAGTAAAAGATCATGCAAGTATTAGTAAAATAATCGTACAAGTATCTCAATAAAAACATGCAAACTCACCTGCCCTGAAGTCAAACTACTCAAGTCTCGGTTCCCTGCCCGTCCTCAACCCTATCAACTCGAGACCCTGGAATCACAACACAATGACTCTATATCACAATCATAATCACAACTCAATATCTCAATCACAACCCGACAGCTCTATACACGACTCCCCAATACTCAACATCTACATACACAGTACTCGAATAAACTCGCACAAACCCAGATACTCGTCCACCAACCCACACAACCCGAATACTCAAACACAAGATCCCAACTAACCCACACAACTCGAACACTCAAACACGAGATCCCAACCAACTCACACAATCCCAGATACCCAAAAGACGCATTCTCAATATCACAATCTCATCCCAACAGCTTTATACGATTCTCAACAACTCACGAGACCCTAAAGACTCATACACAAGACTCACAGAACTCGAAAACCCGACCTAAAACCCCAGCCGCATCGCGGCCGCACTGACCATCGCGGTCGCGGCCGCGCTGACCATCTCGGTCGCGGCCGCGCTCCAGACAAACCGCCTGCGATCACATAAGAACATCGCGGCCCGCGATCCCATGATCACGGCCGCGCTCACGGACGAACAGAACCAGAACACTCTGTTTCGCTTAAAACCAGGGGAATCACTCCCCAATCTCGAAACCAACCCGATAAAACTCAATATAACGTCTCGAATTTACTCATAACATACATATAGCTTAATTCACAACCTCAAAACAACTACCAACATAAATTTCCATGAATCTGAGACTAAACTTACCAAAACTTACAAGGAAAGAAGTTGATAACGAATTTGGAGCTTCAATCACCACTTCGAGCCTCAATCTTTGCTTGTTGCAGCCTCTGGAAGCCAACACCCACACACACATACTCAGTTCTCTGATTTTGAAATGGAGTAAATGGAAGCAAGCAACCATATAGCTCAACATTATATACGTTTCCTCTTTAACTCGGTTCGATACCCAATATCCGAACCCGCTATCCCAAAATACAAACTTCATATCACCGGTTCTCAATTTAATTAATAATTCTTAATATTATAATCTCTTATTAAAACTTAATCCCGACACCCGGTTAATCCAAAATCTTATCACGTGACACTTCCACGTAAAACTCAATAATTGGCCCAACTCATTTATAATATTATAATCAACCCAATCACATAATTCCACGTCCCCGTCCCAAAAGTGGGATGTTACAAATATGTAAAGTTTACATATTTTGTTGATTTTAAACTATATTTTTTTGTTTAACAAAGAGTAAATATATTAAATAAATAGTAAAAAATAAAAAAGCTATTAATAAACTAAATAAAAAGAAATAATTTGATCAAAGACCAAAACTGAAATAATAATGGAAGGGCAAAATCGTCATTTAAAAAACAATATTGGACAAAGGGACCAAAGACATAATAAATTGCAAACTATAAGTACTGTAATCGTAATTTAATCATTAAAAGGATGAAAACCATAATTTGTGTATAACCACAGGGGAAAATTGTAATTTACCCTAAAATCTAATATGGATTAATTTAATAACTAACTAACTAAAATTAAACTTACTTTATTATTTATAATCATTATATTATACATATATATAGATATCAATTTCTAACTGGGTATAAACCTAGTTGGTTTAATAAACTAACAATCTAATTATTGTACGACGGTTTCTTAAATTTGTAAAATCAATTTTATTTTTAATTTTATTTTATAGATGGAAAGAGTAAAAATTGGGACGGAGGGAGGATATTTTTGATCTGACATCGGTGGCCGCCATTCTCAACAACTTTCCGATCAACCCAAACCCATCCTTCCCTACCCTCAGATTATCTTCATCTCTCACTCCATATACAAGCCTCCATCTTTATCATTTGTCAATGGATTCTTCGTCATCCTCACCCTCTTCATCACCGGTGAATTGGGAAGCCCTAGATGCTCTTGTCATCGAATTCGCTAAATCGGAGAACTTAATCGAAGAATCATCTCCTCCTGCTTCTCCTTCTCCTTCATCTTCATCTCCATCTTCCTGTTCCTCTTCTTCTTATCAGTATCGGCTGCTGATTCTTCAAATTAGACGCTTATTGCAATTCGGTGACATCGATTCCGCCATTGATCTCTTACGTCTCCACGCTCCTTCCATTCTCGACGACCACCGCCTTCTTTTCCGTCTACAGAAACAGGTAAACGACTTGTAGTTTCGATTAGAATATTCTTGAACAGAGTCGAACCAATTTTTTTGGTCAATGTGCTAAGAGGTTGTTTATAACTTTATTGATGAAGAAATTTATTGAGCTTTTGAGGAAAGGAACTGAAGAGGATCGTAATTCTGCGATTAATTGCCTGCGGACTGCACTAGCTCCTAGCGCCCTCGATGCCTATCCTGTATGTTCCTATATATACTTTTTTATTTGCAGCAAATATCTGTTGTTGTCGAAAGTTAGTTTTGCTATTTTCGTTGAGTGCCTTGGCATAGTTAGAAGTAGTACATAATTTAGAACATATCAAAAGCGGTTGGAGATTACAAAGTCATACGTGATCCACGAATCCAACAACAAACACTGGATCCCTTTCTGTGTTTACTTGAAGAGGAAGTAGATCAAAATTTTCTATTTTTCTTATCCTTTTGCCCGCCATTTTCCATTCTGCATTTCTGCACCACTATCTATACACATGGTAATTAAGCTTATAGTATCTTGAACTGCATGAAATGAAATAAAGGTATCGATTAGGACGGAGTGGATAGATTTAAGGTTGAGGCTTCAAAGTCGTATGTTGTCTGATGTCTTTCTATTTCTTACGGCTCTTTAAATGTACAATAATTGAGATCCCATAGGGGTGGCTTACTGGTGATCAATGCTTGGATTCTCTTGAGGAGGTTTGGAGTTCAATTCCTGCAGGTTTCAAACTCCTTGGGGCCACTTGTCTTTCTAAGAAATAATACAATAATCAAGGTTCAATGAGTGGAATTAAGAAAGTCTTTTTTTTAGGATAGGTTTATTTTCCTAGCATTGAAGACCTAGGAACTCAAAAGATTATATTAATGGCAAAGAAATAAGGGTGAAATTATCAGAGCTCATGAGTGAGCAATAGTTTATGGCTAAAGACTTTATGGGTTGGATCATATCGCTTATATTCCTTCAGAAAAACACAAAGAGAAGATATGCTGAACTTGTATTGAAAGTTAGACCAAACATCAGCGACGTGTGATTTTCTTGAGGGTATTTTTCTTCTGTTTTAGCATTTGTTTATCTGTATATGCTCCTCATTTTGATTGTAACATGGCTTTGTTCTTGATTCTAAGGAAGCATATGAAGAATTCAAGCATGTTCTGCTTGCCTTTATATACGATAAAGATGATCAAACATCTCCTGTGGTGAATGAGGTAGGAGTTCTCTATTGGTTACCTTCAAAACATGCATCTTGTAGAGTAATTGGTGCGTTTGCAATAGCTTTTTATGGTGTTCACACTGTGTCTTTCATCGTATTGAATGTCTACAGCATTTTACTTTGTAGAGAAAGCTTTGCGTAATTTCTATTCAAGTAAATTGCAATTTCTTATTGTATGTTTGCTTACTTCTCACATTCATCATTATAAGATTCCCAAGTCTTAGTGGGTACTGGGTAGTAAAGTATCTTTGATTATTGTTCAGTGGTCCGAGAGGAGGCTGTTTGAGCTTGCTGGATTGATGACGTCTGTGTTGAGAGCTCACTTGCATGCATATGATCCCTTTTTCTCGATGGCAATCAGATACCTCATCAGGTCTATATTCATTTATAGTTTATGATTTCTGTCAGCAATTCCGTAGCTTCTTTCTTGCACACAGACACACACAAGCTGTGATTGATGTCCTATCAATCTTTCAGCATACATAAAGGATTTTGCTTCCGCCAAGGGATTTCTTCACCGATATCAGATCTCACTGAGAGGTTGCTGCTTGAGGAGCGTGATCTTCCTGCCACCCCACAAGAAGGTTGGTTTGACGCACCTCCATTTGACGAGGTACTATTTGTATCTAAGTTTATTTTTGATTTCATCATGCTAATCTTACTAACATGTGCGCTTTGAATTTTAAGAAGCTCAAGTTTATTTGTCTGTTGGTTTCTTAATATATCTGAGATCAGGTGGACATACAAGCCCTTGCACATGCTGTTGAGCTTACAAGACAAGGGGCAGTCGATAGCTTAAAATTTGCGAAGGGTGATTTATTTCAAGCATTCCAGGTAAGCTTACATCACACTTATCCCTTAATTCTTACTATTAAGGTTCTGTTCCCTGATATCTCGAGCTTAGTGAGAAGACATTCGTATATTCAGATAGTAAAATATGTATGAAGTGATTGGAATTATGTGATCATCATTGCAATGTTAAGTGTTCTTTTTATACACATTTATTATGTTAAGTGGTAGGTTTAGGTGGACCAGTGACAGTAGTCATGGTACCAGTAAAATTACAGTCAATCTTATTAATTACTTAAATTTGTCAACTAGAATTGCTGACCTTTCTATGAAGTGAGTAGCAGATACAGCCATACAGGAAATTATTTCGCTTGGGCACCATAATGGGGGTGTTCATCAATTTAGTTTAAGGGTTCTTTGACACTCGGGTTAGGGTGTGAAACAGTCCAAAATCAGACTCGTCCAAAACAGGACTGAACCAAAACTGAAAATTTTGAAAAATTGGAACTAAGAACCTGACCGGTTGGTACCAATTCAGGTTTTTTCTTGACTTTTTCAAAGGAAAATACAAAACTGGAATGGAAATGAAAGTTTGAAGAAACTGGAGTTGAGAACCGGACTGTTTGGTACTGGCCCAATTCCAGTACATTTTGTCGGTTTCAGACTGAATTTAGCATAATAAATAACATAGTTTCGAAAATTTCAAAACGTATCAGATATCAAGATATGAAAAAGGGGAGGGAATGGGTGGACAAGTGGTTGCTGGCAGCGGCGGATGTCCTGCTGGTGTGCTGCGGCCGGCAGAGGTGTGGCTGAGTCAGTGGCCAATTGCGTTTATTCATCTTATAAACAAAACTAGTTTGATCTTTGGCTAAACGTAAGGCAAATTAGAAAACACAAAAAACGGACTTGCTTGTCATTTGTATGTAGCAGGATTTATAAAATAGAAGGGCTTAGTAGGTTACTGTGATTGGGGGCACCTTATGAATTGGATTGGCACCTGTATATCGACTTGGAAATATTACACATGGCTACATATAACCTCAGGGATCCCACGTTGAAATTAAAGATAGTGATCCAAAACATAGTCACATAGTTCGCGGATCGCTTTGGTACAGGAACAAGGACCGGGAACGCTGTTCGCTAGGTTAGGCGTATTTGGTACGGCCGTACGGAGGGGGGTAGGTTCATATCGGTACACCTCCGGTACGTTGTACCTTACGTTGTGGTACTCTGTACCGACTATCATAAACGGATTTCATGAACATATTTGAGCTGAATTCCAGAAACTAATTTTGAGTTTGAGATCGTAAGAAGACTGAAGAGTAGAAGATGATAAGAAATTGAACATTCTAAACAAATTAATAGGAGTTAGAATGAGAAATTTAATCATAAGATTATTGTCGAGAATTTTGAAATTGGTACAGTGAATCTGAAAACAGGGAGTTGAGGACGATTCTTTCTTTTGCGCCTGTGAAACCAGCGTTCCTTCTCTGCGATTCCTTACCAATTCGTTGTTTTTTTTTTTAATTTGGGTAGATCCTAAACCCATTCCTTTAGGCGAATGGATCGAATTGAAAAGCGTTTTGGATCAAATTGAGCATCGTCCCGAATTGCGACCCTACTAGCGAGGGGAACAATTTCGTTCCATGATCGGGAACAAAGCGATCAGATCTTAGATCGTGGCATGTTGAGCGAACTATGTGACTATTATCTAAAATAACCCACCCATGTTCAAGATAGATATGGAAGGAAAAAACCATGGATAGGTGAAGAGATGCAAGAGCAAGAAGGTTGGTGGAGGAGGAATTGCAGTAACGAGGAGGGCAGAAATGGAGGTAACAACGGCAGCGATGAATTGCAGCGGTGAGAGAGCAATGACGACGAGCAGCAAATGGCAGAGATGGAGAAGAGTCTCGACAAGCAGGGAGGGAAAACCATCAAATCTCTCAAATATGGCAGGGGTAAAGCACGGAAGAAGTTAAGAGAAAAAAAAGGCTGAGTGGAGACCAATGGGGTTTTTGGGCTGAAGGAGAAGTCTGAACGAACTTCTAAACTAAATGAATTAATTCCCAAACAAACACAGTTATATGAAAGGGCTGAGCATGTCTTTTCTCCATTCAGTCAATAAAGTCACAAACAAACACCCACTTAATATGTTACATATTGTGTTTGACTATAGGCCGTGGGACCGGTCGGCGGGGGACCTGGAGGGTGGGTTACCCTTTTTTTATTGTGTTCAACATGGCGTAAGCATTACCATGTGATGCAGTCAGTGTGTTCTTTTAATTGGGTCTGACTATTCATTTCATGTGTATACATATATCAAATATATGTCATCAAGAGACATTATTGCAGACGCTGTGAATTTGGGTATGGATCTTATAAGCTCTTGCAAGCATTTCATTTTATCTGCAGTTCCCTTTTCAATTCCCATGCTTCAGTTAATACTTTGTTGGATGATGAAAATAATTTTTATTGGACTTCAGGTTTGGTCTAAAATCATGTTAGACTCCAGTTATTTCATTAATGTTTTCCATGTAAAACGTTCATATTCTAATCATATATGCTACAGAATGAAGTGTGCCGGATGAGATTGGACATCACCATGCTCGATGAACTCGTTCATGAGTATTGTGTCTATAGGGGCATCGTCGACTCTGGTGCTCTGAATCCTTCTTGTGAGTGATATGGTTTCACATTATTAACTTATTTGCCCATGCTCTCTCTCTCTCTCTCTCTAATTTTAATTAATTCTGATTCATCTTATCTTCAGCCCAGGGAATGCAGATAGTTCATGAGCCATCAGAGTCTAACCAAACAGAATCCGAATCTACTTTATCTGCTGACTTCTCTCTTGAAGTTAGAAGTGGATCCAGTAAGGTCGCTGATACCGACATGGATTCACCTGGCACTGGTGCTGTCAGCGTTCAGAACCCTGATGCTGAAGACCGATACCCTTGCTGTACAATTAGCAGCCATGAAGACTGTAGTACGAGTGGAATGTATCGACATAAAGCTTCTAAAGTCCTGCAAAGAAATAAGAGTCGAGGAATCGGGGAAAGGAACAAACGCAAGAGGTGGAGGGGAAGACATGAAACACAGGATTCTTTTCTCAACCGAGGCTGCATGCAAGAGCTTAAAGCTACAACACTAGTTAACACGAATATATCAGAAGAGCAACAGGTATGGCCAGTAAGCTATGATTTTGAGAGATGTATTCTGGGGGAATAGAATTTAACTTTATTCTTGTGCCTGCAGGTTTCTGAAATTTCATCTGCAGTAGATGTTAAAGAGGACAAATATGAGATTATGCTAGCAATAAAGGAGTTGGCAAACAAAGGAATGGCTGCTGAAGTTGTAGAAGAAATAAATGATATGGACCCTAGTTTTTTTGCACAAAATCATATTCTTCTCTTCCAGCTAAAAAGGGTGAGTGATTTATTTATTTAGTTAAACCCACTCCCTGCAACTCTAAGTCTCCAATTGAACAGCTGAAAACAGAATAGGATAACTCCAAACAGATTTGTATATTGCTGATCGTAAGAAGCCTTTGTTCCTCAGTTTTAATTCGTGTTCAATTAATTCAATTTAGAAAGCAAACTGCTAGCGGTCCTCTCTTGGAACAGGATCGTAGAGGATAATTAAATGCAATGCCACACTCTGACACTTGATTTTTCCTCTGGTTCCAGATTGAATTTTTGAAGCTTGTCAACTCTGGTGACCATTCTCGTGCTCTAAGGGTTGCTTGTTCCTATTTGGGACCTTTAGCGACAAGAGATCCAGCTCTCCTGAAGCCCTTAAAGGAGACCTTGTTGGCTTTGCTTACACCTAATGAGAAGTTTGTAGGAGAAAGCTTGCCATTTCATGCTCTTTCAACCTCACTCCAGGTCATTACTTTCTGAAGAAGTTATTGATTTCTTCTGTAAATATTGGATACCAGTGTGGTTCATATCAACTATAATTTTTGGTGAACCAAGTATATGATTTTAGTACATCCCATTCTGTATTATTTTACCTTTAGGTGGTGTTTGGATTGAATGATTTTAAAATGATGGATTTTAAAATGATAGGATTTTGAAATGTTTAGGGGTATGGATGGATTATGAAAGGTGGAGAAGTGTGGAATTTAAAATCCTAAATGAGCTAAATCCTTTCTTTTAATATTGTATCCAAACATGATAATGAAGGATTTCTAAATCCAAATCCTAAATGGGTTGTTTAAATCCTTCAAACCAAACACCACCTTAAATTCTTAAAAATTCCTGAAATAACTCTCTTTTGACAGTCAGTGGCGGATCTAGGAAATTTTTTATCGGTGTCATTTTGGTAAAATAGAAAACTAATAGGTGTCGGTTACGTATGTTATGTGAATTTTAAGGGAATTTTCTAGTATATTACATATTGCCGACAAAATTTGTTGGTGTCACGTGACACCGGTCGAAATAAGCTAATCCGTCCATGTTGACAGTCTTGCATAGTTGCATTATCTAGGCGAAGTCACTCTTGACCCTTTTTATAAAGTATATATAGACCATGTGTGGATGATTTTATTTATTCATGCATGTAGATGCTTGACATAATAATGTTTCATGAAATCAGTCAGGGTAAGTTTTTTTCGAGTCATTCTCATGTGCTCCTATTTATGTTGTAGATGGTTTACTTGGTGTAAGAAAAAGTTGCTCATTTTGGGTCTGCACTCATATAGTAATGTGTAGCATATGATTACTCAAAAGAATTATTTTTATGGATAAGTTTTATCGTGGCTTTTGACTAGTGAAGTTGATTATGTTTACTCTCTTTCCTGCATTTGATTCAGGAAGATTTTTATTTTTTTTGGCTGTGAATAGGTTGCAATTGGTAGGAGGCTTGGCATCGAAGAACCTCAGCTTATGAAGATAATGAGAGCTACCCTTCACACACACAACGAGTGGTTTAAGCTTCAAATGTGTAAAGATCGGTTTGAGGGTCTGCTAAAGATTGACGTTCTGAAAGAAGTGAATACTTGTCTGCTTGCTGATACTCTCTCTAAATCAAGTGCTGATATTGGGAACCATAGTTCTTCCCAAGGCACTGCAACATCGAGCAGTAGAATGCAGGAAGATGGCAACAGTCCTGCTCAAGTATCATCCACTGGAGATGTTGTGTCTGATGAGTCTGCAATACTCAAAGTTATGGTGAGTCCCCCTACCCCTTAGGTAGCATTTGGATTACAGGATTTTGATATACCAGGATTTAAATATGACAGAATTTGAAAATGACAGGATTCAAATGTGACAGGATTTGAATCATGTCATGTGTTTGGTTTGCAGGATTTCAAATTCAATTATTTCTAAAATCCTGTTTATTTGCAAATGTATTAAATGATATAAAGCAGGTAGGTGTACAAGAAGTAAGGTAAGGTATGTTAAAAGGTTGGCAAGGTGTCGATAGGTAGGTAGGGGGTGGGTGGGTGGGTGGGTAAGGTGTGCTGGGATGTGAAGGGGTAGTGCGGGGTGAGTGCGTATAGGTAGATGTGGGAAAGGTAGGATGGGTGAGGATAGGATACGATGTATATTTGGTGTGGGATTGGTTGAGGTAAGATAGGTGGGTAGGTAAGGGTGGGGTGGGGTGGGTAGGGATGGGTGAGAAGGGGTAGTATGGGGTGGGTATGTATATGTAGATATAGGTGAGGTGATGAGTGAGAGTAAAATATGATGTCTTATTGGGTCGGGGAGGGGATGGGTAGGGTGGGTAGGTATGGCAGGTAGGGGTAGGGTGGGTAGGTACGGTATAGTAGGTACAATGGATTGGTGTAGGTAGGTAATGTAGATAGTTATCATTGTTTGGTATATGTAGTTAAGGTAGGGTGAGATGGATGGGGTGGGGTGGGATGGGGTAGGTGTTGGTAGGGTAGGGTAGGATCAATTGGTATAGGTAGATGGTGGTTAGGTTGAGAGTAAGAGTAATATTGTCATTTGGTTTGGATTTTGAAATGTAAAAATATGGGATTTTGAGTAGAGAAGTATTCTAAAATCTTAAAATGGAGGATTGTGAAATGCTAAACGAAAATGAAATCCCTCTATTTTTTTTTTTGCCAAACATGATAAGAGAGAGATTTTCAAATGAAAATCCCACCAGTTTAACTGAAATCCTGCAAACCAAACGCCATCTTAGTATATAGTTTTTGAACCATGATCAGTGGAGTCACAAATTAAATTGACATGTTGCACCTGATTTGGGGTGGTAATGGTATTGGCGCAGGAGTTCCTTGCGTTGCCAAGGGCGGACGCCATACATCTGCTGGCACAATACAATGGAAATGCGGAGACGGTCATCCAGCAGATATTTGCCTAGTATTGTTGCATGCATGTACAATTAATTGTACATTATTTAGTTAAACATTATACAGTGTTTCCAATTTGATAAAAACTATATGTAATCGTATACATTATTTAATTCATTTGTACCATACAACATTTATACTAAACCCGCGGATAGATCCCTGTGGAAACCAAAGGTTCTTATGAATGAATCTGTTCAGTATAGGGTGGATGTAAAATGGATACTGTGTATTTATAAATTCATGGGATGCTTTGTTGGAACTCTAATGATTAACAAATTATGGTTAACAAACCATGCATTATGTAAATTTGGGGAATAGAAATTTCTCCTTAATTCTCTTCATTACCATCCTTATGTAATTAATTTTAATATTTTATATAATTTGTAACAATTAACGAATATGTTCGTTATTTTCATCAATCATATCTATCATTTAATGTTTTTATCAATTATAACATTTATTTGAGCTTTAAAATGTTAATTGAAGTTTTCTAACTTTTGCCATACTAAATTAATGCCATTTTTGTTTGAAAATTTAATTCGTCTGTTTTTTACGGTTGGAAATTTAGAGAATAGATCATGATAATTGATGTTGTAAAGTTGGTTAAAATGTGATAATAATAATAATAATAATAATAATAATAATAATAATAATAATAATAATAATGTGTTAGAAAATAGATAATGAGAATTGATGAAACTTTTTGATAATATATCATGAAATATGATAATAAAGCATATAGATAATATATTTTTACCAAAAATCACATGAGAACCCATGCTAAATTGAAGTGACTAGTGACACTTTAGTAATACAATTGGCATAGGATCATGCTATACTATGTACGCCCTATTTCTTAATTTTCATTAATCCAACACCCTCGTACCACACTACCACCTTCCTTCATGCTTGATAACTTGTGAAATTAGAGGCCCTTGTGAAATTAGAGGCCCTACGAATTTTCAGCCCTACCTTCGGATAGCCCTTTACGCCTGGTTCCAAGGTTAACAGGACCATACCCGAAGTTGAATTAGGCCTTGTTTGTTTACCTATTAATCGAATCATTAATAGGTTATTTTACATTTAAATGACTTCTTAATGGTTTCTTTGTAAACAAACAACGCCTTAGTGTAATCTGGTCTGATTATTGGTTTTAATTTAATTAAAGTTTGGTCCAATTGGAGTTTTGAACCCTTGCATACCACTAACTACAAAATGTTGATAAAAAAAAATTATAAAATGAGCAAACTAATACTAAAAATTAAACTACATAAATAGGGCGCACATGGATAAATATAATATATACAGGGCCGGCTATTAGCCTGTGCAGTCTGATCCACTGCACAGGGCCCCCAAAATACAAAGGGCCTCCAAATTTTACTGGGCTTACATTACATATATATGTTTTTTACAGGCCCATTTTTAGCTCCATTAACCTAATCAGATGCAAACAATGTCCGTCCTATCAATTAGTGTATCTACATTGATGCGTAAAGGGCTGTCAATCCTCCTTGAGCGACTACTCAGTAATCTACTCACTCGTATACACAGCGAACATTGCTTCTTTAATAAGCTATGATGTCTAATCCGGTCAGACAGAAGAGATCAAAAGTTGTTTGATTTTTCTTTCTCAGTAAGAGGTCTAATATCTAACCGTCATCTGTTAGAAAAAGTTTAAAAAAAAATCTGAAATCTGATCTCTAACCACGCCTGATTCCGTCGCTCTTGCAAATCAGCCAAATCGTCAGCGCTTTCACCGTCGTAGCCTCCTCTCCAGTGACCCATCATCGTGCTCTCACTGGGATACATCAGGCAGCGCCTCGACACCTCCACTCCTCTTCTGGGTTTTTCTTCGTTTGAATGGGTAAAAAAGGGTTTTGTTTTGATTTTTGTTCTCCTAACTAAAAGATGTATTTCATTCCGTTGGAGAGAGACAAGAAATAGAGGTAGATGAGTTTTGTGGGTTCAAGTTGCAGGTTGCAGCTTCAAAAGGTATGGGTTTAAACTGCAAAAGTAAAGGGTGGGGGTGAGGGTGAGGGTTTGTAGGTCTGTATGTAAGTATATTGCAAAAACCAAAAAGTGATAGATGATTTGATTTAAAGTTTAGAAGATAGGTGGCTCAAGGAAATTTTGATGAGTGTCAAATGGGTGGCCATTTGTAATTGGTACTTATAACATATAATTTTAAATACAATAAGATATTCTATAGATTTTAAAAAAAAAAACAAACGATCATGTCTATTTATATTTTAGACTTTTGACATCATCACTAATTAATTAGACGAAAATAAGTTTTAGATGTTTTATCTCTAAAAAAACAAACAGCCCCTTAAATCATTTGGTCTAAAAAAACATACAGCCCCTTAAATCATTCGTTGTGATACAATCATTCAATCTGGACAAGTGGACAACGATATTTCAGATAGACCTTTCTTGTTTATAATTGTGCTTCTAGCCATCTAGGCCATCAAATACTGTAATGTGCAGTTTAAGATGTTATATCACTACTTTGTCTTAATGTGTCAACTGTCCATTATGGTGTCTAATAACATGTATCACATTTTTCAATCGTTATTTTAATCTTTTGGATGTCTATCATTTTTTTAACGTATAATGAACTTATATATATCTATATATTGAAAAAGTTAGTTTATAGAAGGCCTATTTTATGATTGTGGCACAGGGTCTCCAAAATCAATGAGACGGCCCTGAATATATATGCTAATTAATTAACACGTATAGTCAACTCTATAATCAACTCTTATCTTGTGACTTGCGAGAGTGGTCTAAACGTGTTGTATAAAAATATGCAAACTAATAAATAATCGAGCTCTCATGTTTTGAATATGACTCACTAATTAAGGCCTATTATATAGGATGATTAGCCATTTAATTTTATTTATTTAAATAATAGTTAAATGAGTTCATTTAAAAGTTATCAAATGTATTTATAAAAATTTATTTTAGGTAAAAAACGAACAAGAATTAAATCCAACATTAGGGGTCTTGTGTTTTATTTTTTTTTTTTCTTTTCAAATTTATTAAAACTCTTGTTCATGCACTCTATTTTGTGACAGGTAGACATAGAACGATAAAAGAAAGTCTTTTTGAAGGATATACTAAACGAAAATAAACTCTAGCTAGCATATATCCTCTTCAAATAGAAAAACACGAGCCTTGAGTTATTTCAAACTGATCTCGTTGAAGCTCCCATAAGACCATAATCTTAGCCGCTCTATCCTCCACACTTCCATCCTTTCTGCGATGGTGCTAAACTTCTGATTAAATCTTTTTTGGTACGCTATAAGTCAATTTATTAAAATAAAATCATTCCATGTTGGGCATAACAAAATTTTTTTAAATGGTTTTGACTTTTGAGATTTGGTTGACGCTAGCTAGCTTTTTAAGTTTAATCTATGAAAAATAATATTAAACATTTGATAACAACTCAAAAAAAATTTATAAACAAAAAATCTTTAACTAATTATTATATATAGAAAATGAAGTTTGCCACTTTATTAGAAATAGAATACAAGCTGTATACACAAATATACAATAATAAATTAAATATTTAATACAACATTTTCAAATTTGCATCATTTAATTAAATTAAAAAGAAGTTAATTCACTCGATCAAGCTGTACTCCCCCCATCCGTTGAATTTGACTCCCTTAGTTTTCGTTCATCCGAGAGTTGTATAGCAAACCTGCATTTGAAGAAAAACGCATGCATTAATAACTTGTACCTTTTTAAACCCGGTTTTCCATCATCTATCTAGGGTTACTTGTACGTACCTTTTCAATGCTTCACGGTTTGTACCACCATCAGGGATCGGTTCAAACACTCCGGTATCGGAATTCACTCGGGAAACCGGTTTATCCAATAAACTTTCCCCAACATTCACGAGGTCGTTTAAATTTTTTGTTGTCGCTAAATCGACAGAAGACAAATCCCCGGTCAACGTGTCGTCCTAGTTTCGGCATGAAAACAATATATGTTTTAATTTCAACGTACGGTTAGTGGATCGAACATATAGAATATATGTAACCGAGACATGTTTATGATCGAAAGCATGTTAATTTGAGGATATGATATGATCAAGGCCGGCCATGAGGGTATGCAGTAAGTGCGACCGCTCAGGGCTCCAAGTTTGATTGGGCCTCATCGGAAAATTGACTGTTGACCGGAAAAATGGTGAAAAGCTAAAGTTTGCTTAAGTTTAATCACTGAGTCTCACGTCATTAACAAAAAAATATATATGTGAGTGTGGGGATTTATGATTAGTAATATAAGTATATAGTAATGCCCTTTCAGATAAACATAGTTTTGAAAATTAATTATTTTGTTCAAGTCATATGAACGTGTCTTATATCATTGTTCTAAATGTTTTTTTTATATATATAACACTTGCTAGACTGCTAATAAATAATAATTTTTCTACCAAATTCAAAAATTTTCACATTTTGAGGGTCTACTATGTAATTATCGTACATGGCCACCAAAATTCACGGGAAGGCGCTGGATATGATATGATATGATATGATGGAACGTGATCGAATTGAAAGAAACCTGAATGCGTAGATAATTGTTGACGGAATTGAGGGCTTCAAAGACAACGTTGTTATGAAAATCTACCAAATCGGCACTTGATTGAGTGAAAGAGTCGATCAAGGGTGCTGATCCTTTATTCACTAACCATCCGAGCACTCCCCATTTGGCAGCCATTTTCGCATCGTATATTTGTTTTTGCTTCTCTGCACCCGTCCCTAACGATATCACAAGAAACCTTCCGAATTCCGTGGGCTTAATCGGGGAGAAATTTGGATCGTCTTTCATGATTTGCCTCGTTACTTCCCTTATTGCAACCAAAGTCTGTACGTACGTAATTAAATCGAATTACAAGAGATAGGTATGTAGCTAGCTAGTTACTACTTCATGCATGCATATATGCATGAGCGGATGCAATATATTACAATGGGTGTAAACACCGATAAAATTTTAAAATACTGAGTTAGGTATGTATGAGAAATTCGAGTGACACCTAAGATTTTTTTTGAGTGACACCTACGAAAAATTTATAAAAGTATTATACACAAATCTAATTTATACTTGTTTGATTTCGTTACCCTAACTTATTAAAATTTTACTGAGTTTAATCATAAAAACTTAAAAGAAAAACAGAAGTCCAATAGATTTAAAAAGTATAAGAGACAAGATTCAACAACCAACCAAAAAGATTATAAAAAACCCGAAAAAAAATTAGCCCAAACCTTGTTGAAGACACCGGTCCATTTGGTTGAAAAACCTCTAATCGATATTATTGATTCTCATCGGTTAGGGAGATGCTTAAATATGTCGAAAACCCCTAACCGTGTGATTCTTTTAGAGACTTTGATGCATCGAAGTTATATGGTTGGCGGAGATGTATCCGAATAATTTTAATTGTTGAAGCCAATATTGGTTTTGTCGGGCGGAACAACGACAGTTGAGAGATAGCATTGTACTATTTACTTTTGTAATTATAAAAATCTTGTTATTTGTTAATTTTGTGTTGACAACCCGTTTCGTTTACCCGATCCATATTAGAAAATATTTTAAATTATATATATTAAATTTACTCTAAAAAAATGACACCGATAACAAAAATCCTGGATCCGCCCCTGCTGATATATGCATCAATATATATATATACATACCGGGTTATTAGCTGCGACGCCACCATCAATGAGGTTGAATTCTCGATCGTTGGTCTGAAAATAATGGGCAGGGAGGTATGTAGGTGCCGCCGATGTACCCAGGCATATGTTCGATAACTCCACATCCATGCTACCTTCCCTTGCCACCTTTATTTGATTCAATTAATTAAACCAAATTAACCACCTTACATTTATCATATATACATGGCTTTTTTACTTTACTTTTTTTTTTAAAAAAAAAAAAAAAAAGAAAATTACATATTATTTTGTTAATGTGTATACCATTGAATTACCAATATTAATTTATCAAATAATCAAATATTGTCATTATCAATATTTTTATAATTTAAATAATATTTGTTAATGTGTACCATTTTAAATATCAATGTAAATTTATTAAAATTTTATTTTATTATTATATTTTGATAACCACTTTTTTATTATAACATTAATATAATATTGGGGCCTTACATATTTTATGATAAATAATGTATTACATTATATGAGAAGAATATTACATACATCAAAAGATTATGATTTTTAGTAATTATTTATATAAAAAATATTAGTCTTGATAATATAGTTATGGTTAAATTGATATTTAAAAATATAAAATTGTCAGTCTTGATTAAATAGTTATTGATAAATAACATGAATATTGATATGATTAATTAAACATATTAAATTAAGACAAACTATCAATAAAGATAACAAAAATGCAAATTTCAATAATAAAGGCAATTAACGTGAAATATTTTAGGCCGAATAATGGTTATATAAAATTCAATTTTCAACAAAAAAAGAAAATTGATAACCAATTAAATGGTAAAACTTGAGTTTCGTGATCATTTCTCAATGAAAAAAAATAACAGTTCCTGATCATCTTTTGATATAAAATTGAATATTATGATCTTTCAAACTCAAGAAATTTCATAACTTTTGTTGTTAAATTTTGTATTTTCTTTAAACTTTTTGACAATTTACCTTTAATTTATTGCGGTATACTTTTCTTTTCAATAATTGATATTAATGTATAAAACAACATGATTTTAGATCCTGTCACAACTGTTGGGTATATTGTTCTTCCTCATTTACATTTAATATAGAAATATCATGAATTGTAATTTTTTATTACAAAAATCGATAATTAAAATTTACTTATAGATTTTCAACTTGTACGACTACTATTAATATTAATACATAGCAACAATTTAACATTTCAATAAAAATTTGGCCACATTAACTATTTTTCTAAAATAATTCATCAAAGTTTATAGTAAAGGATAATTAGCATATATAGCAAATGAGTAAAGTTGAAGAAATTTGTACATAATAAAAGTTTGATGATATATTATGTTTGAAAACTGAAAGTGAAGTAAATATAAATTGGGATTAGTTTTGCCGCTTGGTTGGTTTATATATGTGGGTTAAAATTCTTTATTTGAACTTAAAAAGAAAATTCTTAATTCTCTCTCTCTCTCTCTCTCTCTCTCTCTCTCTCTCTCTATATATATATATATATATATATATATATATATATATATCCCAGAAATTAATTAAAGTCAGATCGTTTATAAATTAAATGGATCATAACATAATAATAGAGCTGAGGATACTGCCCGTTGACCGATAAAGATATGATATAACTAGGAATTGATCGAAAGAAAGAAGACACGTACAGTACCTGATATGAGCTAAAGATGACAGGCTGCATATTCTTAATGTCAAAAGTAGGTATGACAACGTTAGTCAATGTCTGATTAAGCTTTGTGGTTCCTAGTAAACCTGTTACCAGGTTTTTTAGATACTTCCCGTTGTATTTTGGCCCCACCAATGTTTTCAGCAGCTTTATAATCCCCGCAAACGGCCCTCTAATTTAAGTTTAATTGCACCAAAAACACAAATTAATAGATAATCAATTAATTAAACATATATAGTTAGATAGATTGGTGAACTTGTAATTCCAGTTTCATCCAATAACACACACATATATATATATATATGCATGGGTTTTGTATATATTACGTACCCAAATTGTGGGAAAATCTTTGGACAGTTGTCGACATAAAATGGAACAATATCTTTAGCAGCATACAATGGTCTATTGTTTTTGTCCGGAGCCGTTAGCATGATTGTCACTAGACCTCCCGTGCTTGTTCCAGCAATGACATCGAAGTAATCCGCGATCCTTGCATCTGCTCCATCTAACTCCTGCGCGCATATCATCCATAATTAGCTAGCTAGCTAGTGACCAGAAACATAACAATCAATCAATCTCGATTATATAAATAAATATTACATATATACCTGGAGTTGTGATTCAAGGTAATCGAGAATGACACCAGGGACGATACCTCTGATGCCTCCACCATCGATACAAAGGACCGTTATGAGATTTCCAGTGTTTGGAGGCCGGAGACCGATGATGTTTGGTGTCGGGATTTCAGTCGTCATGTCAAAATCTTAAGAAATGGAAAACAGGCCCTTGGAATTAATTGGAATGATTTTTATAAAACGAGTGAGTTTGATAATAGGAAATTTGAGTTAGTTTATAGGGTGGTGGTTAACATATCCATTTATCCCTCCGAATGCCCTTTCTTATATAGTAGAGTACATAGGACACGGTCATATCACTTCGTATGTATTTAATTACATAAAAAAAAAGTTTGTTGCATTAATTAATTAGACATGTTCGTTTGAATCATTATTTAATTCCCTGTAGAATTTCTACATAAATTTAGAATTGAAAAATATTTTTTTAACTTTTACGTGACATCTCATAGAAAAAATAATTATCTTCCAATTCAATATATAATCCCAAGAAAGTCCAATAATATTCTTTTAGCGTAGGTTGGGACATTTCTAAAAGTGGAAAGATTACCGCTTTATTAAGATTCCTATTATATGAATTGAATAATGATTTTGACATCTATATATGAATCAAAACGTTGATAACTTTATAATGGTTCATTTTTTTATGAAACTTTTAACTTAATTATCTTACTAAATGTTTAATGAGTATTTAGCTATTGAATCATCCATATATAATCAAATGTGCACACGCGCTGTTCTATGATTTTATTTTATTAGTACCACGTAAATAAGTTAATTCTTTTTCTTTAATCCTTATATTTTTTCGGTTTTCGAGTCTAATTTGATTTAACATTGAACTCAAATTATATATATGCATTGGGAACTAAAAAAAACCAACCACAACCTTTAGATTAAATAATCGTTGGTGCATCACACGATGATGGAATGCCGATTTTTTGAGGGGGAAAAATGATGGAGACCGATTTTTTTAGGTTCATTGGTCTATGACACAGAACCCAAATTTTAGTTGGCCCAACCCAAAATCTATATTAATCTTTATAAATGTATATAAATGACCTTTTTATATGATTATTGTTCAGTGCCTTTAAAATCTAAATGACGACCTGATTGGTTTAATAGAGTACAGAAAACTTAAAACGCATAATTTTTCTAATAGAGTAAAGGACATTTTTGGTCCTTGTGGTTTGATAGTTTACCCGGATTCAGTCCTTTAACCATAATAAGGTCAAATTTCATCCCTATTTTGCTAATTTTGTGCCCTTTTAGTCACTCGTCCGTTAAACTTAACGACACAACCGTTAAAGTTGTAAGAATGACATTTTTACCCTTTTCATTGAGACGCTTTTAACCCTATGGTTTTATTATTTACCCATTTATAGTTCAACATTTATTTTATTTTATTTTATCTTTATAATTATATTATTTATAGATTTACTTAATTTATTATAAACACACTTATTTTATTTATAAATATACTTATATTTTAATAATTTTTTACATTTATTATTGTTCGTATTTTATTTTAAAATTTAACTTTTATTTTAATTTAAATATATATTTCTTTACTAATTTATTTCAAGTTCATCTTCTTTATTAATTTTAATTTTTATAATATTATTGTTGACATTTATATATGTAATTTTGTTAGTTGTGTTTAAGTAGATATAATATCGTCGATATTTTTCTTCTCCAAAGTCACTATTTCTTCAAATATTTTCCAACCTAATCAATTATCGACACATAAATTATATACATATGTGAATATACTTGAAGAAATAATGACATTGGAAGATACTTGAAAATATTTTATATATATATATATATACATATACACACACACACACACAAATATATATATAATATGGTTCGAGGGAGTACCACTACTTATACAGCGCACCATAAGCTACCACCTTTAAAAAACTTTTTTTTAATTTATTATTACATAAACAGGTTTTAATTAACATTATGAAGATTATATGTAAACTTCACATACATTTACATCTTCTAGCTCCTAAAAAATGATGTGAACGCACACTTACATAATTTTGCATATATGTGGTGCGTGATTTCATGCACTTAGAGTATTCAAATTTGCGTGAAATTCACATATTATCTGTGTAATGTTAATTAAAACATGTTTGTGAAAAAAATTTTCAAAAAAATAATTTTACGAGTGATATCTTCGGGTGCGCTGTGTAGTAGGTAGTAGTCACTCGAATATATATATATATATATATATATATATATATATATATATATATAGAATCAGGTTCATCAGCGTACCTATGAGATTCCAGTGTACCGAGCGTACCCTAATGTGAATGATCATTCACATATATTTTTTTTGAATAGACATGTATAAGACAACATTATAAGACTTTTTTTCAAAAGGAGCAACATCATAAATCTTGTGAATGGTAAAAAAGATCATGTGAATGGTCATTCACACCATTCACATTGTATGAAATGACCATTCACATGGATGACCATTCACATAAATATGCATTGAGCATTCACATAATTTTTAAGGATACAGAAAGTGTGAATGTATGTGGAATTCATATATCATGTGTATAACATTAATTTAAATATGGTTATGAGAAAAAAAAATTAAAAAAAGTTTTTTAAGGTTGGTACCTTCGGGTGCACTTGATTTCGAGAGGTACCTTTTTGAACCTGACTCTATATATATATATATATATATATATATATATATATATATATATATATATATATATATATATATATATATATATATATATATATATATATATATCCAAGACATAAATTATATAATATACACATAAACGTTATGTGTATTAAATTATATACATATAAATATGTATATATATATATATACATATATATATATATATATCCAACAGATATAATATAATTTATGTGTTGATAATTGATTAGGTTGGAAGATACTTGAAGAAATAGTGACTTTGGAAAGGAAAAATATCGACGATATTATATTTACTTAAACACAACTAACAAAATTACATACATAAATTCAACAATAATATTATAATAATTAAAATTAATAAAGAAGATGAACTTTAAATAAATTAGTAAAGAAATATATATTTAAACTAAAATAAAAGTTAATTTCTAAATAAAATACGAACAATAGTAAATGTAAATAAAATATTAAAACATAACTATATTTATAAATAAAATAAGTGTGTTTATAATGAATTAAGTATATCTATAAATAATATAATTATAAAGATAAAATAAAAAAAATAAATGTTGGACTATAAATGGGTAAATAATAAAACCATAGGGACTAAAAGCGTCTCAATGAAAAGGGTAAAAATGTCATTCTTACAACTTTAACGTTTGTGTCGTTAAGTTTAACGGACGAGGGACTAAAAGAGCACAAATTTAGCAAAATAGGGATGAAATTTGACCTTATTATTGTTAAAGGACTGAATACGGGTAAACCATCAAACCACAAGGACCAATAATGTCCTTTACTCTTTCTAATATTTACAAAAGTAAGCAACATATATACTTTGTTATGAAGAATTTTCGTATGCATGAACACTTCATCTATGCAAGTGAAGACAGTCTCCTTGTATTAAATTTGAAGTCCAATGTGAATCTTCTTCGAAGTTCGAACACCGTCACTTGAAAAGCTATGGCTAGTAGGGGCCGGGTCCAGACCAAGTGCCCACGTACCCGACCTCCATCCTTTTATACAATTTTCATAGAATTGTTTATTATATATACTTTTACATAAAAACTAAAATTTGATTTTTAAAAATAATGTCAGGGGGCGTTTGGTTCGCAGTTTTTTTCTTTGAGATTTGCATTTTGACAAAGGATTTGCATTATGTAACATTTGTATTTGTCAGGATTTTGTCAAAAAAATTGCATTATCTTATAGAATAAATTTGTTAATTTGAAAAACGCAAGGTAACTGAGATTTAAAATCCTAGGGGGAGGCTGGGATTTAAAATAACAAAGAAGGGAGAGATTTAAGAAACCCTGGGATTTTAAATCCTTACTGAAATCTGCGAACCAAACACAAGATTTTAAATGCAAATTCCAGGAAATCCTAAGAAATCCGCAAACCAAACGCCCCTTAGTGTGAAGTTCTTGCAGACCTTCAGAATGACATATATAGTGAATATGGGATTTATTTTACTTTTAATGTGCATGATTCTTATAAACAGGTGTTCAATTAAATTAAACTAAAATAGTTTGTCTTTTAAAAAGTGAAATAAAATTTTCAAAAAATAAATAAAAAATAAAAAAAAAGTTCAATATTTCCTAACCTTGTCTACCATCTTTTACAAGTCAAATTATATATTGCCCTCAATTAAACACGATTTTATCAACTTCTACGGTACATAAATTGACAGAATTTTTAAGATTTGAAGTCATAGAATCATTTTCAAGAAAACAGAAGCTAAATTGACAAGCAGTCATTTGGAACACATTTTATCTGCTTTGGAAGCTAGGATAGAAATAATATCATATTTAAGGGTAAAATGTCCGCTTTAAGAATTTAGTTTTCGAAGTACAACTAATATATTTCAGATGATTTCGAAGTACAACTAATATATTTCAGATGGTTGAAAACTCGGTCAGAGCAAAAGAATGTAGTCTTTTTTCTCTTGTTTCGGGCTTTTCTATGTTTCCCCTTATTGTGAGTTTCGCTCTATTTGGGTTATTCTTCAGGCCAGGTGGGTTTGTTTCAAGTTTATGATAGGAGATGTGTGTAAGTCTTTTGTTGGCTCGGTTGTGCATTGCTTTTTCTAGCTTTGTGTTTGATGGTTTAAGGATAATTTGCTAAAAAAAAAACTGTAATGTGTATGTTCTTTGCTACATATTTTAAGCTTATTAAAAAAAAGTGAAAAAATTATAAATATATTATTTTTATATTAAAAGTCTTCAATGTAATAATACATTTTATTCAAATAAATTTTATTTAAAGTTATATATATAATTTTAAACTATACAGGGATGAGATCTTATATATAAACACTATTTTTATAGTAAGCATCAATTGAAATAAACTTTAATATATACGATTTTTTCATATACATGTTTTAAACCAACTGAAATAAGCTTTCGCGCGTTCATTAATTTTGTTGACTTAAATATACATAAGATTCATTGGTTTGATCACATTCTTAAGTTTTTATGTGTGAAAGAATCATTATGTGAATTATATTCAACGAATTAAATATATACATGTTTCATTGGGTTCATTGACTTCGAATCATGGAAACAAAGTCATCTGTAACATGCAAAAGGTTTAAGTGATGATAACGTGTCAATTTTCGATAAATGTTTATGGTGCTTAATATATAAATTGTGTTTACTAGATTATCATATGTACATATTTCATTAATTATATATTAAGCAATATATTTTCATGACCTAATTCAATCACATTCAGATAGTAAATATAAGATTTCTATTTTTTTAAATATTAAATATATATGAAGTGTTTATTTTTAACATCCAAATCTAATTCCAATAAAAAAATTTCTTATTACTTTATGTATATTACTAGGTTAATATCCATGTATTACATGGATTAATATAAAAAGTTTGTTATAAATTAAATATTTATTAAGAGGTGGGATCCCTTAAGAACCTTATTTTTTTTAAAAAAAAAAAATTAAGATACAATAAAAAGATGACATACATGCAAAATCATTGAGTCAATAGTAAAAAATGACGACTCTAAGCCATGTTTAAGTCAAAAGAAGACGGTTAAAATAGGATTCAAAATATTTGAGTTATTGATTTAAATATAGTATTTTATGACTCTTATATTTGCGATCCAATTTAATTATTATCTTCTTATTATTATTAAATAATGTTGAACCTTCATTCTGTTTTGTTTGTTATTGTGTTATCATCAATAATCCCATAGAAATCAACAAAATATATTTTAAATGGTAATTATTTTCTATTTTTATTTTTTATGAAGTATATTAATTTTGATTGTATAAATTTGTTTGCGACCTTAAATTAAACATATACAAGTTTTCTTATTGAAGATGTTTTAACTAATGTAATAAATATTTATTTCCTGACATATTAAAACTTGATACAACAATTCCAGCGTCAACATTATAAATAAATAATTAATTAAGATTATTCGAAATTAAGTTATTTTAAATATAAATTTTGCGACATTTACTTTTTAAGTTTTAGAAAATATTAATACAAAGTTTTAATAAAGATAATACATTTAAAATTTGAATGATTATTTTTTAATGTGTCAAAACTTCATAATTAACATATAAAGATTTGATAACAAAAAGTTTTTTAATTTTGTTGTATACTAAGGTATTTAACTATTATTTCATAAAATTATTTATGCTTTTGGACAAATAAAATTTGAAGTTAATTATCTTATTGTTCTTTTAATAAAATATTTTTTTTATTTTATTGATTTTATAGATATTATTTTTTTTAGACATTTGAACATGAATTTTATTATTTTATTGATTTTTTTTAAAGTTTTTTATTTTAGCGTTAATTTTGAAAACTTTTAATGAGTATTAATTGTAGTTTCAATTAGTTTAGGAAAACAAAAATAATAAGTTTCAATAATAAATTAAATGATATGTATGTTACTTAATTAATGTTAATTTTTATTTTTAGAAAAAGAACGAGAAATGAAAAAATGGTGTACTAAGAGGATGACATGTGACAAAGATTGTTCTCATTTATTTATTATAGTATATAGATTTTGTTTGTAGTTAAGTTTATCTATTAATAAGTTAATATTATGTCAAATATTTTACATGATTAATTAAAGAAAACATGATAAACGTATAAATGAATTTAACAAGAAAATGCAGAAAATTAAAGGAAACAACATATGTAAACACTGGTGGGATTTCTCTGATTAAAAATTCTATCCCCCGTTTTAATCATTTGAATATGAATTAAATAATTGTAACAAAAATGGGAACGAGTTGTGCGTTGCATCCAAACTATAGCATCCTTAATTCGATGGATAACTATTACATACTTTCCTTAGCCAACAAAGAAGACGCATCTTTGAATGGTCAATCGGTCAACCGAACGTATCGTAACTTTTATTTTTATCTATTTCATATAGCAACTGATTGAAGAATTTTTCCTATATATATTACTATTTTAGAGGAAGTTCAACACACACATGTATAGGGGTGAGTTCAATGGAAAACCTATATTCGATGTACATAAAATAAGCTCATGTAGAAATGCTGAAAGAGGAAAGCCAATGCAACAAGTCACAATCATGCAATTGTATATGTAAAGTTCATAAAACAATATTAAATCGGTCAACACAATGCACATAAATTATATATATACATGATAATCGATCTATTACTCACAGTACTGTTGTATTATACTGAAAATCCTAATACGTTGCGTTGTAACGCCAGTTTATGATTTATGTGTTCAAATATTGCTTTAGTGTTGCTTTGACTCTGCTAAAATGGTTTTGCTTAGGTTTTTTACGACCTTTAAAAGACTAACTTTTTTCGATTGGTATTTACAATGGCTGACAAATCTTATTACCCTTACACTGAGTGTCTGACTCAACAAGTCTGATATTGTGCTTACTCGAGCTTATTTGTGCTTACTTTGACTTTACAACCGTGCTTTGACTTTAAAAGGATTTATTGTTCAAACCAAATACTTTGTGTTGAAGGCTCTAATACATGCTAATATATATAACAATAAACCTAACTTAAATATGACTCCTTAATCTTGCTTTTCAATATGACTCTTTAATCCTACTTTAATATAGAGCTAATGGCTTTGAAAACAACAAAGGAACAACAATGTGTTTGAAGGGAAACACGACATGTTTCAGTTTTCTTCTCATCAATCGAATTCGATTGAACAAACAATCAAAACCTGCTTGATATAAAACATGTCAAATTAAAAATTTTCAAGTATGCAATTTATATATAAAACATTTTGAGGCACATTTGTATCAATTTTGTATCAATTTTGAGCCATTTCTTGGCTAATAAAAACATCAAACATAAGAATCAAGCTAGAGTTAATTTACGAAATCATTTCATGTTGTTCCACAGTCCACTTAATCACCATGAGAATTAGCTTGGAATGGTAATAGAAATTGCTTGAGAACAACGCATATATGCTTAATTGAATGAATTTCAGCTTCAAAAGATCGAGCAAAGATTGAAGACGATGGTGGTGTGAACTCACTACAAGAATTACAGGCATTAGAGGTGTTTGAAAAGGAATGAAGAACGTTTTCATTTCTTGCAAATTAAGTTTCACTTTAATTTGGAACAATATCACATTTCATTTGGTTTCTGGACTTAAATATCGAGAGAATTAACTTCAAAAAGTGTCAGTTCTGATTTTACACTTATATATATGTATCCACATGAGCAAGAAATAACAACAAACTTTCTAATGTGTCAGATTTTAACAAAACTTTTACAACACGTATAAAACCTTTAAAAAAGAATATTAGCATATTTATTTGACATACTAAATTCACCACAAGAAAAACAAGTATCAGCGATGGACTGTTAACGACATATCAGAACGATGGAAATCAGTGGTAGATTGGCGACAAAAGGTTAGTGAGGGAATGGCAAGGGATTTGCGACGATCCATAGATCAACGGCGGATTAGTGACAAAATGTAAAAACAGACTTTTAGTGAGAGATTAGCAATGCATAAGCGATGAAATTCGGCGAGGGATTTGCAACGACCCTTTAGTGACGAATCAACGACAAAATTTAGTGATGGATTTACGACAGATGCTTGGTAATAGATAGTGACAGACAGGGGCGGACTGAGCTTATCGGCGTAGGGGTCAAATGACCCTGATAATTTTTTCTTTTACGTGTTATATATATAGTTAAAAATTTTCCGACCCCGATGATTTTTGAAGTTCGACCCTTGTACCCTGATGAGTTTTAAAGAAATTATTTATAAAAAAAATCTGATACAAAATCTAAAAAATATACATAAACGTAATAGTTGGTTACCTATTTAACAAATAATTAAAAAAAACCTGTATTTGGGCTTTAGCTTGAAAATTCAGTTTGGGCTTGAAAAGTTGGAAACTTCTTGGATTAGGGCTGCTATGTGCTTGTGTCCTGTGTGTGTCGCACAAACCACAACAGAAAGAAGAAGGGCCTGCACAGGAGCCAGGAAGAAGGAAAGGAAGAAGCCGCAAATCGAAGTGCCGCTGATGCCACACGCCCGTCCGCCCCTGCGCACCCCTCCGGTCAAAGTCGCCGCACCCCCTCAAACTCGCTCTCCCAAAGTCGCCGCCTCTCGTTGACGGTGTCCCTCACGGCCTCACCGCCTCTCGCTCTCACCCTCTCAAATTCCAGCCTCTCACTCTCACTCTTAGGTGGCGTTTGGTTCGCAGAATGTTGTAAAAGGAATTGGAATCTGTTAAGGAATTGGAATCTGCAAGGAATTGGAATTGGAATCCAAATCATGTTTGGTTGGCTAAAAAGGAAATTGGATTCCAATTTCATATTTCGTTGGGGTAAGATGGGATGAGTGGGTAGATGTGGATAAGTCTCTAAGGTAGGAATAGGATGAGATGGATAGGGTAGGGTGTGGGTGAGATGGGGTGGGTGGGTAGGGTGTATGAGGGATGGGTGGGTGGGGTGAGTGGGTAGAGTTGGATAAGTCTATAAAGTAGGAATAGGATGAGATGGATAAGGTAGGGTAGGGTGGGTGGGGTGGATGATGGATGGGTAGGTATGGTGGGTAGTAGGTAAGAGCAGGTTGGATACCATAGGTAAGGTAGGTGGGTCGGGTCGGGTGGGTAATGCATCATGGATGAGGGAGGGTAGGTGGGTAGGGGTAGGTATGGTGGGTAATAGGTAAGAGTAGGTTGGATAGGGTAGATAAGGTAGATGGGTAGGGTCGGGTTGGTAATGCATCATCGATGAGGGAGGGGTAGGTGGGTGAGGGTAGGTATGGTGGGTAATAGGTAAGAGTAGGTTGGATAACGTAGGTAGGGTTGGAGTAGGTGGGTTAGAGGTGGGTGGGATGGGATGGGGTAGGGTAGGGTAGGGTAGGGGTGGGGTGGGTATGGGTGGGTGGGTACGTAGGTAGGTAGGTAGGGGTAGGTTTGGTGGGTAGTAAGTAAGAGTAGGTTGGATAACGTAGGTAGGGTTGGGGTAAGTGGGTTAGAGGTGGGTGGGAAGGGGTAGGGTGGGTGGGTAGGTAGGGTGGATGGGGTAAGACAGGACATGGTGTAGTGTAGTGTGTTAAACGTAAGGGGTATTTTTGTAATCAACCACTTTCTGTTTTTTAAAAGGAATTGAATTCCATCCATAGTATGAAGGAATGTTATTTTCCTTCATTCATTGGAAAATTTCAATTTTGATGGAATCCAATTCCTTTTTATAGTTAAACCAAACACATGAATTGACTGGAATTGGATTCCTTTCCCCTCCAATTCCCTCGGATTCCAGTGAACCAAACGGCACCTTACTCTCATGTACATGTATTGTTTTTTAGTGTTTATATTTTATAACAATTAATGAAATTCTTATTACTTGATTCATTTTATACATTATTATTTTTTAAATGAGTAATTGATCATATAATTTATTTTATATATGACTAAATGATATAGTTTAGATTATTATTTAAGAATTAAGAGTTAAGATTTTAAAATGTTTAATATTAAGTTACATTTGTTTAATTCTTTTATTTCATTAGACAATATCAATATGGATCGATTTTTGAAAAGAAAGTTACCAACATCCGAATCTCCGTCAAGTGGAAGTTTGTAACGATTAATGACGTTGTATCATTTACGTATTTGTTTTATTATATAATCTAGATGAACCGATCCGAAAATTTATGATTTAAAAAAAATTTAAAGTCACAAGCACTTACACAGTTTCACTCTCGTAGTTATTAAATTTCGACCACTATAACAAAATTTTTTGGGTCCGCCACTGATGACAGATAGATTAGCTAAAAAAATTTGTCGATGAAAGTCACCACCCAACCAGCCACGTATATTCAAATTTTAATGAATAGATAAACAATTAATAGCAATTCATTTTAAACAATAAAATAAAAGTGTGACATGACTATATTAAAAAAAATACTAACCATATCATGACAAAGTATACTTTTGAAAAAAAAAATGTTAACAAGGAATAGAAATAATAATTTTTTTTTTTTGTAGGAGTGAAAGCGATTGTAATTCCAACAAAGAGATAAGAGTAATATAATATAGAAGGTGTGAAAAATAAAAAAAATAAAAAAATAAATATGATTACGTGGATTATCTTGAGAAAACCTAACTTGTAAAACTTTCTAGCTATTAATTAATCATTAAAATATTTTAATCTAAAATTTTTGAGAGAAAAAACGTACTTTCCTTTATTTAATTTACTAAAATCATAATTTAATTGGTATGTTTAAAGCTTGCACGACTAATTAAGTTTGTGGAAAGATGATCATACCACCTCACATCTATATTTTTTATATCATTGTAATTAAATAATTAATCTAACTAACTAAAATTAATATTTCAATTAAAAACAACGAACAACAATAATAGAAATACTTCAATTTGCATGTGGCATAAGGTTGTGATAATCAGGATGATGTATTTGTATATATTGTTTTTATTATTATTTTAACATATCAATTTTTAAGGAAAAAAAATTATATATATTAGTAAATAGTTGTCCATGGATATATATTTCCATCTACGTACTACGAATGTCAACAGGATACAAACTTAATTCGACACCTCCGCTTTATACAAACTCAACTTGTGTTCAATTAAACTTTTTCCAACTAGCTTGTTGAATCCCAAATGGTAACCCTAACAATTTCAAACCTTTTAAGAAGTGTTTGGTACTATGAAATGAAATGAATTTAAATTTATAAGCTATTATAACCGATGATACTTACACATAACTAGAGGTGCACATTAGTCGGTTTGTAATCGATCCTGATAGGATTTCATCCGATCCGATTTTTTGTAAAAAAAACCGTCTTTTAAGGTATAATGAGATCAAAATGTATTAACGTAATGAAATAAATAGATGAAAACATACAAAATAGAATAAACATATACATATTATACTAATGAAATCTAATATAAATAAATTTTTAATAAATAAATTAAACACATAATAGAAACGTAAAATAAATAAATTAAATAAATAAAAATATACCTTTAGTAAAAAATAAATACATCTTAAATAATAATAATAAATTAATTAAATCATCATTTATTAAATTAAGTTTTAAAATTTAAAAACAAAATCAAAATTCATGAAAAGAAAAGGGACCAAAATTGTTATTAAGAAAAATAGTATAATTGTCATTTAGGAACAAAAAAAAAGAAGAAGAGACAAAGTGACCATTTCTGCAATTAAACAATGCAAATAAGAATCGTTATGTAAAATTGAAACTACAAGAACTGAATCCAAAATTTTATGCAAACCACATAGACCATTTTTGTAATTTACTCTAATTAATATAATACATGAATTAATATTGGAATGAAAAAAATAAAATTGTAATGATTATAATAATTAGAAAGGAAATACATAAAAATGTAACATATTTTGTTCAGAAATCATTATGGGAATCATTTTCAAAACATGCGCGGCTAAGGATTATGGTTTAAAGAGAAACAATTTGTATATATATTTAAAAAAATGGACCTCAACTAGTTCTTTTGTTTTTAGATTCCTGCATTATGTTATTCTTTTGCTTTTCCAAAATAAATTATGCTATACCATTTCTATTTTTGACCTGCTAGACTGTTAGTCCATGAGGAATGGTTGTTTTTGGCCCAAATCAAAATGGGCTGAGGAATAGTTGTTTTTGGCCCAAAGCAAAATGGGCTTTGAAAACATGTTCTGTTCAAGTTTTTCTGTTATTCTTCGTTAATCGTTTTGAAAATTGAGGCACAAATAAAGTACTAATGCTGCTTATAGTTATGGACTAATGGAGACACATTTATTACGAGGATGAAACATTTGACATAGGTGAAGTATCATCTGAAGCATAGATGATAATATAAATTGCATTTTAAAAAAATTATTTGATAATTAATTATTAAAAAATAACAAATGTTTACGTTGTGAGTTACATTCTTCCTTAACAAATCAACAAATGTTTCTCACAATGGGGAGAGGAGAACAAAACTTCACTTTCCACTATGCATGCCACATCATCTTTTAGCTTTGCTATTATATAATAATCCATTTTAAGTCGAATTGAAGGAGATACATCCTAAAAAAAATTCTCTCCATCTCTCTCCTCTCGCTGCACGGTGTTGTGATGCCGAAATTGAGGCTTTTGGTGTGGCTCAAAATCTCAAATCGCTCAGGATAGGGAAGGGAATGCCACACGTCTACACCCCCTTCCTGCACCCACTGACTGACTGACTCCCGTCTCACGATAGCATTAACACTCCATTTATGTACCTTTTAACCAATCCGGTACAACATCATGAATTTAGAATATTGCTTTGGGTAATGTACGATTTTTTTTTTCACGTTCCTTCGTCTCAATAGTTTGAAGATTCAACATAAACCTCCTGATCAAATTGTGGGAGAATGTTAGCATACTGATACATTTCTTATTTATATGGATCAATTGCTTTATTTAGCAATATATTTTTATTTTCTAATTTTAGGTAACATGTAACTTTTTTAATCAGACCGTTACACTAATCAAACAATTCCAATCATAAATTGTTACTGGTTTGTGGTTTGTATAATTGTATAGCTCGGCCCAGATCCAAGCCCATTTGTATTTATTTTGTTCATGTTAAATTGTGTCTTCTCAGGAAATTATTTTGTTTGTTAATGAAATGTAAACATATATCAGTTATGAAAAGTTAACCACTCGCGTTAAAATGAGATGAATTTTACACAACAATTTATTACTATTATATTAACTTAGACTTCCATATTTTTCAATTGATGAAAAGTTTTCATTAGTTTTCTATTTCAAATTTAAAAAAAAATTGTTTTTAGATTTACTTCTTTTGAAAAACAAGTGAAAATTCTGAAAACAAGCCCTCGATCTAAACATGATTTTGAAAATTTGAAAACTCATTCTTTTCATTTATATTTGAAAATTATTGAAAATAAGTTAAAGTTGTTTTCAACATTTTAGTTATAAATTTTGAAAATGAAATTTTATGACATTGAAAATTTTATGAAAATGAATTTTTTTCACAAAAAAAAAAAAAGCAAATGAACATTTTTTCATAAAACCCTTGTTTTCATTAAAAACGAAACCCGAAAACACATCTGTTTTCATCAACTAAACATAGTTCTTAGACTTCGTTTTCATTGAGAATATATTGCTTTTAAAAAAATTAGTTGAAACCAATATTTAAAATTATTATTATATCAAAATATAAGGAAGGTCATGTAAAACTGTTATTATTATATAATTATAAGACTTATAACATAGAATACTAAATATTAATTATAAAAATACGGTCTTTAATATATAAATTGAAAAGTAGTAGTTATTATTTTGATGCAACTAACCAAATTAAAAGGCACACCCAAGACTTGACTCACATTTATCCTAACTACAAATGATCTGCACAGCACCAAAACTTTTACTAACACTTTACACAAACCATAAATAGACATCAAACCCAAACCATGAAATATATCAAACCCACATCCACCAAAAGCTAACAGACTTTTATAAATTTGAAAGCTGAATTGGAGTCCTTCTTCCTTGTAAAATTTCATGATTTCGAAAAGAAAACTTCTTCAGTCACACAACAAACCCTTTCTGACCTTTTGATTGGTATTCTTGTTGTTGCCTTTATTAAATTATATTATAATATTAGACAAAGTGTATGCATCCTAGTTTATTTTTGGTCAAGGTAGGCTGCAAATTGAGTTAAGCCGGACTCAAGGCTCAAGCCCGGTTGAATAGGTCATCAAGCTTTCAAAATACAGGTTTGAGCTCGGTTCACAAAAGATTTGGATTCGGGTAGAAAAAGCTCGAATAGAATATGAACCTTTATATATGTTTACCAAACTCATTACTCGAGCTACCTCTTTAGCATCCGACTCGAGCATGAACTTCATAGAAGTTTAACGTGATGTGACTAGAAAAGCTCGAGTTGTTTGCAATACAAAAAATATGTATAATATACATAAGCATCGAAAAAACTCGATAAGAACTTGAGCAGAATCATATAAACTCAAACTCGGATTATTAACTTTTTTGGAGCTCAGTTTTTGGGATCGAGTTCAAGATCAATTAAAAAAACTTGACTTGATTGAGTCGAGCGCAAATTGCTCGGTAAGGTTCAACTCTTTTGTAGTGTCAAATTTATCTAAATATTATAGTTTGAAAAACATACATGTATTTTAGAAGACATTGTAATACGTGTTTTTCAATCTGAAAAGTAAAAATAAAATAATGTTGATTTGTTACATGTGCATTTTCTAAGTTTTTTTTTATAAAGACAACATACTTTTATACCACACATAAACAGTTACATCATGAAACAAATTTGAGTCATAAATTTTAAATCTCCCAAACTATTATTCGTTATATCTAAACCCCAACAACATGTATATAGACAAAATAATTAGGATAGAATGATGGATTTATTTAAAAGAAAAGGAAAAAAAAAAAAAAAAAAAAGGTTTATGGTCGAAAGGAAGAGGATGCAACGTGTAAAGAGGAAAAAACCTGAAGGGGTCTGTCTGAAAATTTGATATGTATGTATGTATATCGTAATAAACACATCAACAGTAGCATTAAAACACGGTCTTGGGGTGGGTCTCAATCTCATGAACTTTTCCCCAGAATAAAAGTCAAAGTATTCAAAGTCTCCCGGTTTACACGCACACTTGTGCCAAATAATCAGATTATATGTAATATGGCCATAAGGGTACGTAAAACAATACCAAATTCATACAAATCCTTAAGTAATTAGTAGTAATCAGTATTATAGTCTACGAAAGGGTCCGGCGAAGGGGCGCACACGCTGACACACACACCAACTGTTTGTTAAATCTCTCAATTTTTATTTTTCATTGATCTTTCCAAGATCCCAGCTCAGTTATGTATGCTCGCAGAAATCGACGATTATATGCTATAAAAAAGATGAAGATTTTGTGAACTCTGCTTCATTAATCCTGTTTTTCCTCTACGGGATCACTTAAATGGCGGAAAGTATTGCGTTCTTCAACAAGGTACTATTTTTTCCATCTTTTTATTTCGATTCTTCAATAAATTTTGTGATTCCGATGGAATGTTCGAAGTCGAGTAGCTCTCTGGATGAAAATTTGAAGTGCATTATTTTTAATTTTTGTGTTGTTTGATTTATTGATTGGATTTTCTGTGTGTTAAGAACTCCCATTTTTGTTTTTGTTTTTTGAAGAAATATTTCGTCTATTAATTGTTTTGATTTTAGGTTTGCAATGAATTCAAATGGGTTTGATTTGACTGCCATTTTTATGTTTAGATTATTGTGATTTTATATTTATCCCCATTAATATATAGCATTGTTAGATTCTTTAATTTCTGTTCTTCATAATCACTAATCACTTTAGTAAAGTGTAGGTTTTTTCTATAATTTACTTGCATTTACTAATTTGGGTAATTGGGTTATCTTTATATTACGATCTAGCAATTTAATTTTTAATTTTTCTGATTATAAGTATAAATATTTTGTTTTTAGCGTGATATCTTTGTCCAAATTTCAAACCTAACTGCATTTCTGATTTGGGTTTTACGACAAATTTGCAATTTTTTCATCAACTATTTCTAGCATTTTCTGGAAGTCTTGATAATCAAGTTTAAATGATTGGATAAAGTGATTATAATTATGATTTTCTCATAATTTTTGGTCAAAATAATTATATTTATTGCTTCAAGAAAATCGATTGTGTTCTTGTCCTATTCTAAGTTCTAATGTTCTTTATTTTTTTTTACTAAAATCACAGCTTTAGCCATCATGAATTTATGATTAATTCTCATATGATTTACAGGATGCTCTTATAATCAAACCTCCAAAGAAGTCTTCAATGGTGTTGAGACTAATTGTGTTTGTATTTTCTATGGTTTTTGGTGTTTACATTTGTTCTATTTGTTTTAAGCAAATAAACATCCAAACCAAGAACACATTTCTCAACATCGAAGTAATCGAAAGGCCCTGTTACAACACCATTGTTGATCGATCACAAATCCCTTTCTTGCATTACCCAAATCCCAAAACTTTCAATAGGTAAACTACTAAAATCTTGAACTTTTTTTCATCCCGTTTTGATGTCTCTTTTGGATCTGTATGTATACTATGATAGTTTGTATTGGCAGGTTGGAATGTGCTGGGAATCCTGTGCGTTTGTTTGCAATATTGTCTATGCAAAGATCAGGAAGTGGGTGGTTTGAGACCTTGTTGAATAGTCATATAAATGTTAGTTCCAATGGTGAAATTTTTGGTCCAAAGATTAGAAGGAATAACGTTTCTTCGATTATTACAACGCTTGATAGACTTTACAATTTGGATTGGTTTACTAGTTCTTCCAAGAACGAGTGTTCTGCTGCAATTGGCTTCAAATGGATGCTTAATCAGGTATATATTTTCTTAAATGGTTTGATCTGTCAACTCATTCTAGGTTGTAAAATATTTCCAAGTAAATCACAATATATGTCGCATTCTAAATTGATAGCGATCAGCGTCAATGTGTGCGGGTTAGATAATGGGTTCTGATAAATCATGTAAATTACAGAAAGGGGTTGGGTTGGATTCCATGGCACCATACACTTAAAAGAGAAGAGGGGCACGTGCACCTGGTCAAAGTTTACGCACATATGTAAACTTCATACATACAAGTTCTCTTGTGCCCCCGGTCAATTTTGAGTAATAGTCACCTACATGTTAAAGTTTTGATTATAAGAGCATCCTGTAAATTGTGAAAATATATTGGGGCGAGTCACTCGGTCTGAATTCGGAGTTAAAATCTTACTTAAAAGACTTATAGAATTTGTTCTTCCTCTTTTCATGATTTTTCTTTAAAGATATTTCCGGGTTACTATCATCATACTATACAAGTTAATTGCATAACAATGCAGGGTTTGATGGAACACCCTAAAGAAATTGTGGACTACTTCAACCATAATGGTGTGTCTGTAATATTTCTCTTACGAAGAAATATGCTTCGTAGATTAGTTTCGATGCTTGCGAATTCATATGATAGAGATGCCAAGGCTTTAAACGGCGTTCATGTGTCTCATGTCCACTCACAAGAAGAGGTTCGTCTCTCGATCCTCTCTTGCTATTCTTATTGCTTATGCTTTCCCCAAGACTTGTAGCAAACTGCTAAACTTACTATCCAAAATCCCTGAAAGAGATTCATCGTGATCAAAATGGTTACTTGCTCTCATTATGACCAAAGTTCTCAAAAGAGACTCATTTTGCCCCCAGACCCGACTCAAAAGAGACTCATTTGGCCCAAATCCGATTCAAAAGGGACTCATTTTAAGATCTGGGTATGCACTGCCATAAAACTTTTATTTATTTTTCTATGTGCTCAGACCCAAGGGAGGGGAGGCCAGGGCATTATACCAAGAAGGGGCATTAGTTTTTCAGTCCGATCAGTAATATACTAGGCTCACACGTGTATTTTTTAAAATTTCAGCCCAATAAATGAAAAAAAAACTTTCAAAAAAATAGTATGTTGTATTGCTAAAAAGACATGTCCTTGTATCTCGTACTGGACAAGAAAATACTCAGGACTGGCCCTGCTCTGACCCGACTCAAAGTAGGTATACTCCTACTTGGGGAAGGGTCATGCAGATCCAGTATGGATTTGGGCTAGGTTGCCTGCCAATTCCAACCTTTTGGATCGGAGAATAGCAGGTCTGCTCCTAGTGTCATGGGGTTTTAGTGACTCGACTAGTTAAATGTTTGAATTCCATGATGCTTGCAGGCTTCAACACTTTCTAAATACAAACCAAGAATCAACATAGAATCACTCACATTGGATTTGAGAGAAATGGAAGCCACAGCCATGAAAGTACTTGACCACTTCAATGGTACCAGACACATGATTCTCTACTATGAGGATCTCATCAAGAACAATTCTGTAAGTACACACAAAGTATAACTAATATTGCATCAAGTACAATGTATATAAACATTAATTGCTCATTAATTGGTCATTGCAGAAATTGATAGAAGTTCAAGATTTTCTGAAGCTCCCGCGTATGAAGTTGACCAGCAGGCAAGTCAAGATACACAAAGGATCGTTATCAAAACACATCAAGAACTGGGGCGACGTTAACAAGACTCTTCACGGAACGACTTATGAGAAGCTTCTTCAAGTTGACTATTGATCATCTGTTGTGTAAATAAGCGTTAATTCAACCAATTCTTCAACGGGCTGACCAAATCTGCATCATGTTATCATAACACGTACGTATCCCTCTCAAAGAACAACAGAACAAAACCTTGTTTTTTGTTTCTTGCTTGTCTTAGGTTACATATGTTTTCGGTAGGTTAGGTAATCTTGTCGGTTAGTATCTACGCAATTGTTGCAAGCGTAAATAAGCTTCTAGCTAGTCAAATAGGTTTTTCTTTGATTGCTTTTGTAAGTTTTTTCTGTTTGAAAAGCTGGTTTTGATAATCAAGAATTTCTAGAACAGAAAATAGGAAAACGTGTATGGAATTACTCTGCATGAACAAGATTTCGACCTTATAATGATACCAAGGGTTTCAGGAAATTTATATCAAGATAAATTTATGTCTTATGTGAATGAATTCGTCTACGAGTTACTACAATAGTGCGAATGAAGAATGAATTATGGCTTATTGGCTTGTATAATTTCATGACTCCTCCAGAATAGATTTTGAATGAGTTATTTTATATAAATATATTGCCGACGGAACAATGAAAAAGAATTGATATGTCATCATCTTGACCGTCGAAATTAATTCAACTTTTTATACCAACCGTTTATAAATGTTAAGAGTCTTAAGGGTAACTTTAAGGTTGAGGTTGGACTCTCAATGTTGACGATAATATAGTTTTAAAAGTAGGATCAGATATGTGTGTTGTTGATGCTTATTTTTTCTATGTTTTTTTATTTTCGGTAAGCTAAATCCAATATTTGCTTAAATAACTTGATCTTAATATTATCAATATAATATTTTCTTTTTTATTTAAATATTTTTAGTTAGTATATCATTAAAGTGTTACAAGAAAATTATATTTTTATTCAATTTTATAACGTTTCAATTAAGTAAATATTTAAATATTTCATTCTTACGTTATATTACAAAAACTAAATATTACAAAATAGTAACTTATTTTTGGTAGGGTCCTGTTAGAAATTTAAACATTATTTTGAATTAAATCAATAGTTTTGAACATACTACTTTGATAATTATGCTGACTAATTATTAGTTAAAAAATAATATGTTATTTAAAGAATTTTAAACCAAATTTTAATAATTAAACATCTTAATTATTTATTCATTTTAGGATTATTATTGTAAAAATTGAGTTTTATTTTAATTAAATCAATGATTAATTTTATTTCTTTATGTTATTATTATTATATTATTAATTTAATAATGTAAAATATTTATAAATGAAAAAATATTATAATAAAATAATAAATATGTAATAAAATTACATACTATTAAATATCGCAATAAGTAATAATATTCATCTTTAACTTTATGGACAACAATTCTGTAATAACTATAGTAAATTTTATAAATAAATAATTAAAAAATATTAAATTGTAAAGTAAATCGATCTAAAAGTTTTACTTATTAATCATTAGTTTTAAATTTTAATTACTACAATTAATTGATTGTTTTTTTAAAGCATTTATAATGTTAGTCTTTTTGCACCATAGCAAATACAATATGCAATGATCAAGATAATCTTTCAAAATGTTTGATTATTAAATTTGATTAAATTAATAGATTTAAAAAACTATAATCATCTATAATTTTTTTCAGAAAGCAAATGTGATTAATCTCAGCTATCGATCGGAGCATGAGTCCACAATAAAAAGAACTATAAAAAATTATAAAGTTTTTAAAAATTTACAAACATACATTACATTATTTAAAGTCAATTTGTTATTCGATTTCTCATTTGTCTTTTTCGATCTCATCTGGAACTATTTGAGAGTTTGCAAGCGTCACACCTCCTTTGCTTTGATGCTTCCTGTTAGAATTTGGAAGTCTAAAAGTCTTGCAAATTTCTTGTAATTGCATTATCCTAACGTGGTTAATTAGAATTTACAAGTCTAAAATTTTAGCGATTTTCAGTTAGTGCAATTTCATCTAGAACTGTTTTAACCAGATAGAATTTGAAACTTTACAAGTTAAAGTCTTCAAACAACATTGTAGCAATCTTCAACTCTATAAGCAATTAGCAAGTTGGAACAATCTATTAGAATTTGCAAGTTGGAACAATTTGTTGGATTTGTCTTTATCGATCAGTATTTATCGTTCTGTGCTCGAGTATTATTTTATTTTATGAGTCTTGTAATCTTATTTTCTTGACATGATTTTCCATGTTTCCACCAAATGAACAATCAGGTGCCCAAAATAGATAACATAAGAAGAATGAACAAGAACTAACTAGTTCGTTACAAGTTATAACTTTTTTATAATAAAATTTAGTGTGCAGATGAACTGTCTAGCTTGATTAGATTCCAAACCATAATAAAATTAGTGTGTTTTCTTAAAATATGTAGATAGGAAAAAGGATTTCAATGTGGTTCGGTCGTTCCATGAGCCCATCCTTGGTAGAATTCCAATTACTAAATCTCAAACTCTCTCATCCTCATAATTGGCTACACTGCATTGCCATCGACACCCCATTTTTATTAATCTTTGTTCATCGAATCGTCATGATAATCAATTGTTCAAGTCTCAAAATTTTAGTCACATTTGGGCCAGACGTCATTGTAAATTTTGGTTTTGTTCATATCTGTTGTGGACTAGTTTGTAAAAAAATATTAAATATGAACAAAGCTTTTTGATGATGCCAGATGTTTAGAATAATCTGTATTTTTGTATCAGTATAACATATTAGTTAGATTCGAGGGTTGTACTAACTCACAGATGAGCATTCAAGAACACAAACAAAGGAAGCTCGGGTCGTCGAAACGCACAGTTGATAATGGTGGCAGTTGTTTTAAATAATAAACAATGGGACCTGGTTTAGTTTAAATTTTGATGTTAAAATTGTTAATTAGGTTAATAATAATAATAAACATTTTTTATATTATAAAGAGATACTGAAATAAGAGCTTAATATTAGTTTGTATTAATGGATGGTATTATGTACGCTGTGTTCTTTAAAAGGGAATATGGAGAGAATAGGGAGGGAAGAGAGGGAAACAAAAGAAAATGCAAAATCAAGTGTGTTCTTATAGCTTTTTTAAGGACAGAAATGGAAGGAAAAGAAGGGAAATCATCATGATTTTCTATCCTACCAATTTTGGGAAGAAAGAAAAAGGTGTGAGAGAAATGAAAAAAAAAGTGTTCTCCAAACTTTGTGATTTCAACCATCATTTGATTCTTTCTCTTCTTCTCTTTTGTTTTCTTCACTTTCCTTTCTTTTAATAAATATTTTAAACAACACAGCGGTAGTGATTTGTCGTGAAAAAGTAATATATTTTAAGGGGTACGGATATGATGGTGTAAAATAAAAAGAAAAGAAGAAGAAGAAGAGTAGTCTCCAAGTGGAAATGTTTCTAGGTTTGACTAAATTAGTGGGTTACTGTGAATGTGAATGGAGGGAGGTGAGCCAATCCTTAAAAAGAAAGAAAGAAAGAGTGAGTATAAAATAAATAATAAATGTAATTAATTAAGGGAATCAACTTTGAAACTCTCTCCGGTCTCCATCCATCAACTATGGCTATTTCTTCTTGCACCATATCTAACTAGTTGAATACCCGTGCGTTGCCCGGGTGATTTGCGACGAAATTATTATTTTTAAATAAATAATGACATAAAAAATGGATTTTATTTAAGAAAACTATACATTAATACATGTGAGTTGATCGAAAGACTAATTATGCGTTAAAAGATTATTCTATCAGAATTAAATATACAGAAAAAAAATTAATAATAGTTTATGATAAAATGAAAACCCATCATTTTCCCATAAAATTATACACAAACATGTAGTTTTAAAGTATAACTACGAATATAGTCTAACATAATTTTATAATAAAAATTTATTCAGACTATTAAAAATAAAATATTATTGTAGTAATAGTTTTTTGATTGTATTTGAACTCACTAATTATTCATAAAAAATTGGAAAACTTGGACAAAAATGTTTCATGCCAACCCAACCCAAACCATTCAAAAATTACTCATAAACCAACTTGCCCATGCGTTGCTCGAGTGATGCGTGACGAAATTAATATTTTTAAATAAATAATACCACAAATTTTTTTCAAAGAGAACTATACATTGTTCATGAAGAAAAAATTACTTATTTTAATCCTGAATATTAATTAGGACCAATTGCTAAAAACAGAAACAACTTTATGTATTTTTAGCATTTACAGCAACATTATTTTTTTTATCATTAATAACATCAACTTTTATATTTTTTTATCATTCATAGCAAAACTTAAAAAAATTGTTGCTAGTTGAATACCCGTGCGTAAAAATTACCCATAAACCAACTTGCCCGTGTGTTGCTCGAGTGATGTGTGACGAAATTAATATTTTTAAATAAATAATAACACAAAAAAATATTTTTAAGAGAACTATACATTGTTCATGAATAAAAAATTACTTATTTTAATCGTGAATATTGATTAGGACCAATTGCTAAAAACATAAACAACTTTATGTATTTTCAGCATTTATAACAACATTATTTATTCTTTATCATTAATAACATCAACTTTTTTTTATCATTTATAGCAAAACTTAAAAAATTGTTGCTAGACCAATTTTTCTCATAATAAACCCTAAATATAATTATATAAATATGCTCATAATAATTATAAGAATAAATCCAAGCGAGACGAAGGTGTTAACATAATTCCAGATCATTTTTGAAATTTTAAATAAACCATGTAGACCATTTTTGTAAATTATTCTTATATTAATTATCTAATTAAATAATAAATAAATATAAAATGTAATATATTATAATTCTTTTAAAACCATGAAAGTTTATTACACAAAAATACACATAGGTATCCCATTACGTGAGATCAGTGTTGCCCTTGGTTTCCTTCTTCACGCGCTCCCCTTTTAGAAACCCTAGCCCTATCGTTTTCTTTTTCTCCCCCTGCTCCGCCATTCTCCCCCCGCTTCGCCGTTCTCCCCTTGTTTGGCCGTCGGTTGGTGATCAGCTGGCCCTCCGATGCATGTCGAGAGGTATTCAAGTTTCCCTCCGTTTGTAACTAAAAGCAAGTTACTTTAAAATCATAGTTTTGACTAAACTCAATTTTTTTTGTTCCTTTTTATGATTTAGGTTTGTATTTGTGGTTCAAAGTTTAGTGACACTCACTAATGCTTCTCGTATTGGACAAACACATGGTAAACAAACCCTCTTGATATTGAAATTGTATTTTTTGCAATTCATTTTGATGCAGTAAGGATTTTACTATCTGTTTCTATTATATTGGTTGATGTTACTTTAGCATTCTCAGATATCGACAATGTGTGATTGTTTGAGTATGTTGAACTTTTTGCGAGGATTTGAATTGTCTTGTATATTATAAAATTGATAGAGAAAGGGCAATCCGTGAAGATTATAACATAAATGCATATCAGCCTTTTTCTTTTTTACAATTTTAAAGTAGTACTATCTATGTTCAAAACATGTTTATTTTAACTCCTAGAACTTAACAGAATTAAAAATCTGTATACTTTGATTTTTTTCTACTTGTTTTTATTTACGTGGTTGACATTATGCTTAATGTTTATGATACTTATTGTCTTTTTCCTCCTAAACAGCTAAAAAATCTTATTTGTATGAAAAAATAGGTTGATATTAGTCAACTCAATTGAAACAAATAAATAAGAATATTTTGACTGTGAGATCTAATGATCACAGAAGTTTACCTTGCATATTGGGGTGTGTGTGTAAAATATGGAGTGTCTTTCATCTCGTAGTTTGTATTAGTATTATTACTAACCTTTTCCTTTCTGCAGACACTTCATCTGGTTGGACCTGACATTCATCTTCATAATGGTACAATTTTTTTTCAATCTTGTGATGCAGTTTTCACTAATATTTTGAATATAGCTTCTGCTAAAAATGAATAGTCCATGTATATATAGTTGAAAATATTAACCAAACGGGATTCAATATCCCTTATTTTCCTGATTTTTTGTTAAATAAGTAGCCACATTTTATTTCATATATTATCTCACAGTTAGTTATTTAACTGACGATGATATATATCCTTTTTCCAGGTCTGATACGTTTTTTCTGCTTTGATATTATCCAGAATTTCAGCTGCAAATATTAATAAAACGGGATGTAATATCCCATATTTCTGATTGTTTGTTATATCCAACAACCTCTATTTTGAATGTATCAAGATGCAGTTTTTCAGCACATATTATCTGGATTTTTTTTTTGATTTTTTTGCGGTTCTAATGTCTATATTCATTGTTGTCACCTTTATTGCCTAAATTTTTTTTATCCCCTATTATTCTGCAATTTGTTATGCAGTATTTTTGCAACCTCTTTAATAGATGTTATCCCTTTTTCAAATGCAGTTTAAATTTCTGTTGTGATCCAACCTTATTTATAGCAGTGATTTAGGCATTAAAATCTGAATTATAGCCAATGATATGTTGCCAAATCAGCATTAAATATAGGAATTTCTACCAATTATTGAATGCCACGTGAGCAGATTTCTCTCTGCTCCGTCGGCAATATATATATATATATATATATATAATTTCTTAAACACCACCTCTATGCCTTTGACCTATGAATTTTCACCTTATGATTGGACAAAAAGGTGTGAATAAATAAACCATAATGATTAGTTACAAAAGAAGAGATATTTTAACCAATTATAGACATATAGATGTGGTGCATGAAGTAGCACCCATCAACTATTCATTGTCTGTTGACTTAATTCTTTCTTGTCCATCTACAATTAATTATTAATTATTTATATAAGCTACCGCCACCCCACCATTTTCTATTTGCATTTTGCACCACCCATACTTAATTACCATAATATTATTAGTAAATAGTAATACATACATATGCATGCATGCATGGCCCATTAATTGTGCATTATCACCAAAAACATGACCAAGTTCCATCCAGAGACCACTAAATTAGCACATATATTCATGTACTATATCTAAACCAAAAACTCTATACATATATATATATATATATATATATATATATATATATATATATATATATATATATATATATATATATATATATGATATATATATATAATATATATATAGATATATATATAATATATATATATATATATATATATATATATATATATATAATATATATATATATATATATTATATATATATATATATATATATATATATACCTATATATATTTATATATATTAATATATGTAATTATATTATATATATATATATATGTATATATATATTATATAATTATATATATTATAATATATATATATATATTATATATATATATATATTATATATGTATCTATATATATATATATATGTATATATATTATATATATATATATATATATATTATATATTATATATATATATATATATATATATATATATATATATATATATATATATATATATATATATATATATACATATATATATATATATATATATATATATATATATATATATATATATATATATATATATATATATATATATATATATATATATATATATATATATATATATATATATATATATATATATATATATATATATATAAAATGGTCAGGGGTGGCTTTTAGGGTGTGCGAGAGGCTCGACCGTACAGGGCCCCCAATTTCGTGGGGCCTCACGTTTATAAACATATATAAGTTGTGCATTGATGCGTTAAACTGGAATTCATGTCAAATTCTATTTGATTCGTACTATTTATTTTAATTTCTCACTTTTGTTATTCACGAACTCGACTTTACCTATTAAAATTGAGTCTCAAAATGACCAATTTACTATTTAAAAATACTTAATGGACTACGTTGTAATCACAAGCACAGGGCCTCTAAAATCCATGAGACGGCCCTGATAATGGTTTATGTGCGCACTTTTATAGACACAGAGTATATATTGTGTGTACCTGTGTAAACATGATGCAAATGTTTTTTTTTAATATTTTCATATTCATATAGATACAAATAATATAAGGTTGTTTGTAAAATATTAAACTTACATATTTATACTATGTGGCTCCTTAAAAGTCATGCAAACATGAAAGGTATCACGACTTGTGAATATATGTTCACAACAGTATCTTGATGGTGAATATGCCGTTTCATGTAATTCCAGTGTATGTTTGTGTCTGATTTTTTACGAGTTATTTATGTTGTTTAAAATAAACATGATTATATAATATTGTAAGAGGTACCTCTAGTATTCGCAATTAATACTAGCTAGTAGTTATCACTGTGGGTGTATATTGGAGAAAATGTAGTGTAGGTTAATTATTAGCGTAGAAATTAAAACTTATAAGATATTATTATTATTATTATTATTATTATTATTATTATTATTATTATTATTATTATTATTATTATTATATATACTAGTTTATAACCCACGTATTACGTGGATATTTTTAATTAAATTTATTTATATAAAATGTATATGAGTAAAAATAAAAACATACAAAAATAATAATTGTGTTTATTTTTTATTATTTACAGATTAAAAAATAGAGTATATTTATATTTTTTAAAAATATTAAATTATATTTATCTTTTATAAATTGTAATTATATTTTAGGTGAACGTAGAGGTGACATTTGATGTTTTCCTTTATTATACATAATAATAATAATTTCCACAACTAATTCAAATTATTACATTTGGATCTAATTATGATTATTATGGATAATAATTATAGATATTTATTTTAGTTAAACATTAATTTTAAATGTTACAAAATCTAATTTATTACTAATTAATTAATGAAAAAAATAAAGTCAAAATTTAATGCAATTAAGTTAAGGTGTTAAATATGAAAAAAGATGTGGAAAAATAAATTTTTCTTGTATTGTAGAAGTGACATGTGACATGAATTGTTTTGTTTTATTATAATATATAGTTTAATCAACCCATGTATTACATGGGTTGATTTAGAAAATACATATTTTTTTATATATAAATAAATTATTATAAAATTTATATATAATTAAAATAAAAAAATTGAAAGCTAGTTAAATTAAAGATAAAAAAATACTCAGTTGTTTGATATGAATTAAAAAAATATTATTATGTTGTATTATTAAAAACAGATAATATATGTTTGCAAAAAAATGTTTCTTTTAATTTTTATTCACTTCAAATATAAAATATTAATGTAAGAAAAAAAAACTTCAGTTATGTGAATATGTATATATTTTGAAAATGATAAAATATAAAAATGGAATATCTGAAAATCAACAATCAAATTTATCATATTCACAATTGAAGTTTTATCAATTAAATTTTAAATCTTGTTAGCAAAATAATTAACAAAAAATTTTAACTTTATTTACTACACTTCTACATTTAAATTCAAATTTTTACATTTGAATTTAACTATGATCATTAAGGATAATAATGACACATATTTATTTTAGGTAAATATTAATTCATTAATGAAAAAATTAAAATCAAAATTCAATGTAATTAAGGTAATGTAGTAAATTTGGAAAATGAATTAAAAAAATGGCATAGGTATAATTATTGATTTTAATTAAGGGTATAAGAGACATTTCATAAATAATTATGAGTTGTCATTAATCTGAACCATTGATTTTCTTTCCATCCAATAATCCAGAAACTGCAAATGGTTTTCATATTATATATAGTATAGATATAGTGAGAGAGAGAGAGAGAGAGAGAGAGAGAGAGAGAGAGAGAGAGAGAGAGAGAGAGATGTGTGTGTGTTCAATGGAAAATCTATATGCATCGTAAAACCTGGGAACCACTTTATAGCCATTGGATCAGGTGATGCATCACACAGAAAATCGATGCATCACGCGGGGATTTGATGCATTTGTGGTGTTGCATGGAGGTTTTCCGATGCATGTTGATTTTCCATTGAACCCTTCAATTCCGTGAGAACGTGAGAACCCTCCAAAATGCACAAATTTATACATCAAATGCACAAATATAAAATTAAATTTATAACTTAAAATCATTACTGGGTTTCAATATTAATAAATATCATAATCTAACATAAAAATTATCTTTAAAATTTAAATTCATCAAGTTTTACACTAAATGCACAAATTTGAACATTAAATGCATAATTTTTTTCAAATGCATGAATTCGTACATAAAGTGGACAAATCTATCATGATATGCGTAAATTTTTATATCAAATGCATAAATTTATCAAATGTATAAATTTTAACATTAAATGCGTAACATTATATATATGCATAATTTTATACATTAAATGCACAAATTTTAGAGAGCTTCTCACGTTCTCATGGTAACGAGAGTTCTTACCGGAACCCAACCTTATATATATATATATATATATATATATATATATATATATATATATATATATATATATATATATATATGGGTTCAATGGAGAACCTCCATGCATCGAAGAACGTTGAAGAACCTCCATGCACCACCACAAATGCATCACAATTCCCCCGTAATGCATCATTATTTCCACGTGATGCATCAAATTCTCGAGTGATGCATCGATTTTTACATTATTTCCACTTGATGTATCAAATTCCTGCGTGATGCATCGGTTTCTACGTGATGCATTTCAGTTTTTCTAGCGATGCATTGTGGTTCTCCAAGGTTCTTCGATGCATAAGGTTCTCCATTGAACCCACTCCTATATATATATATATATATATATATAAAACATTATTTCCACGTGATGTATCAAATTCCCGCGTGATGCATCAATTTCTACGTGATGCATTTATGTTTTTCTAGCGATGCATTGTGGTTCTCCAAGGTTCTTCGATGCATAAGGTTCTTCATTGAACCCACCCCTATATATATATATATCCCACTCTGGTGAGGTTTGGTGTACGTACGTGCCTCTATAAATACGTCAACACGTACATATAAGTTTATGCATCATTGCATCCTGGTAGCTAGCTAGCTTCTATATCGATCCAGGCCATCAATCCCTAAATTAAATCTCACAATTAATTACCCATATATATATATATATATGGCCATGGATCTAACAAAGTTCATGGTGGCGATTTTGATCCTCACTTTGACGACGACTATCTACTACGTTGAGGGAAGGCATTTGAAACAACATGGAAGTACGTCGTATATCATGAAGAAAGGTGGTAGCCATCATCAATATCATATGGTAGCATATGCAAACAAATCTGTAATATATGACGAAACCTATGTCACCAACCCACCCGAGTGACGCTTTAACCGTCTCGTCATCCGGGTCTGAGCTACTGCAGGCACCCCCACCCCCACCCCCACCCCCACCCCCACCACATGGCGTCGAAGACTTTAGGCCAACCGCACCAGGCCATAGCCCCGGGGCTGGACATTCCATTCACAATTAGGGTAGCTAGGGCTGGAACGTTATAAGTTATATATATATATATTTATATTATATATATATAACAGGTATGCCACATTTATTGTTATGTAGTATGTATATCATACATATATAAATCTTGTGTTATTTATCTTCCTGTAAAATCTCACCATTTCTTATATATCTTGTACGTACGTATTGGTGCAATTAATTAATGCATGTATACATTATAGCAATTTCCTCTTAATATATTACTTAAATGTAATCATGAATACTTTTACTATATCCATTCCAATTAAGTTTAATTATTTAACAAGGAAATTCGATCTACTATATAATAAGAGTTTTTTTTGTCTTTTTGATAACATTGGAAAGTTCATTCAATTCGTACCAACTTTATAAACCTCACTTATTTATAGATTTAGTGATATTTAATTATATATAATTTATTTTGGCAACAACTATGGTATCAAACATCAAACTAATTAAGTGAAAAGAATAGTCATTACAATCAAGCTAGATCGAGTTCAAAGAAATTGAACATAGATGTAAATAAACATATATACTTGGTCATCGTAAAATGATCATATATTACTATACATTAACTAATTATCCTCATGCCTATGACCACATAACAATTGAAATTATAAATCATCATCCTGACAGACCAACCCGAATATATACAACATCCAAGTTCCTACTTAATCTGTTCGGTTTCAGGTGGATTGGACGACATGGTGATCAAACCCGAATAACACATTCATTGAATACCTTAAGGTGGCGTTCGGTTTGTGTAATGAAATTCGATGGTACTGGAATTTAAATTTAGTTGGTTTAAAATTTTTGATAATTAAGCTTAAAGGATTAAATTTTATGTATTTTCCATTAAATTTCCTTGTTTATAAGAAATTAACATTCCTACCAACTCATATATGGATTAAATTATAACTCATGCATGAATTAGATTTCAATCAACATCTCTAACCAATACTAAAAACTATCTTCTACCTTCACCGTCAACCGTATCAATAACAAAAATTTAAATTCTAATTCTTTTGAATTTCATTTCGTGAACCAAACGCCACCTAAATCTGATTAAAGTTGATAGAGTGCTTGCTACCTCAATATATGCAAGTGTTTTGCCACTAGTGTCTCGGTCTTTAGATTCTTGTTGGTTTCTTTATAAACTTAAGTTTCTTTTGTAGTACCAAAAAAAAAATTTTTTGTGATGTATACCAAATTAACATATGTATTCACCCACCCTGCTCTCATAGAGTGAATCTGAAAATGAGTAAAACATGGGTACAGTGATATATATATCATCTTAAATCTTCTTTTGATTCGGAATAAAACCAATATGATAGGCTGGGTAATAAACTACTAATTAACCCAAAACCTTGTATCGTATCGTATTAAACTAATATCGGTACTATAATGTAATCAGAGTCTAATGTTGCCAAAATATCATTATAGTACTATAGATGTACGTCATTGGAGCTTATACACATGTCCATGGACGGAATCACCTTTGTGGGATGGGGCCAAACGCCCCTGATAATTTTTTCTTTTCTATATTATGTATGTAGTCGTAATTTTTTTTTGACCCCGATAACGTATGTATATATATATGTACCCACCACTACACGTCATGTATGTATGTAGGTAACATGTACGTATATAGAATCAATAAGCACTAGGAATTGAGATGGATGCTGGAGCAAGGAAGATCCTTTATTTAGATGTCCCACAAAAGTCACTATCTGCCATTTAATCAATAATTAAACAATTAACACTTTAATTGTGAACTACAGCCTAGCTACCATATATAACTTAACATATAGAGAATAATTATAAATTAAAATGATTTTTATAATTAAGAGGGTGTTTGGTTTTGTGTTATAAACGAGATTATTAGTTTATTACGTTACAACAACGCAAATAATTGGTTTAAAGTGTTTGAATTCCATACTTTAATAATTGATTATTTGTGTTTAGAGTTAATTCTACCATGTTTTTTCATAAGCTAAAAAATGTAGTTTATTTCCTTGATAAGTGAGTATTTGGTCATGTTACAAGTTAAAACGTAAATCTAAACACTTTAAAAACTGATTATATGATAATTATGATAACAAACAGCAGAAGTTAAATAAAACACTACATTTACGGCAGCACTTTTTGTTATAACTATTATTTTATTATTAATTTTCAAAATTATACAATACTTTTTCAAACGTAAATTCAAACTCCCCATTAAAAAATCTTTCTTTAAATTATAGTGAGAGGAATGGAAGGCGGCTAGCCATAGCGAGCCTTCCAAAGGGCAGGGAGCCAACCATGCGGTGGCGGTGGCGGTGCCATCGGCTAAAAGTGCCCACTATGTTGAACAAAAAAGAGTGGTAGGGGCCTCTCTACCTCTAGTGGTCAATTGGAAAAGTCAAATCCTTTTCTTCTTTTGATTTTGCATTGACCATCAATCTTTTCAACAACCTTGCTAACTATATGCTATTCAAACCCTTTTTGTCCCAATACACTTGTTAAAAATATGAATTCTTTTAATACTTAAAATATATAAAAATTTAAATTAATGTGAACAAATGAATATAAGATGGGATTCACTTAGGCCTTGTCTATTTTGCATTAAAAGTCTCTTAAAAGGATCTGAATTCTAAAATTCAGATCTATGATAAATTAAAATTGTTTGTTTAGTTTCAGATTTAAGAGGTTGCAACCTCTGAATTTACCTCTTAAAATTAAGAGAAAGAGAGTTGTCTAAACTAAAATTAAAAGCCTCTTAATTTCAGATCTTAAGGGACTTCCTCTTAATTTCAGACGTGGTTTTCAGACATTTAACCTCTCAAAAAACAAATAACATCTTAGACATACCATTATAAAATCAAGGCACTACCAACAATGAATGTATCAATAGCATATTAATCTGTGTTATATTTGGTCATGAAGTGGGATGCATTTTAGTTTCAGTCTAGTTATTATTCCTTTTGAAAGATTGTATTTTAAGGAAAATATTTGTTTAACCAATTAATCATCCATATATTTCGTAAATTATATTTAATTGCACATATGAAAGTTTATAGAGGTTTAAGCTTATAAGTTTTAAAAACTTTAACTTTGTTTTACTCATAAATTGTGTTTAATTGGATGAATGTGTTTTACCAGAATTTGTTAAAACTATAATTTACAGTCACTAATTTTTAAAAGTAGCTTGAATCATTTATGAAAATAACATTAATTAATTATGATTCTAACGTGGTTTATAATTTATGCAAAAAAACTCTTAAGTTGAATAACTTTTACAATCAAAACCCTAAATCAATTTTCATTTACACAAAAAACTTTCAATTGGCTAAAACTCATTAAATTTGAGTTTTTTCAAAAAAAAAATGTCTTGCAACCGGCAACTTAATGACATGTTAAAATTTTAAAGAGATTTTTGCATAAACAACCCCTAACTTGTTAGCTTTTTCCAATTAAAACATCAAACCATTTTTTATTGCATAACAAATCTCCAACTAACAAAAAAAATCATTAAATTGAGTTTGTTTACCGATTGCATCTATTAAAATTTTGGAATTTCTATTAAAATTTTATTTATTAAGCAAAGAACTCTTCCGATGAAACCCCCACCCTCTGGCAAACCCCTTACTCTGGATGATTATATTCAGAAGCTAAAATGGAACCTAAAAAAATAAATCAAACAAATAATAAAACCTAAAAATACTACTCGCGAACACAAGATGAAATCAATTCCCTCTGCACAAACGAAGTTGAAATTCAATATAAACGGACAATAGTCAATCGAACACATATACAGAAAAATGAATATTTTTGAACCCTAAAACAAATTTGGACCAACATGGACCATATCTTATCTAAAAATTAGTTTGAACAAAAACAAAAAAAAAAACACATTTAAAGATGTATAAACCAAAATCAAAATCTGAAACTTTTAAATCTAGATGAACTGATCGATAAACACAAAACTATAGTCAGATGCATCCTACACAAACAAAATCTAAATCAAAGCGTAAAATTTGAGAGCTTGTGAAAAACATAAACGATTCAAAAAACACAAACTCATGAACAAACTTGTAGGAACATAACCAAATAAAAAATACAACATTGAACCGAAACTCAGAGGAGATAGAGTTAGCGGAGTCGCCAGAGGTAGATGAAAGGGAGGAGATAAATGTGGTCGTCAGTTAAAGCTAGGTAGGTAGAAAAAATAGCTAACGGTTTTAATAGATTCCAACTTCAGGGTATGTTATGCAAAAGTTCAATTCGAAAATTAGAAATGTAATGTCACATAGGCGCCACGTAAGTCAGGTTCGTCATGTGGACACCATGTGTGGGGCACGTAAGCATAACAAACTATTATAACCGATAACACCCAAAATTCGTAAGAATTTACTTGTTGAAGGATTTTTGTGCAATGAAAAATGATTAAGGTTTTTTATCACAAAAATGATTCAACTAAAAGATTTTTTACGCAAATTTCTCTTATTTATATGAGCTTTTATGTCATTTTATATTTTTAAGTTCGAACTCCAATTATTTTATCAGATACATCTATTAATAAAAGTTTCAACTAGCAACTTTAATTATAAGTTTCAATTATAAACTTCAAGCTCCAGCTAGTTTTATTCAAACAAGTGGATGGACAAATATTGATAACATAAGTATCCGATAAAAATTGATATGATCGATCAGTAGCGTGCATAAGTGCTGTGTTTTCCAATTAAGAAAAACCAGTTGGGCATATTATATTAACATCTTTATTAACTTAATTAACTATAGTCAATTAATTAATTGCGGCTGTATGTTAACCATCAATTACAAAGTGAACCACTAGCTTTCCATTAGTGGTAGCAATGATTAATTAGAAGATATCCTGCCCTTAAACTTCACATTAATTGGTTCTTTTACTTTTGATCATATATAATAATAATAATATTCTTTGATACTATCTCGTACGTATATAACTTCAGTTTAGCAAAGATCGATCGAAAACAAGATTAATTAAGCCGATCGTCAAATAAGAATTGAAGAAAATATATGTATAAAACGATACGATTATGCTTTGTGAAACAGAAAACCAGCATGCATGCAGCTGATCAATCGAAAGGTTTCGTTAACAGCAAATGTTATTTTTGGAATGAAGTGGTGTGTGTGTATGTTGGAATTTGAATTCTGGGGCATAAAATAATGAAATGAAATCTAAAACATTGATTTCCTAGCTTCACTTAAGATTGAATAACATATATAAGTCAGTGAGTGGAGGCAAAGGAAGAATATATCTTGATGGTGGTGTAGTAAAAGGTGGTTGATTTAATTAATATCATAAACTATATATATAATTATGGTGATCATATGAGATGTCGATCGACAGATATTTAATCATATAATCATCACTCGTGCAATCATTAATTAAGTAATTACAATAAGAGCATATTGGAAGGTCTGTAAGCAGTCAAAGGACCATTACAGGCTACAATACAATATTCTTTCGCTCTTAAAGATTGCCACAGACACAGGCATACAACAACTAATAGATGAACAAGTATATATTGATCACCAAATTAAATTAATATTTCCGAAAAACGAAATAGAATCATAGATTTGTATACAAGGTTATGTCAAAGGGTTATGTAATGGGTCAAGTACTCAGCAAGTTAAATATATAATAGCTATGATAGATTAATATTTGTTAGGAAATCAGAAACAAGATTCAGAACTGAAACTAAGAACTCACAAAATCAAAAACCCACAAATGTGAATCAAGAAAGAACAAAATCAAATTCACTATCAACATTGGGTTACATGACTACAATTTGAGTTATTGTCCTCATTAACCCATAGGACTATTTTTATACTAATGACTACAAAACTAACCAAAACCAAACTATCAGAGAACTACACTAAATCCCCTGAACTAATACATGCAACAAATTCAAGTCATTAATCTCACAATATTCAACAATTTTTTGCATCTATTTTCTGAAGTTCATACTAATACATTAAACATAATTAATATAATTAATCATCCAATGTTGCTAATAAAACTTTGGTTATTTGATCCATAATCCTTTTAGCTAAATGCATGTATTAGTCATCTGACTTGCTATGATTAAACATAACCATACCAAAATTTAAGTATATATTTCACACATAAACCTATTAAAATTACCTCATCCAAATCAAAAATGGCTTACATACATAATCTTCATTAGGATTCTTGTTATATCTTATGAATCCGGTACATTTTAGTATAAGAGAATCTAAAGAATGAGATGACGTAGGTTTAATTCTATTACGAACAAGTTTATTTTTATTATTTGATTATAGCCTTAATTTTTCGATACATAGAATGAAAAGAAAATTGATTTTTACGTAAATATCATCTTTACATTCCTTGTCAAAATCAAGACATATATTCAAAAACTTGGGAAAAGAATGAAATTTTCATTATTCTTTTCTAAATATGTCGATCTTTACTTATGTACCATTATATTTCTTAAAAGTGCTTGCATAATTTTTTTCTTTTGATTTTCTTGGACCAAACATGACTTAGAAATGATTTATCAAAAAGTTTCATTCGATATCAACACGATCGAAACGCATAAAATAATATTCTTGAAAAAAAACTGCTTCTCACTGGTCACTATTTTATGAATTTGCAACGGGAGATAATGAAGTTGAGTGGACACTTGGATCACCTCCATACTATAAATACAGAAGGTGCCAAAGAGTTGGAGCATCCATTTTTCTTCCACCATTAACCTTCTCAAACACTTAACAATATATATATATATATATATATATATATATATATATATATATATATATATATACATCTTACCAATTAATTAAGTGATATTAATTTGTCTCTCTAAAAAATCATATATCATGACCCAATTTCACATATACTTTTGGCTTACTGTTCTATTACTTATCAGTCATGGAATCCTAATGACCCAAGGAAGGCTACTGAAATCTATCAAGAAACATGATCTTCAAAGCAAAGCTGCGAGTGGTGGGAATGTTGCAGCAGCTCAGAATCATCAAGGAAACTGGAACTCAAAAGAACCGGAATCTTTGAACGACTTTCGGCCTACAACACCAGGTAACAGTCCAGGAGCAGGACATTCTTTCACGGATCATGGAGTCGGTGCTCGATCAGATTTAGATGCAGACACAGTAGGTGTTGGTGCTCCTGCGGTTCCACAGTCTAGTCATGAAGCAAATAGTGACGAATTCCGACAAACAGAACCTGGTCACAGCCCAGGTGGCGGTCATTCGAAATACAACCAGATTGCTAAGCCAAATGTGTAGATTAATTTGGACAGATTTGAAGGCTTGTTGAAATTTGTATTTGTGATGGAGTTTTTAGCGTACCAACATTTAATTTTCACAGTCAATTCCTTGTATTGATCTGTCTACAGAAACTAGTTGATATTATAATAAATCATTGTAAATTAAGTTGGTTATTTTATGTTGACTTCCTTAGCCAGATATAACAATGTGTGAATCACTATAGAGTAAGCTAAAAACGAAATTTTGAAAAAAGTAATTAATTAACCACCATTTGAGGCCCCCACAACTTGTCGCTATTGAAAGAAATAAGTCGTACAATCCACAGTCGAGTTCTAGCTCATTTAATAAACGAGCTCGAGCATAAGAAATCTGAATATATAATAATATAATTAAATTATACAATAAATTAATATATAATCAAATTTGTCTTCATGTTTTGTATTCACTTCATGACTTCTTATCCTCATTTTGACATGCTTTAACATCCTCCTTTTTATCTTATTCAAAATCCATATATGAGTTTTACGGGTTGTTTGTTTGCTTCTTAATGGAATCACTAAGAAGCCACTTAAAGGTAAAATGGTTTCATTAAGAGGTAAACAAACAGAGCCTTGCTTGGTTAAAAAGCAATAATAATACGATGGCATTAAAACAGGGATTGATTAATGCGGTTGGAAAAGGATATGATCAAGTGTTAGGCCTTGTTTGATTTAATGTCTAATATCTTAATTGTCTCTAATCTCTAATTTGGTCAATAGAAATTTAACATTATCTCTTTATTAAACAGATGTAATAAGACATTAGATGTCTAATCACTTAAAAAAACAAACGAGCCCTTAGTGTGATTAAATAAAAACACAAAAGCAAATGCAGGTATTAAAATGAAGTTTGCATAATGATTTGAGCAGAAAAAGTGTAAAATCAATTCATCCTCAATTATACGGAATCAAAGGAGTACTTGGATGATCTTGAGTTTTGGATTTGGAAGGAATCAGTCAAATCACAATTCATGATCATTTAGATGTATGTGAACCAGTTTGGATGTGCATCAAATCTGAGTTTTACAACCTGAAGCTGCAAATTTAGATCCACTGATCCAAACACTAAATTCAGCACTATGTTGGAATTCCATCTATGAATTATGAAATTTTAATTTTTTTGAACCAAACCATACTTTAATTTATAGCGATGATATTGTAAACAGCAGAGAAGCAAAGAGGTATGTAGCATTCAGGAAGGTTTTTATATATTTTTGCTAAGATTTATTTGCATTTTCTTTCTTAAGATCTGTTTACCTGATCAAGAACAAAGCTAATGTAGTCTGAGGTTTTGTCTGATATGAGAATCCCTCTATGGGCAATGTCACAAACGCCTTCGGATAGTTGATAGTTTGATACGCAGAATAGATGAAAGCAGAAATGGTCACCACAAAATTATATATATTCACTCATTATTTCATTGACTCTGCAGTTGTATAGAAGATTCTTTTTTGAATACGAGGGAAACTACACCCGAGCCACATGGGTAGCTTGCAGGTAAACTCGACAAAGGACACTCTACAAGCCATGACTAGTGGCAAGTGGCCGGCCCTTAATGAATTTGAATTTTGAAGCCTTTGAATGCTATCTTTTGTTTCTGAGGAACAAATTTGGATTATTTTGAGGGTATTAATCTAATAGTTTGAAGTTTTTTGTTGATCTGCTAATTGATAACTTCATTTATGTCCTTTCTTCCTACCCTCAATAACTTAAAGATGACAACTTTGCACATAAGGAGAAAAGAAACCTACATAAATTCTGGGCGTTTGAAGCTCTTATTACTCATTGCTGCAGCGATTGCCAGAGAATAACCGAAAGAGAAAAGCATCATCATTGCTCGAAGGAAGTGGCCAAATACATGAATGATAGGAATACCTTTTACATGTACGTGTGTATGTGTCCATCAAACATGTTTGGAAGTAGTGTACAAATATGGGAATCAACACCGGATGATCTTGTGATCGTTTATGTACATTTTCCGATGACAACATTTTACCTATCCAAATTTTGTTATGGGATAATACAACAGTCTTTTATTGTTAAATTCGTTTGTACATATAGAAAAACGCTTCATACGAACTCTAAGTGGATAAGGTTAATTAACTTCCAAATTAACCGTTAAATAACGGCTAAAACTGCCAGGCTTAAAAAGCACCAGCAACAAAAACTGCACAAGGTGAAGTTACAAAACAGCAGCAGTCAAGCTTCATATTTAGTATAGTAAAAACTTGTTGTTAAGCTTCAAGCATATCAAGACCAAACCTTCATAGCGGAACCATCGTCAGGGGCTCTGCCCTTGCATCCCACTAGGGGTGCTAACGTTCGCATATTGACTTTGGTCAAACTTACATGGCTGTGCCGCTCGCATCTCCGTACCTATTATAGTTCCAAACAAAATCATATTACAGGTCAGTGAATTACATGAAATAATAACAAAATAGTGCCCTGATGGTTGCATCATGGTAGCAGAACGTTTCCTTCTTTTGTTTCGGGTTTGTCTTCCCTTTGATTGTCATTTGTGAATCTTCTATAGAATTCCCGGTCTTGGCCGGACTATATGATGCAAAATTCACAAAAATCAAGCTTTGGTTGGGCAGGAATATTAACAATGTTGCTATGATACAGTTTGAGCGCAACCCCGATGATCCGGAGAGTTTTGACTTTTGACTTTTTGAGAAGAGACACTGTGTTTGGCAAGAAGCTTCTGAGAGTTTTTAGAAGCTTCAGCTTTTGATTTTTTAAAAACTCAAGTTCAATACTTTGTTTGGTTGATAGAAGTTTAAGCTTTTGATTCGGATCGAAAGCACTCAAAATCTCTTCCACGAGAAGCTACTTTTTAGTTAAGCAAAATTACTTTTTTACCCTCTAAATAATTATAAACTATAATTTTTATTTAATATTAATGTCATGTCATTTAATATAAAAGTTATACAGCTGCTTTAACCAAACACATTTATATAAAACAAAAGGTTCCAGCTTTTATTTTTTAAAAAAACTATAGCTCCTAAAAGCTCCAACTACTAAAAGTTCTAGCTCACAGGTTCAGCTCGAAGCTACAGCTAATCGTGCCACAGAGAATGGGAGTGGTGGACCCATAGTTATCGAAATTGCGATTTAAATCGTAGGATCGTACGATCCTACAAGTGGATTTCGATCAGGATCGCTAGTAGGATCGATTTTAGGTAGGATCGTAAGCAAGATCGTAGGATCGTTAGTAACATCGTAAGATCGTACGACGATCCAATCCTACATACGGTTGTTTTCGTAAGCAAGATCGTAGGATCGTGAGTAAGATCGTACGACGTGTATTTCAAACTTTTTATGACTTGTGAATGGAAGTATGAAAATGATTTTTTTTAGCATTGTCTTTAAAGTGTGAATCTTCTATGAAAATAACTAGCTTTCTTTTTGAATGAAAAATTACTTTTTTTTATGAACATGATTTTTTTTTTATGGAAATGACTCTCTTTTGTTTATGATACAATAGTGTGATATATAATATTTAATTTCGGTAGGATCTTACGATCCCGGTCCGATCCTACGATTCCGATCTTGCAATGACAAAAACGATCATAGGTAAGATCTCGATCTTGACAACCTTCACAATATAGTATTTAGCTACTTTAGTCTATTAAAATTAGGGATAAAAGTCATGTGAAATAGTCATCACTTATACAAGCTATGAGTTTTTTTTTTTTTTTTTTCATGTCAGTTTATTGTAGCTAATATTGATGGAAAAAACTATAAATTTCATTCCGTTTTATGGTACCAAACGTAAAAGTCACTAGTTCATTCACAAGTCCAAAGTAAGTCCGCAAATTCAATTTCCCATTGCAATAATCCAACGTAACAACTTACTTTTAAAAAACACAAATAATAACAATTTACATTTTATTTTTTACAATTATATCAAAATCATTACCTATTTAATTGGTTGTCCATTATCACGTCATAAAATTAATTATCCATTAATCATTTTTATCTACAGGAATATGGGTGGTTTTCATCGATTACTAAAAATAACTGAAAAAATTATAGAAGTAAAATTTAAAAACTTGTTTCCATAATCGTGTATGGCATATTAAAAAAATGTTTCTATAACTTGTAGTCCGGTACTTTAACGGTTTAACCCATAGTTATCAAAATCGCGATTTAAATCGTAGGATCGATCCTACAAGTAGATTTCGATCAGGATCGCTAGTAGGATCTATTTTAGGTAGGATCGTAAGCAAGATCGTAGGATCTAGTAAGATCGTACGACGATCCGATCCTACATACGGTTGTTTTCGTAAGCAAGATCGTAGGATCGTTGGTAAGATCGTAAGATCGTACGACGTGTATTTCAAACTTTTTATGACTTGTGAATGGAAGTATGAAAATGATTTTTTTAGTATTGTCTTTAAAGTTTGAATCTTCTATGAAAATGACTAGCTTTCTTTTTGAATGAAGAATTACTTTCTTTATGAACATGATTTTTTTTAATAGAAATGACTCTCTTTTGTTTATGATACAATAGTGTGATATATAATATTTAATTTCGGTAGGATCTTACGATCCCGATCCGATCCTACGATTCAGATCTTGCAATGACAAAAACAATCCTAGGTAAGATCTCGATCTTGACAAACTTGGGTGGACCTTTTCAACTTTTTTTTCCTTTATCTGAAATGTTTCTACAGTTTTAAATGGGGTTTTTCAAAAAATTTTCATTAAGTAATCCAAAAGAAAAATTACATATTAAGTCATTTAAACTTTTGTTTTTATAATGAATTAAAACTATCATTTGTAAAATTAAAAAGTGATTTTATTATTACTTTTGAAATGAAAATAAAATTCTAGATTATTATCTTAAAGTGAGAACGTTGATAAAAAATCCAATTTTTTATAACATTAAATGATAACATAATATCTTTTTATTTGTCTTATTTGGTCAAAGTATTTTTTTGTGTTTATTAAAGGGTTTATTATGAAAACACACAAACATATTTTCACGATTTTTACGTTTTCGTCCCTTAATGTTTTTTTTTCGTAGAAAAGTTCTCAAGTTAATATTTTTTCTTGGTTTTGTGAAATTTAACTATTAGAACTCGGTTATAATTGGTTAACCAGATTTTAAAAAACTGAAAAACTGGGTTTCAATATGCAAATTTCACTAAACAAAAAAAAAATTAACTTGAGGACTTTTCTAAAAAAACAACATGAATGGATGAAAATATAAAAACGGTAAAAACATGTTGGTTTTCATAATTAACATTTTATTAAATTCTTGTACTTTTATAATCATCCTTTTAGTCATTGTCATAAAATATTGTTGCCAAACTTACAAAATATATCATTAAAATGTTACTAAAAGTATAAAATATCCGAAAAACGTCAAAAAAAAAATGCACTCTCACTCTTGAATGGACTTTTGATTTTCCTAAAAAATGATATAAACCATTTTTAAAAATTACAGTGTTATGGACTTTTCCGCTATAAGAACGATAATGTTGTCATATTTTTAGTTTAAAAAATTGTTTAAATGCCCGATTTATAGAAATTAGGAGGTAACAATTTTAATGTTGCTCATTCATCAATACGGTATAGAAGTGCGGTATTGAAAGTCTTGCATAAAGAATGCAAGATAACCTTGTGATGAATTCACATTTAGAGAATATCTAAACACCTTTTTCTTATGTAGATTACATAAGTTTAATTAGGCTAATTTAATTATGGTTTTGATATTTTGAGTTAATTAGAATTTGATATGTAGATAAAAGGTAATGGCAACAAAACTCAAATTTTAAAAATATAAAATCACGTAACCATTATTAATCCTTTACAAACTGTATTTATAGTTAAACTTTTTATCATGATCAAACAATTCTTTATCAGTATTTCTTGTTAGAGGTTTCGATTGTAAGTTATTTGCATCTTCTTATAGTGTCATAACCTCATAAAAATGTATAAAGTTTTAAACAATTTACAAATAACAAATAAATAGTTCTTAGTATCCCATTAACAAAACTAGCTAGAAGTACGTTGAGATTTTATTAATATACGTGTATTTAAGAAAGTAGATGGAGCTAAAAAAAAATATAAAAGCTTTTAAAGTACATAAATAAGAAAGTCAAATTAAAACGTAATTTATGAAAATATATTTTTTTTAACTTGATGTGTCATACGTACGCTTTAGAGAAATTGTTTGTTAACGACAATTTACATATTATAAAGGGTGTTGGATTGTAAACTATAAGTTTAAGCTTTGATAAGTTATGCGCCACCAACTATGTCCTTATTTTTAACATTTTATATAATGCGAAATTCATGAATCAACTTGTCTAATTAATTTCATTATCCTAGTTAGTAAATTAAAAAGAAATACTTCATTTGGTTTGATAGTTTAAGTTCCACTTAACAAAAACTAGTCATTTTTCAATATCAGTTTCAAGTTATAGTTTTTAGAAGAAAAAAACAAGGGTTACTATAAAAAGTGAAAATTTATTTAGATGATGAAGTTTTAGTTTTAATAAAAAGAAAATGAGTAATTATAAAATTAAAAAAAAATAGGATAGGTGATAGAAAAGTAAGAGAGAAAAAGAGGGTATTATAAAGAAATAAAAGGTAGGTAATAGAAAAATAAGAAAGAAAATATGAAAAGTGGTATTTTAAAAAATGAAATGAAAATTTATGAAATTGTTGTTAACTAAACAAGTTTTTATTTTTTTTTTATAGTGAAAATGAAAATTTTAAAAAATTTTGGTAACTAAACGCACCCCATTATTAAAAAAAACTAATAATAAAAACGTAACATTCTGTACTTAAGTTGTTACTTAGTAATTATCAAGAATTCAATGCCTAAAAATATATTTAAGATTTGGTGGTGAAACCAAATCTGATTAAAATGCTATCAATAACAATTTAAATCACATATATGTATCATTAGGCCTCTTTCCTTCTATCAATTCCTTTTTCTTCACTTTTTTATATGCGAGAATAATCACATTTACATGAAAGGTGTAATTAGATGTAATTTGAGATACATAGTCGTAATGAGTCACTCACGACTATAGGAAAGGTAAAAATGTTAATAAATTATTATTTAATTTATCAATGAATGTGGGAAATTTATAAATCAATGGGGACATGTGAATGGTTTTAGAATCAATGACCTCCAATCAATAGGAGTATATAATTTATAAACAATACATATGAGAGTTACAAGAATGTGAAAGGTGAACAAATAAATATACATAAATGAGATGATATAAATAAATGAGAGGTTAAGACATGTGGTTAATATCCCCCCTCAAGCGAGACGGTGGCGGTCCTATGCGAAGCATTGTCCGAAAGTGCTCGAACAGTGGACGAGGGAGACTTTTGGTAAAAATGTCCGCCACTTGAAGCTTGGAAGGTATAAAACGAGTATGAAGTTTTCCTGCAAGAACAAGTTCCCGTAGAAAGTGATAGTCAAGTTCAATGTGCTTGACCCTTTTGTGCGATATAGGATTTTGTGTCAAAAAGATGGCACTTCGATTGTCACATAGCAGAGTAGGTCGAGAAGCTGGTAGAGCGTGAAGTTCCTGAAGGAGATGTGAAATCCATATAAGTTCAGCCGCAGTGGTAGCCATGGCACGATATTCGGATTCACAACTAGACCGTGAGACTGTTGGTTGCTTTTTAGCACTCCATGATACAAGATTGCCACCCAAAAAAATGGAATAACCATAGGTGGAACGTCGAGTCTCCAAGCAGCGAGCCCAATCCGCATCAGAAAAACCCATTAACGCAGACTTAGGTTGTTTAGAAAATGTAAGACCATAAGTAAGAGTCCCCTTGATATAGCGAAGAATCCTTTTAACATGTTGAAAATGTTCCGTAGTGGGAGCACTAAGGAACTGACTAACTTGATTTACAGCATAGGAGATATCTGGTCTGGTAATAGTCAGATATTGCAAAGCACCCACTAAAGAACGATAAAGTGAGGCATCAGAAAATGGTTCACCATCTTTGGTGAAAGAAACCGAAGGGGATAAAGGAGTGGCAACCGGCTTTGCTTCAAGCATGGACGCCCGTTGAAGGATGTCATGGGCATATTTTGTCTGACTTAGAAAAAGGCAAGAATTTAGGTGAGACACCTCCAGACCCAAAAAATAATTGAGCGGACCCAAGTCTTTAGTAGCAAATTCCTTATTGAGTTTGTTAATGAAAGCAGCAATCTGGGCTTCATTATTACCTGTAACAATTAAATCATCCACATAGACAAGCATATAAATAATATGAGTGTCCCGTTTAAATATGAATAACGAAGTGTCAGCTCGGCTTGATGTAAAACCATTAGCAAGAAGGAATGAGCTGAGGCGTTGAAACCATGCACGGGGTGCCTGTTTGAGACCATAAAGAGCCCTGTCAAGCTTACAAACATGGTTAGGATATTTGGGATGTACAAAACCCGGTGGTTGCTCCATGAAAATATCTTTGTCAATATGCCCATGTAAAAAGGCATTATTGACATCAAGTTGATGAAGTTTCCAATCATGTATCATAGCAAGGGATATAATAACCCGAATGGTTGTTGCTTTAACCACAGGGCTAAAAGTGTGAGAGAAGTCAAGACCAGCAAGTTGACTGTACCCTTGCGCGACAAGCCGAGCTTTGTATCGCTCAATGGATCCATCAGCACGGTACTTAGTTCGATAAAGCCATTTACAACGAACGATTCTTCGATTAGAAGGTCGTGGGACAAGATGAAAGGTTTTATTCTTGTACAATGCATTTAATTCTTGTTTCATAGCATCAACCCATTTTGAATCTTTTGCTGCAGTGTGAAACGTCTTAGGATCCGAGTGAGCAAACAAGGACACGTGAAAAGAAGAGGACTGAAATTGAGACAAGTCTGCAATATGACGTGGTTTAAAAATACCTGCTTTTGCACGAGTGGTCATATGATGAGTATTAGTTGCAATCGGAACAGCAGGAGCTATGACAATGGGAGGTGGAGGGGACGCAGGTGCAGTGGGTAACATGGGGGTAGTATTTTCGGTTGAGGTTGAGGTACTGGAGGATGGCTGACGTAATGTGTCATCGATGCATAAGGTACACGGAGGTGGGGATGGGATCGATTTGGGAGTAGGCAGTGGGGATGGAATTGGTTTGGGTGTAGGTAGCGGGTTAGTAAGACGGGGTATGATTAATGTATCAATAAAAGTGGTGATGGGTAAAGAAGTGGAACTGATTACGGGATTGTGTGACACTGAGTCAGCAAATGGGAACAATTTTTCATCAAATTGCGCATGACGAGAGACATAAGTGCGAGATGTAATCGGATCCAAGCAACGGAATCCTTTATGAGTGGAACTATAGCCGATAAAGATGCATGGTATGCTTCGTGGTGCAAGTTTGTGTGAAGCATGATGACGAAGATAAGGATAAACTCGGCATCCAAAGACCCTAAAAATGCGATAATCTGGAACCCGATGATATAGAAGTTCAAACGGTGATTTTCCTTTTAAAACCGACGATGGCATGCGGTTGATGATAAACACAGCTGATGTAACAGCTTCAACCCAATACGAGGTCGGAACGTTAGCATTAAACATCATGGCCAAACCCGTCTCAATTATGTGACGATGTTTGCGTTCAGCTCTAGCATTTTGTGGTGGTGTATACGGGCATGAAAACTGATGATGCGTGCCATTTTTATGAAACAGTGCACGGACCTTATGATTTACAAATTCCGTGCCTCCATCACTTTGAAACACTTTAATTTCACGAGAGAATTGTGTCTGAGCAAAGTGTACAAAATTTTCTATTGCCATAAATACATCTGATTTCCTTGCAAGCGGGTAAAGCCATGAAAATCGTGAAAAATCATCAATAAACACAATATGATAACGATAATTATCATGAGACGTAACCGGAGAGGGACCCCAAACATCACAGTGAATTAAGTCAAGTGGATGGAATGCACGTTTGGCGTTAACTTGAAACGGCAATTTATGACTTTTAGCCATTTGACAGAAGGAACAAATAACAGGTTTCGGTAATAAAGCATTAAAAGATAAATGTCCAAATTTTTGCAATAATTTAAGGGTGTCAAAGTTGGAATGTCCCAATCTTGAGTGCCATAATTCAAATGATGCTCGTGGGCACTTATTAGCTGCAAAAAATGCTTCATGCTGATTGTGAAAAACATACAACCCATTTTCACATCTTCCTTGAGCTAGCACCTGTTTTGAGTTCCGATCCTGGACAAAAAAGTTAGGATGAGATAACAGCACATCCACACTATTGTCTTTAGTGAGTTTGCTAACAGAGAGCAAATTTTTAGAGAGATTAGGCACCACAAGAATATCCTTGAGAAGTAAATTATTAGGAAGATGAGAAGATCCCGTATGAGAAACGGGGAGAGATTGACCATTCCCGAAGGTTACAACAGAAGTACCTGATGTAGGAGTAACATTACTCAGAGTTTCAGAGGTTGACGACATATGGTCTGAGGCACCCGAATCCACGTACCAATCAAGAATATTTTCGGAGACATGACAGTTTGCCATAAATGCTTGAGCCAAATCTTCACCGGTAGAACTTTGAGATGCAAAGGAGGGAAGTTTAGGACACCCGTTTGCATAATGTCCATTAGTGCGACAAAGCTGACAATGTGGTGGTCGACGACCACGACCACGACCACGACCACCATTATATCCACCACCACGATAGCCGCGGCCACCTCTGCCACGGTTAGGCATAGGCTGAGCAGAAACGCCGGCAGAGAAAGCCACCGCGGGAGTAGATGAGCGATGAATGGTTGCCAGAAACATTTCATGACTTTCTGCCCGAGCTAATAAATCAGAGAACAAAGGTGGTGGTCGAGTAGGTCGAATAGATGTAGAAAAATTTTCAAAAGTTGGACCCAAACCACAAAGAAACCAATGAAATTGATCATTTACATCAACGGGATGACCAATAGCCGACAAATGGTCACATAAAGCTTTAAAATTACGACCATATTCACTCACGGTTTGGGCGCCTTTCGTAATAAGACGGAGTTGGTCCCGAAGGGTGTGAACCCTTTCAATAGAGGAGTTGCCATAAGCCGCTTCAAGAGCAACCCAAATACTCCTAGCTGTAGTAAGACCAACAATCACAGAAACAGCTTCTTCAGACAACGAGGCATGAATTATAATAACCGTTTTTTGATCTGCAACACTCCACACGGAAAAGGCCGGATTTTCCACTGGTTTTTCAGCGACAATGATTGTGGGATCGGGAATAGAACCCTTACCATCGACATGAGATAATAAATTTTGGTAAGAAAGAATGGGTATCATTTGATTTTTCCAAAGAAGATAATTGGAAGCACTTAATTTAATGGTGAGCATGTGAATAACTGTGTTAAGAGGGATGCACTACAACAAAATGAACCTAAAGCAACATGGGAAAAGTGTTGTGTTAGGCCTTAAAAGTGTTGCTATAGGCCTAATGCAACACTTTATGTAGTGCCACCTTAGCCAACGTCGCCTTAGGTCTAAAGCGACACTTTCACTAGATAATGCAACACTTTTCAAAAGTGTTGCCATTAATTTATAAATGCAACACTTTTTAAATGCAACATTTATTATATTCTAAAGCAACATTTTTTAATGTGTTGCCATTATTTTATAAATGCAACACTTTCTAAATGCAACATTTTTTATACTCTAAAGCAACACATTTAATTTATTGTTACCAACTTATAGCAACACTTTACTTATCAAATGCAACACTTTTTAAATATTGTCATTATGTAAATGCAACACAAAATCAATCCATTGCAACACTTTATTATTGATTTAAATTACATAAATGCAATATTTTCTAGACAAAAGAAACACATTCATTATTTTTAAAATTTAGTGCAAGTACAAATATTTATTTAATTACTTCGTGACAATTTTTCTACTTACAATTCAATTTAACAAAAATAATATTATTTCATAACATATCGATCAAAAAGTATACAAAAAAAAAATAAATTACAATCTTGGGAATGTATATTCAATTCATCTTCTTGTAACTTCTTTCATACAAAACGACGCTTATCATGCACAACTGTCCTTCTGTCGATCACTTTTCACAAAAAAACTGCCCAAAGTAGCAATCAACTTTCCTGAAACTGCATAATATAGCAACAAACTTTCAAATTAAGTAGGTTTTTGATGAAACTTTCACAACACCTTAAAAAAATTCTAAAAACAACATTTCTATAAAAATTTTACACTTCCCACAGTAAGTTTGTATTTTTACTCGTTAAACTACAATTCTTTGCCTAAAATAGCAATAAACTTTCGTTTGACGTCCAATTTTAATGATACTTTTAGTAACAAGTCTAAAATCCTTAGAAAAGACCAAATATATAAACATATTTCATCATTCATTGATAATTTATACTTTTGGGCATTAAAGTACCAAAAGTTTGTTTAAAATAGCAATGAACTTTCATGTGATGTCGGATTTCGATGATTCTTTTTGCAACACATCCTAAATCCTTTAAAGACATCAAAATTATATAAATATTTCATCATTTATAGCTATTTCGTGATTCGGTATATTAAAGTCTCATTTATTCATTATTTGACTTTTAAAAGCCAAATAAGAGACTTTTGTTAACTTCATCAATTTTGAAAACTCTATTTACGTATTCTAACCATATTTAAAGTTTAGAATTACCTGAGAATAGAGAGTGTTACATCAGTGCTTGAATCCTTCCATATAAATTGATTGAAATTGCAATCTTTAGCTGTGAGGAGTTGATACCAAATTAGAAAAAGATAAATCGATAACAAAATACATAGATAAGTCCCTCAAAACTGCTGTTATTTATAAAACAATTATTAACTTAAACTACAGCTATATATAAGTTTCTGGTTTTTCACAAAAAAATCTGCCCAGAATAGCAATCAACTTTGCTGAAATTGCATAAATGACAACAAACTTTCAAAGAAACCCTCTGATTCATCTAATGCAGATAAAATAAGGAAATGATTAGTCACTAGTAGAGCTAAAAGATATCCAAGTGCTTCACCACCGATGATTTCTATAAAAAATACAAATAAGTTAACATTCAGGAAACTAAGTACATGATGCAAAAAAATTGCAACAGTCTGCTCACAACATCACTCAACATACTTAGGACTAACAGTTTCAACAAACTACAAGAAAAGGTCAAGTGGAAATTTTGCACAATAGTTATTTCTAGATGATTACTTCCATAACCTTGATAGTTAATTATTAATACTTTGGCCTGAGATAATTACTATTCTTAAATAGGTACATACGTTAATATAAGGTTTCGACTGATGGTTAAATATTTGAACATTCCTCAATAATGATAATCTTGTGGGCCAAACAAAATGTAATCATTATTTCAGAACAATTACTTATAGGCAAATATAAAGAAGATTATGTTTATTCACTTTTTGTCAAAAGGGAAAACTTCTCATTTGTTTGGGGACCAAGACTTGAAGAAAATTACCAGGTAATGTTACTCATTACAGAGTGTGTGTCTTAACTTTAAGTAATAGCTGCAACAATACATACATATATGAAAGCAACAACAGCCCTCAACAAACAAATGTATCATTTAGATAAGGAACACACTAATTAGTATGTCCATAGGCCTCAAAATCCATTATAAAATTATACAAATAATCACATATATTGAAGTCATAATAATAAGAAGAATTTAATAACAGAGTGGACATACAGAAACGGTTACTGCTTGGGCATGCATTTGTGTGTGAATTAGGACTAGAAATATGTATTTAATAAACAAAAAAAGATTGTAAATGGTGTAGCCTCTTTGGGTGATCAAATAGCATACCTGAAACCAGCAGCTTGATCAAAGGCGGTGTGGCTGCGATGGCACCAACAGAAGTTCATAAATCTGAGATTCATAAACGAACAAATATATAAATCTGAGATTCATAAGCAAGTTCGTAAATCCTAAATTCATAAACAACAAATATATAAATCGGAGACAAGAAAGAGAGACAAGAGCGCCACCCTGAATATGTGTGTGTGTGTGTCGGATAGAAATCATCAACAATGGCATGTGAAAGATGAGACTGTATGTATTACTACCAAGAAACTTCATATAATCACTCCAAAATAACACTCATTTTCATCCCTATAGCCAGGGCAAATTACAATATGATCATATAAATGCAATCTTTAGCTGTGAGGAGTTGATACCAAATTAGAAAAAAAGATAAATCGATACCAAAATCCATAGATAAGTCCCTCAAAACTGCAGCTATTTATAAAACAATTATGAACTTACACTGCAAGCTATATGTAAGTTTCTGGTTTTTCACAAAAAATCTGCCCAGAACAGCAATCAACTTTGCTGAAATTGCATAAATGACAATAAACTTTCTAATTGAGTCGTTTTTTTATGAAACTTTCACAACACCTTAAAAATCTTTTAAAAACACCATTTCTATTAAAATATTACACTTCCCGTTGTAAATTTGTATTTTCACTTATTAAAATGCTATTCTTCGCATAAAATAGCAATGAACTTTTATTTGACGTCAATTTTGACGAGACCTTTTGTAACAAATCTTAAATCCTTAGAAAATACCAAATATATAAACACATTTTATCATTCATTGATGTTTCATACTTTTGGGCATTAAAGTACCAAAAGTTTGTTTAAGATAGCAATGAACTTTCATATGATATTGAATTCTGATGCTTACTTGCTAAGAGAATGAGCTAAATTAGTATATAGCACTCTTTCTTTAAGCCATACATATACGACCCCTTTCTTTACCCATATAAACTATTAGTAAATTAGTATATAATTTTTATATAGATACTTTTAAACCAAACAGAATTCTACAAACATTTTTTTTTTAAAACAGGGGGATAAAACAAAAGCATATGAATCAAATTCATTTTTAGGATGGAATGAAATATGAAACATTCAGCTTCAAATATTTATAATGTGGGTTTATACTTTCTAGAAATCAAAGAACCCACTTAGAATCTGTTTTTTGAAAACACGAAAGGAAGATAAACCAAAAAAATATAGATTCGTGGAAACATCAAAGTGAGTGAATTAGATGTTTTTGCCTAAGTAGAATGTAACAACATAACAGCCCCCCTAGCTGTTATGGATGTTTTTGCTGTCGTTTAACGCCATAACAGCCCCCCTAGCTGCTTACATCAGTAGTAAAACTCAACAATAATACATATAGATTAAGAGTTTGTGTAATGTGTGTTTGTATGAAATCGCAGCAGTAGCCCCACAATAGCAAAGTAGAAACAAATGTGCAGGTGGTGCGTGTTTGTGGCTAGGCTTTGTGTTCAGCAGCAGCAACCAAGTACAAAATCAGAATGTGTGTGTGTCTATTCTTAAGTTGCTATCATATGTGTGTGTCAATCGACAAAACAGCAGCACCATAGTAGCATAAAAAGAGTTTATAAACTAAAGAGTGGAGTGTATGTGATGTTGTGAGTCCATAAATCTGGACTCTGTTGAGTCTCGGACTTAGGCTGTCAAAACAGAAAGAATTATGACAGCAGCAACAATTTAATCTCAATATATAGAGCACACCATAGCAGCCCCCTAGCTACTTCTGATCTTGCTATCGTTAACAGCAAACAAACACACGCACCCACCCTTACGCTACTGTTGTTTTCATTTAATAACAAGTCTCGGGGTCTGACCCCTTAAAATGTCTCAGTGTAGCACCCCTATATTGTATGTATTTATCAGATCCAAACTAAGGAGGAGTGCCAAGTACTAAACACAAACACAAACACCGTTATTGTTGCTGTCCTGTAACAACATACACACGCAGGCACACACACACACACAAACACACAAATACATACATACATTCCTCATGTTACTGATGTTTTCCTGCTGCAAAACCCCCTGCAGCAGTCTGTATACATCTTTTATGTGCTAATCTAATTTCGTAATCAAGACTAAAAACACGAGTGACAAAAATAGAAGAACCAGCACAATAACACACCAAAAAAACTTGAATTTGTAACAAACAATGAGCTAAAAACGAGTTAATTTACTTCTTAAATCAATGGGCCTAATAAACTTTATCCTTTTATATATCAACAAGAAATACTAATTAACAAGAAATTAAATGACCATGCATAAAAACTTAGCAATCGTGTAGAAATATAGTTGAAGCAAGCTCATCTCATGGGTATCACAATTAATCGATGAATATCGATACGCAACAGATTGTCAAATTAACCGGGACATATATTGTAATTCATTTGTGTGGAACACAAGAGCTACTAAATTCTTACAATTTTTCTACACTTGTTGAAGTAAACACTTGCAGAATCCTTCACAAAATAATTACCAAAAAGATGAATTGTTATATGTTGTTAAAAAGAAACAAGCAATGCTAATGCTAAACAAAACGATCCCTTAATGGCATAATAACTAATACAATCCTCACGCTCAATGTACGATTATCTAGAACTACCTAAAATCAACTTCATCCTACGAAAGAGTTAAGATGAAGGTAACCATCACTTCATTGAGCAGCCCTGATGATGAAACGTATATAAGAAAGGCCAAAGGAGATACCGATCGATTTATGTAACTCCAGATTTGATCAACCAACTAGTTGTTTTAATTATAGCATCAAAATCAACATAACTTCTTCATACCACTCCAGTATAAACGGATAAATCCAACCTTGATAATTTTGACACTTTCACATTAATGTGACGTGTATTTGTATTGTACAGGGGTTCTTTGTCTCATCTATGATCTACCCAAGTACCCAACTACCTTTATGCATTATTACTTATCAAGAACAACTACAGATTGTGCTAATTGATCTTTACATCCACAGGTAACCATATAAGAAACATATAAATGAAATCAGATTGTTATAAATCAAGAATAACTATTGATTGTCATAAATTATTCTTTACAGATAGAACAAACCATAACATATAAACAAAATCAGAATCAACTATAGGCGAAACCAGATTTCAGCAACATAAAGTAAACTTTAATTGAATCCAGGATAGAGCAAAGGCAATCTTGAGAATCTTGAATTGGTAAAAGCTTGTAGCCATTATTCATAGCAATACCTAATAAACTATTATGCAGCAGAGTTCAGCATCATGAGAAAGTTGTAGTCCCAATAAAATCAATTGTGTCATTATGTCCTTCTTGCAAAAGGGACAAAACACCACTAAATGCAAAAATTAAGGCAAGAAATGGTGAAGTTGCAGCACCAAATACTCATAACAGTTGCTGTGTTTTGTACAGCTCAACCCTATTTCAATACCATGACTGCTGTCCATTTCTTTTTGTTCTGCGCATACAACACAGGCACCTATATATTGATATATACGCCTCCAGTTGCAGCCAAAACAGGGCAAAAAAGAAAAGGATCAGAGGCGAACAGCAACAAGTGATGGCACATCCACACAAAAGTGAAACACTCTGAGACTTTGATGAGTCTCGGAGTCTTATTCTATAACACAGCAGTAGCATCCCATTTATATATATAAATTAATCAATTCAGCCCTTATAATTGCTTCCAAACTCAAATTAAACACCACACAAAGGCACGCATATGATTTGGATGAGATTTTATGCAAATTTCTTGATCAATTTAGACATTTAATTTCACGGTTCATGCTTGAACTTCATGGCAGCCGTAGGTTATCCCCCTAGAGAAGGCACTTATTTTAGACAATCTAAGTTGTAACTGCATTTGCACAGATCAGATTTAAGTATTAAAACACATTAAGTAATTTGAAGCTTACCTAAGATTTGAGCCAGTCCCTGAACTGAATTAACACCCACTTTTGTTTCATGGAAATTGTAGGAACAAACATCAAATACCGAAAGCAATACAAGCCAAAATCAGAAGATTAAAACCTGATTTTGAAGAATCCACAACCGCAGAAAACCCACGGTCATCCAAAACCAGAACTGTCGCCTACCACCACCGAAAACCACCGAATCGCCACCGCCAAAACCACTATTTGTCACCATCACATAGAGGCAGCGATTAATAATTTTAGAACATCAATCATCATACGATCGAACCAACAATTGATTAACAGAGACCATAGGCAACATCTCAGAAGTAGAAGACGTCGATTAGGGTTTTCAAGATTACATCGTTTCATACAAGGCAACGATTGAGGAGTGAAAGTAGCAACGGTTTACAAAAGATAAGTATACCGATTCATAGAAAGGGTTACATCGATTCAAAAGAAGTATCGATCAGAGGGGTAGCACCGATTAGGAGATTATCGGTTCAAAGGGAGAAAAGAGAGTACATAGCAACCGGTTCAAAAAGAAAAGGAAAAGCACGCTTTTTTTTAAGGATCTAAGCCCAAAAAGTGTGCAGAAAAGAAAAGCCAAAAAAAAAACCTAAAAAATATTTTTTTTTCCCAATTTTAATATATACTAGTTTATTAACCTGTGTATTACACTATGTATAAATCATTTAAACAAAAAGCTATTTATTAATAACTTTTAAGTTTATTATTAGTTTTATAGTTATTATTATAATTATTAATCAAAAAAGTTCTTGTATATTGTTTGCTGTGATTTTGTGGAATTTAAGGAATTAAATAGAAAATTGTTAGATACATGTGGCAATCCCATATTAAGTCAATTGGCACTCTATTTAGATGTCATTTAGCATCTAGTTACTTATATAATAGAATAGATAGATAGTTGCAAATATATACATATACGTACGTAAAAGATTTTTTAAATTAATTGTTATATATTGTTTTTCTTTTTCTTAACCAATTTAATTTCTAAATATTGCCCTCTTTATTTAAAAATAAAAATTAAAACATGTATTATAAAATCTTGTATTTTGTTAATCCTAAGAATTTTGTTAATCCTAAGAAATCAGGCATTGAACTTTTATGTGTGTTTTTAATCAAAATTACAAAACAAGAAAAAGTAGTATATTCAACACTTAAAAACATGTCATATTTTTTCATTATAAATGCAACACTCAAAAAAATGTTTTTTTTTAAATGTGTTGCATTTTTTTCATTATACATGCAACACTCTAAAAAGTGTTGCATTTTTTTCATTATAAATGCAACACTCTAAAAATGTGTTGCTTTTTTTTCATTATAAATGCAACACTCTAAAAATGTGTTGCATTTTTTATTGAAATATGCAACACTTTAAACAAATGTTGCAATTTTTAGTAAAAATTGCAACACTTTAGAAAAATGTTGCATTTTTTTTAGTAAAAATGGCAACACTTTAAAAAAAGTGTTGCATTTAATCATTATATGCAACACTATTTGTCAATGTGTTGCTTTAGATCGAACTTCAATAAAAAAGCAACAGTTTTTCAATGTGTTGCATCAAAAGTGTTGCCTTAGCTTCGATTTGTAGTAGTGATGGTGGCATCATTGTTGGTAGATGAAGACATGGCAGAAGGGTGATGGGAAAAAAAAAACGAAGGAGGAGGGAATAGGAGTTACAAAAGAATTGGAGAGGCTTTGATACCATGTGAATGGTTTTAGAATCAATGACCTCCAATCAATAGGAGGATATAATTTATAAACAATACATATGAGAGTTACAAGAATGTGAAAGGTGAACAAATAAATATACATAAATGAGAGGATATAAATAAATGAGAGGTTAAGACATGTGGTTAATAGGACAAATAAAAAGCTAAAAAGAAAATGAGCAAAATTGCATTGAAACACCAATGATTTGGCATATGTTTGGATAAATTGAACTAAACAAGTGTGAGTGTTTGGGTTGTTTGGTTATATGGAGTTGAACCATGTGTCTGATTTGGAAATACTTTTGTCGCCCACCAACTTACGTTTGTTTCTTTTCATGTTTCCATTATGCTTTTGGTTTTACTATAAAATATTAATCTTTTTATTATATAATTTAATTATTAATTGTTAATAATATTGTTGTAAACTTGTAATATATATACCTAGTGTTAATTTGGGTGTAAACTGTAAAATACATTAATCAAGAATGTTTTATGTTTTTAATTGAAATTTCCGAAATTTCACATTGTATGTATTGACTTGGCAACTACAATTAATTGCCATTGGGAATTAAAAAATTTTGTTACATTTTATCTAAAATACGTCATCTAAAATTGAAAATGTTGGCATACACATACATACATAAATATCTATATCGTAAAACAATTGAAATCGTTATAATTTAAATGTCTAAATCTTAAAATTCGGTCCCACGTACCCTTTTCTTGATCTCTTTCCTCTATAAATACCATTGATTTCATCATCAATAAGGTGCCAATTTTCTTTCTTTTTCCATCAAAGGTTGATTTTTCCCTTTGGACACTACTATATTTTATATATACTCTTTCGATTTCGAATGATGAGATCAAGTAAAGCATGTTTGTGTTATATGCTACTCATGTTATGCCTCACAAACGAAGCGTTAAAAATCACACAAGGTACATCAAAATATGTGACAGATTCGACGACCAAAGAAAATGCAAATTATCCAAGCTTAGTGCCGGTTGAAGCTACAAAAGATGGTCTAGAGGCTTTTCGTCCCACCACGCCTGGGCATAGCCCTGGCGTTGGCCATTAGATATGTCATGTCTTTTTAGATCATTTTTCATTTTCCAAAATGAAGGGCCCGACGGATCGCCCTTTTAATTCAGTAGATAGACATAAAGTATCAGATAAGGAGTAGCTAGCTAGGCGAGTAAGTCCTCGTTGACCTTAGCTATTTGGATCACGTGTCAAAAGCGAGAGCTAAAGACTCCATATCCCCCTCATTCGTAAATTTTATGTCCCCATCCAAGCATGCTGCCACATATATAGAAGTTGCGCATGCTTATATATATAATGTATGTGTTCCTTACTCTATTTTGTATTGTCGTATGATTTAAGTACTGTTCCTCGAGTGTTCTTAAGACCCTGTTTGTTTACCTCTTAATGGAACCATTGATAAGAAGTGATTTTACCTTTAAGTGACTTCTTAATGATTCCATTAATAAGTAAACAAACAACTTCTAAGTTGTTACATTATATGATCGATCCTAGATTTTTCTTCATGATTTCTAACTTGCTCACGTAATCATATTATCATGGAGCCGAGGAAGACAAGTTATATGTGCATACGCAATATACTTTATGATAAAAAGAAAGTTTCACTTGTTAATTTAAAAAACTTTCTAGCTCTAATATATATCGGATCGATGTAATGTGTGTTTTAAAACGTAATTAAATCTGAGTTGGAAGGATAAGTGTGTGAGTGAGTGAGTTGGGAATGAAAGGAGTTGTCCCCTGGAGGATCGACTCAGCTCGTACCACACTGACTGACACTATCACTATGCAAAGCAATATGTATATATATTGGTGGAGGTTCCTTTTACTCTATTATATATATTTGAAATTAAAGCTAAAGAAAGCAAGGAAAAAAGTGAATTGAAGATATGATTGCATGCAAGTTTTTAAAGCACATAGTTAAGCTTTGAGAGGCCCGGGCCCCCATGCACATGCCGTACTTAACAAACAAACAATCCAATATATACTACGTACGTAGCTACCCTTTTAAAGGTTTGTGCTATTCAATATGGTTCGAGAGAGTATCGTTCGTTATGCAGTGCATCAAAACGTACCACCTTTAAAAAGCATTTTTTTAAAAAAATTTCATAAACATATTTTAATAAACATTATGAAGATAATATGTAAATTTCTCATACATTCACATCTCCTAACTCTTAAAAAGTGATGTGAACGTACACATACATAATTTTGAATATATGTGAAAGTGCATTTATGTGATGCGTGTTTTCATGCACTTAGAGTGTTCAGATTTGCGTGAAATATATATATTATCTGTGTAATGTTTATTAAAACATGTTCATGGAAAAAAATTTCAAAAAAATTATTGGTACCTTCCGATGCGCTGCATAATGGGTGGTATTCACTTGAACCTAAATCTGTGTTATTTGTATCTCGTTCAATGGAGTAAATTTGACATTTGTCAAGTTGTAACATGTATAATCATTATTTAATATATTAAAAAAAAAATTAAAAATAAAAAAACAAAGTACGTCATGTAAGTGTGAGATCATAGGATGCGGTTCAAATAGCACATAAAGGAGGGTTCAAATAGTCAAGATTACGTAAATAACCTAACCAGGTGCCTAGCTAGCAGGTTGCTTGTATTCTAAGTAAAAGATTGTAGAAGGCTAGCCATATATGTTAATAATTAATATGTGTTATTTTCATTTATAAAGTGATGGGATCTTAGAGCATCTCTGATTCGTTTATTACACGTGCATTTAACAAATTATTTACTACACGCTTCTAGTAAGATAATTTTTTCATAAAAAGAAATCCTTAAAGCACACATTTTGTATCAAGTCTTCAGTTCATTTTTATTGCATGTAAGTACGTAACAGCTCATTTGTGTCCAAGTGGTTTTCTTATTTTATATAGTATAGAATGATGGGATCTTAGTCCTTAGAGCATCTCTGATTCGTTTATTACACGTGCATTTAACAAATTATTTACTACACGCTTCTAATAAGATAATTTTTTCATAAAAAGAAATCCTTAAAGCACACATTTTGTATCAAGTCTTTTGTTCATTTTTATTGCATGATAACTCTCTAAACCAATTAAAAAGCAATAATTTATTATTGGTTAACGGATTTATAAAGCAACAAAAATTAAATAAAAGATTTAATACAAAAAAAAACATATACTTTTAACTTTTAAGGGTTTATGAGTCCAATATTTGCAAATGACCTGGTTTATGAGTTAAATAGAGATCATTGCCCGTTAAATACACGTAACAGGTCATTTGTGTCCATTGCCCGTTATATACATTTGGGCCTGTTAACTCGTTGGGCTGAATTGCCTTTGCGTTTGGATTCTTTTTCGACCTTTGCCTTAAATGGCTTTTACCCAAAAAAATAAATTTAACTTTTTACAATTTTTCTTTAAAAAAACTAACACAGTGGGACGAAAATGGCAAAAACCACGAAAACATGTTGGTTGTTTCATAATAAATCCTTAATTATGTATTGATATTTATAGATTTAAAAAATATTGTATTTATCATTTATATTACTTTTAATATAATAACTTGTATTTATCTTATGTAGTTTAAAATAAATATGACATGTGACATTACGTGTTCACTTTTAATATGTACCAGGTTAATACACATGTTTTACATAGGTTATTTTAAATAATAGATATTTATAAATATATAAAAATAATTTTAATATTTAGTTTAATGAAATTTTAGTTAGTTAATTGTTAAATTATATTTTAATATATTTGATTGAATTAGATTTGATATGATATTATTAGTAATTCGAATAAATAACATGACAATTTGTGAAAACGACAAGTGGCAAATTAGATAAGAAATTGGCAAATGACAAATTGAAGGAGAAGATGACAAGTTACATATTATTACTCTTTTAATAATATTTATAGATAGATTGTAGATATAGAGGGATGGGTTCGGTGGAAAAACCTATATGCATCGGAAAGCTCGGTAACCACTTTATAGTCATTGGATCGGGTGATGCATCGCGCAGAAAGTCAATGCATCACGCGGGAATTGTGATGCACTTGTGGTGGTGTATGGATGTTTTCTAAGATTTTCTGATGCATGTCGGTTATCCATTGAACCCCCTTCTAGATATAGATATAGATTATAAAATTTTATTTAGTTTAGTTTTTTTAATTTTAAATATAAATGTAATTCTAATTACAATATTATATAGTCAATCTCATATAATGATCTATAATTAATAATTATTAATTTGATTACCTTGTTTATACCCTTAGGTGGCGTTTGTATCGTTGGAATTTGATATGACGGGATTAGAAAATGATAGGATTTTGATATGATAAGATTTGAAAATGATAGAACCAAAAATAAAAGGATTACAGAAAGCTTAGTTTAAGGGATTATATAATAATTGGGGTAGAGGGAGGATGTTGGAGGAATACCAAATACTAAATGAAATTGAATTCCTCCCTCTTTTTAACCAAACATGATATGTAAGGATTTTGAAATCCAAATCCGTGACAAACCGTTTAAACCAAACGCACCCTTAGTTACTTTCACCATATATTGTATAGCTGGCCTTTTATGACTCCTTGGCCTTTGCTCCTTCCACATGTGATTGGCACATGTTCAAGCCTCAAGGCTCACATAATCACATTGTGCACACAACTTTGCTTCTTTTTCATTTTATATCTTTAGTTTTTTTTTCTCAAGTTTTAATCATTATCATGTTCTATTTATAAAGACTGATTTTCCTATTTATGTTTTAATTTTAGTTATATGACTGTATTACTTTTGAGATTTTAATAACATTATTAAAAAAGTTTAAACAAAATATAAAATGTTTTAATCTTTTTTACTATCTTTCTATTTATTTAATTTTGGTAAATTATTTAAACTATAGACGATATGAAATGTGTTGTAAAACCTCATTATTAGGTTTACCATAAATATTTACGATCTTTCTGTTTATTTATTTTTTATTAAATTTACTTTCATTTGATTGGTTAGTTCTTTTTAATGTGTTTGGCATAAAACATTTATGATGTATTTAATTAAATTTCATTTTGATGTATTATTATTATTATTATTATTATTATTATTATTATTATTATTATATATTACGAGGTTCAATGAACAATTAGTGTGTATCGGAGAACTTTGAAAAACCACAACGCAATACAAAAAAATATTGTGCATCACACGAGAGCTATTATACACCATGTAAAAGGAATTGTATATCATGTGGGGATCGTTATTCACAATCCTCTCCTTGTGCATTAGAGTCCACTTGTGTGATGCATAATTCTCTTGCTTATATATAATAATCTATGTAATTTTCCCGTTTGATGCACCGTATAATTTTTTATGATGCATTCTGGTAATCCAAGATTTTTCGATAAACATTGATACCGTATTGAATCTCATCCAGTATATAGGATTGAGTTTTGATAAAAACCATTGTTATTGTAATAGCCCCTAAATACACAAATTTATATAGAAAATGCATAAATTTTTCAAAATGAAATTTGTAAAAAAAATTCATATTAAATTTACATGGAAGGAGGTTTTGAGTTTGACTCTCATAAGCTTAAACTCATTGGGTTACCTGACTTTCAACAAAATTACATAAAAAAATGCACAAAAAAAATAATAAAAATAATAAAGAGAGTTAGATATGATATTTGTGAATTTTTTATGATATTTGTGAAATGTTTTTAAATTGGGACGGATGAATTTACGGATTTGCATATCCCGTATGTAATGCTTTTGAATAGTCCATGTCTAGCGGCATTATTTCATATAGTGCCACAACCGAACCGTACGACTAGCACTTGACAAAAAAACACTACAAGTACTGGTGTCCACTGTCCACACGAACCAAATATTTATTTTCATTTTCTAAATCATTGCTTTTTTATATTTTCAGTTTCTAATTTCTAAATTTACAAATAAATTTGAAAACACATCTAGCTTTTTAAATTTTGTTTTCAATCTAATCACTTAAATCTATGTTATCAAGAAGAGTGAAAAATGAAAACGCTTTAATTATTTATAACACATCCAAACACATTCTAATATTTAAAATGTGTTTTCTTATAAATCATCATGTTTTCAGTTTTATTAAATACTTTAAACCGAAAATTCTCTCTTGCTAAATGCACCCTTAGTTATCTCAATTTAACTGTCTAACTCCTCCTTTATATAATTAGCTCATGCATGCTTTTTTTTTTCTCTTCTAATTATATCTGTATATTAGGGATGTGTGGAATGACCGGAATACCGAACCGAAACCGGAACCGATTGGAACCGATTTTTAGTATTCGGTTCGGTTATCGGTTCTTATAATTTTTAATTTTCGGTTATCGGTTATTCGGTTAACGGTTCTGCGGGTTTCGGTTATATCGGGTATGGAACCAAGAATTCAAAAAGTCCAGGGCATGGATACCAAGAAAATTTAAAAACCCATGATGGGAATTGTGAAAAACATAAGATTATTTGATGGTTGTCTTCCTCAATCCTCACCATACCTAACACTTGGAAGAATTAATTGCATCGATCAAATCCACTTTGTTCTAAAAACAAGCAATTTTTAGAATACAATCAATAATTAAGAATATATCACTATATTTAAAGAAGTAATTCAGAATGATATTTTATCAAGATTTACATTCAACAAAACGTTAACCAAAAGCAATCTAGATTTGAAAATCCATTAGGAATTGTTCAGGTTGAAAATCCATACTTCACGTGGACATCCATAACAAATATATATTTTTTGCAAAAGTATAATAAAACGTTAATCGTGTTTTTTTATTTATATCTTGTTATAATATATATATATATATATATATATATATATATATATATATATATATATATATAAGTATATATATATTTTTCGCAAATTTTGGTTCTAATCGGTTCCATACCCGAAATACCTGTACCATAACCGAACCGGAACCGGAACCGTGTTACAATTATTGGTTCGGTTATCGGTTCTTACAATCTTCAATTTTCGGTTTCGGTTAAATCGGTTCGGTCCGGTTCCGGAACCATTTACATCCCTACTGTATATTGTCGGTTTTGCTTTCACCAAAGTGTTCGTGGATCATTTGTGAGTTTGTTGTCATATCTTGTGCATAAATATATTGTAATAAAAATTAAGTATAGAACAAACAATTGAACAAGTAAGTATATATGTTATAATATTCTAATCTTAATTAATAACTGGATACAACAAGATTACACCCGGACCATTAATCATTTAAGTTTTAAATTAAATGGTTTAAATGGTTTAATTAATCACTCAATACATGCAATTTTTTTTAATCATAAGTCATACATGAAAGAACTATATAAAGTAACAAACCTCTCCTTGAAAACATTCAAAAAAAAATATGTAGTACGTAATTAATTAAGATAATAATAGGTACCCACGTACAATCAATCAATATATATAGTATAAGTTATAAAAAGAAGGTACTATACGTTACGGACGAATAGCATGTCCTGCCCCGGGACTATGGCCGGGAGATGTAGGTCTAAAATCATCTACAACTACGACTTTATTCACTACTCTTACTTGTGACGATAACGATAGTGTCTTTCGATCATCCTGCAGCTTGCTTTTGTCTGATTTCGCGAAGCTCCTTCTCCTCCCACAAACACATGACCTGAATTCACACCCTATTAGCAGCATCAAAACACATAATATCACACAATAACTCTTTCTCCTCATTTTCAACGTACTGTACGTATCTACAATTTAATTAAGATATATAATGTAAGATCGATATCGATTAAAATCTAAAGGGAAATTAATTAATATGATCGATATGATTGTATAGTTTAAGTTGAAGCAGCTAGCTACTGTTGTAATATATATATATATATATATATATATATACAGTGGTGAAGCTAGATCGGGTACGTAATTAACAAATAATTAAAGATGGAGAAATTAAGAAACAAAAACATGTTAAAAGTGTCTTCGATCTGTCGTCCATATTAGTGGGAGGATCGATGGATTCCACAAAAAAGTTATAAGTGTTGGGAGGGAGTGTTAATGTGTTTTGTGTGATAATAAACAAAATGAAATTAAAGTGGGAGGGATCCAATGAATGGGTGGTTTAGTTTAATATTCTATTTCTCTCCTCCTGGTACACTAGTTTTATTTTACTTTTTCTAATTTCCTACCTCATTACTTCTTTTCTTAATTAATTAAGGATGTACGTATTTACTAACCTCTATATATATATATATATATTCAAGATCAATGAAGTACCATATTAGACTGGGGTACCGGGGAACCATTTATAGCCAATCATTTATCATTAAAATCATTAAAATATAATATAATTTTGTTTAAAATTCTTTTCCACATTAATTAATGTTGGGGGTAAAAATGGTATTAAAAAATTTAAATTATAATCAAAGATTCTGTGTATCCCATGAAGATCTCTATTTTAGTTAATATCATTTATTACACTCATACTGAACATGTGCAATGATAACACTCCATAAACCACGATTGAACATGTTCAATATCGTCAATATTGGTTTATCATCAAAACGGATAACAGCGACAAAAAATGCAATAAACTCCGACTGCACATGTTCAATAACGTGTAAATGAAATTGAACCTTCACGAACGGTTTGAAGAAAATAATAAATACCTTTATTTGACACATCCAGTTGAACATGTTCAGTTGTTCATTAAAACTCATTGTCGAATCCAATTGAACATGTGCACTAAAACTCATTGTCGAATCCGATTGAACATGTTCACTAAAACCCATTGTCGAATCCGATTGAACATGTTCATTAAAACCCATTCTAAAATTTATTATATATTTGTTATGGAAGTAAATCCCTATGATTAAGGAAACTATTATATTAGTAGTTGTCATCTATTATTTAATACAAATCTAATTGACTATATTACCATTTTAAACTTATAACCAAACATGGGTGGACTCCGGTTCCCCAGTCTAACATGGTACCCCATTGATCCCGACCCTATATATATATATATATATATATATATATATATATATATATATATATATATAGTATGGTTCGTGTGAGTACCTAAAAAATGGAGAGTACCCTGAGTACCTGTGAACACAAGGGTTTCAAATATGAACTTGCTTCGAAAAAAAGTTTTTTTTTTTTTTGAATTTTTTCATATTCATTTAGATACAAATAATATAAGGTTATTCGTAAAAAATTATATACATTCACACTTTCTAACATTTTAAAAGTCATGTGAACGTGAAAAATTTCATGTGAACATGCTTAGTTGTGAACACACGTTCACAACAGCAGAGTTCATGTGAACACACACGTTTCACATAGTTCTAGTGTGTGTTTATGTGTGATTTTTTGCAAATAGTCTTGTATTATTAATTTAAACATGATTATGAAAAAAAATCAAAAAAAATGATTTTAAGCGAGGTACCTCCGGTACTCCGCAAAACTAGTGGTACTCATTTGAACCTATATATATATATATATATATATATATATATATATATATATATATATATATATATATATATATATATATATATGTGTGTGTGTGTGTGTGTGTGTGTGTGTGTGTGTGTTTCGTGAGAACGTGAGAACCACTCTAAATTTTGTGCATCCACTATATAAAATTGTGCATTTGATGCTAAAATTAAATGTTTTCGATAAATTTATGTATTTTATGTAAAAAATTACGCATCTAATGCTATAAATTATCCGTTTTATGTACGAATTGTGCATTCAACAAAATTTGTGCATTTGAAGTTCAAATTTATGCATTTAGTTTATAAATTAACGAATGTAATTTTTTAATGTAATTTTAGTGTTAGATTATGATATTTATTAATATTTAAGACTAATAATGATTTTAGGTAAAACTTTTAATTTTTAAATTTGTGCATTTGATGTACAAATTTGTGCATTTTTTAGTGGTTCTCACGGTAACGAGGGTTCTTACCGGAACCCAACCCTATATATATATAGGGGTGGGTTCAATGCAGAACCTTATGCATCGAATAACCTTGGAGAACTACAATGCATCGCTAGAATATTGTAATGCATCACGTAAAAATCGATGCATCACGCGGGAATTTGATGCATCACGTGGAAATAATGTAGAAATCGATGCATCACGCGGGAATTTGATGCTTCACGTGGAAATAATGATGCATTACGTTGGAATTATGATGCATTTGTGGTGGTGCATGGAGGTTCTTCAAGGTTTTTCGATGCATAGAGGTTCTCCATTGAACATATATATATATATATATATATATATATATATATATATATATATATATATATATATATATATATATACACACACACACATATTAAATAAACACATTTTATTCTTTTTATTTCTTTTAGATAATAGATTTAAATAATTAATTACTTAACCCTTTGAATCTTTAGAATTTATTAAATAAATACATTTTATTCATTTTACTATCATCGATGCATGAAAAAAAACTAAGGGTGTGTTTATTTGATGGAAAATTGATATTTGTTTTCACTTTTACTTTTCCAGAATTTGTTTTCATTATTACATTTCTAGAAAATTAGGAAAAAATTTTGAAAACGTGTTCACCACGTCCCTTGTTTTCGCTTTTGAAAATTAGAAAAATGGTTGAAAACTCCTATCATCCATTTTCCAATTTCTATTATAAATTTAGAAAATGACAAAAAAAATTAGAATAATGTCAAACTAAACATGTTTTCAATTAAGCCATGTTTTCGTTGAAAACAAAAACAGAAAACCGGCTTGTTTTCGTCAACTAAACGCAGCCTAAATATTTTAATATCTTATAACATTTTAAAAATCTTTATCTATATATTATATTAAAATAAAACAATTGCATTTCACATTTAACAACCATTGTATTCTTTGTTTTCTGGTTTATTTTTCTAAATTAGAACATGCTTATAATTAGTTAATTAAAAAATAATAAGATTTGTCTTAGATTGGTTTCTTAATTTATTCAACTAAAAAATCAATCAAATTTATTATAATAAAAATAATTGAATTACTATCTATCTATATCTATTAATAAAACAAAATAATTTTGTCACATGTCATTCTCTCGTGACATTTCAATTTCGATTTCCCGCCTATTTTATTACCATAAATTCTATCCTAATGTTAAGAAAAGTTAATAACTCTAATTATTTTTTATAAATTATTTATGATATTTTATTTTCATATTAATTAGAACATTTTATAAATCTACATGTGTAGTCAAAAATCTATGGTTTAACATTTTATTTCAGTCAGAAAAATTTTATTTATTCGTATATTATGTATTTTAATTTTATAGTTTATATCGTTAGATAATTTATTTATTGAGTTTTAATATAAGAATTTAATTATTAAAAATTGATAATTCTAATATACTAATTTAATTTTATATGTATTTAAAAAATATTATTTATTAAATATATCCCATGTAATACATGGGCAAATAACTAGTTTTATTACATCATTAAAACTTTATATTTCTGAGTGTTGAACTCTAGAATTATACGAAAACTATTGTTAGGGACAAATTAGATTATTAACGCATATGTTTTATCTTTTTTATTAACAAAGTTAATTTATTTTAATTTTAGTAATGGTAAGATTGGTTCAAGATCTTAATGTGGATCTCCAGGGACGGATCCAGTAATTTTCGTTATCGGTGTCACTTTTTAGAGCAAGTTTAATACTTAGATTTTCAAAATATTTTCTAAGATGGATCGGGTCACCGAAACGGGTTGACATGGTCTCCTAATCCAATTTTTCTTCTAATTTCGTCTTTTTAATTAAGGTGATAAGTTGAAATTGTTTTTCGTTACGATGGATGGAAGATCATTTAAATCAACTTCCATAAGAGGATTATATTTGACCGATTGGTTTTTGCTTGAAAATCCGGATTGGGAAGATGATTGGAACTTTCTTTCAAAAATTTGTCCATTAACCTAAATTTTATTAAATAATTAACACATAACTTTAACAATAGATCAAAAAAATTAAAAAATAAACACTTGTCATTTAATTTGTCCATGAACCTAATTACATAAATATAAAATAAGTAAATTACAAATATTTCAGTAAATTAAACATATATAATTTATATGTCAGTAAATTAAAGTATTAAAAATCTACCGACTACACTTATTGTTGTTTTTATGCTTCCTTTTATTTATTGAAACTCAGTATTATTTCAATAAATTAAAGTAACAAAACAACAAATATAAATTATATATGTATATTGTAATTTTATAAAGTTTTCGTAGGTGTCACTCAAAAAAAATATTAGGTGTCACTCGGGTTTTTGATACATACGTACCTCATTATTTTCAAAATTTATCGGTGTCGAGTGACACCCGTATGTATTTGCTAGATCCTCCCCTGTGGATCTCTATATCCTAACTAAGATTCTATCTACGTGAGATCCAATTAATGATCGAAATTATAAAATCGTAAGTTCTTAAGATTAAGATTAGGATATTAGCAACCATGATTTCAACAATTAATACTATGCATAGATAGCGTTTTGTTTGAATTTGTAGGTGTTGATCTAGTTGATATCTTGCAAAAATTCTTACATTTATTACATGATATCATATATATTTCGTGTATGTCAAAGTATATACCAACCAATGAAATTTTCAAGAAACTTTGCTTAATGGTTAAGTCTTTCAAAACATTCAACGTCGTATTTAGTAGTCGTTTAGACTTAAGAGTTTGGATGTATGAAATTTTTATCGCCCGATGAAATTCTCTAAAAATTTACCTAATCCCTTCTATACATATTAATGAATCAAAATAAGTATATTGCCACGTTTCCGATGCTCTTTTAATTTTTGTTTTCTCATTATTTTTTATAATGTAACTCTTTCAATTAAAACGTATAATTTGTTTTAAATAATTAGAATATTAGATGAAACTAATATAATTAAATGATTTTAAATACTTGTTAATTTAACCTAAAATCTTTTCTCTATAATTATATAATTGATTTATAAATTTTTTTATTGGTTTTTAAAATCTTAAATTAAAAGTTACATGTTTTAATCCTAGGGTTAAGTGTTATTTTGACCATCCAACTTTAAGATTTTTCTCGATTTAGCCATTAAACTATTTTTTGTATGCATATTTAGCCACTAAACTTTCTTTTTACTGATTTAGCCACTGAAATTTGTCCCGGTTTGGCCACTAAACTATCATATTTTGTATCAATTTAGCCATTAGTTGTATTCATTTTTCCCAAAATAGAACATTAAACAAAGTTTAGTGGTTAAATCATGACAAAATATAATTTAGTGGCTAAATGAGACAAATCTGAAAGGTTTGATGGTCAAAATGGTACTTAACCCTTAATCCTATATTAAATGTTTCATATTTTAAAATTCGGTTTCGTTTTAAAATTTTTACATTAAGATTGATTCAAAATTATGTTACAAATTTAAAATTTCGTTCACTGTCATATAATTAAGAGCAATATTTTGGTTATTTATCACTAAGGGTGCATTTGGTACAAATAATTAAGACTAGAGAAATGGAAATAAGATGAATTCCCAAATTCATCTTATTTCCATTTCTCTAGCCTTAATTCTCTGTACCAAACATAGTGTAAAAACTAAAACACATTTAAATACGAAAACAATATAACAACCTTCATAAATTTAATAATACTACCTAATGATGCTGTAATTTTTTTTTTTAAATTTAAAAGCAAACATATTATAAAATTGATTTAGTATTATTTATTATATTTAAACATTTTTGAATCTTTAATATTTATTTATTATAATAAGAATATAAAAAATTTAATTTTATATATATTACATTAAAAAAATAATATTTATTACATAAACTCATGTATTACATAAAGTTAATTAATAAGCTAGTCAACTAAATATTAAAAAACTATACATGGAATATTGTTGGGGATTATAACCGAGTCAAGATGGGTTAAAGCTCAAATTATTAGCTTGAGCTTAATTCAACTATTTTAAATGAAACATAGACTTGACTAATAAATTGATAAGCTAAGTTGGGTCGTTGTCTGACAAATTTGTTCTAAATTCAAAAAATCAAAAGCTTAAACATTAAGATCATTTATTAAGAATAAGGGATAAAAGTTTTAAGTTCTTAAATCATTTTCCTGTAAAAGGATGTTATCCGATTAGGATTTATTGCTAGGGCGCGAAACCATTGTGGCTCAAATGTAGGTTATCTACCGGTTTTACCAATAGTCGTTTACAAAACATCCTGCTATTCATTCTTGGTTGGAACCATCATGGACTCTCTTAAATCCACTAAAAATAATAGGAAGACATGTGTAAGGGCCTAAGGGGTTGTTTGTTAACTTGTTAATAAAATCATTAAGAAATCATTTAAATGTAAAATAAACTCTTAATGATTCCATTAACAGGTAAACAAACATGGCCTAAATCCATTTAAACCTCTTAAATTAAACAATCTCCTATATATTAAATTATTTATCCTATAATTTAAATTGAATAATACATATAATAATTAACTAAATTAAAAGTTTAATAAATTAATTAAGTAGTTGACTAAAATTTTTAGTTAAACCTCTATTACATTTTAAATTAAATGAAATTTAATATTTTAATTAATCACTTAATTGTATTAATTCATTATATTAGTTAACTAAATTTAATTACAATTTTTATGTCAAGTTTAAGTATTTATAGTTAAACCTTTTTATATTTTTGAATATATTAATCTATTTCTTTTAATTATAAGTGTCTTGTATATTAAATTTAACATTTTAATTATTACCAAATTTTTATTTGTTTGATTTATAACATAAAAGTTTATATATTCCAGATATTTTATAATACAAAATAAATAATCTTTAATTTTAGAACTTCAAACTTTATGACCATCTTACATATTACAGAAGTGGTTTTAGATTTCAAACATTAAACTTCTAAAAAATAAAATAAAACTGTGAACATGGCTTGAAAATTTATGTGTTTGACTTAAGACTTAAAGAGTTAAATTAAAAAAATATGAACAAATACTAAAATTGTCATGCTCGAAAATCTCGATGAGAAACATGTTTAACGCAAATGGTATGTTGTCTATCAGTATTTTGTGTATATTTCCTAGTCAAATGGTTGAGAGTTCAAATCTCATTTAGGACATCTCTAGTTTAGAATAAAAATATACATAGTACGTTTGTCGTAAAAAACATTAATAAAAATAGGTCGACCTTGGCAGGGGCGGATCCAATATTTTTTGTTATCAGTGTCACTTTTTTAGAGTAAATTTAGTAGTTAGATTTTTAAAATATTTTCTAAGATGGGCCGGGTAAAAAAAAAAACGGGTTGCCAACACAAAATTAACAAATAACAAGATTATTATAATTACAAAACTACATGGTACAATACTATCCCTCAACTGTCGAAGTTCTGACCGACAAAACTAATATTAGCTTCAACAATTAAAATCATTCGGATACATCTCCGCCAACCTTAAAGATTTCACATGGTTAGGGGTTTTCAACAAAGTTTGAGCTAATTTTTTTCGGGTTTTTTATAATCTTTTTTTGTTGGGTCTTGAATCTTGTCTCTTATATTTTTTATTTCTATTGGACTTTTGTTTTTCTTTTAAGTTTTTATAATTAAACTTAGTAATATTTTAATAAGTTTGGGTAAAGAAATCAACAAATATAAATTAGATTTGTGTATAATACTTTTATAAATTTTTCGTAGGTGTCACTCAAAAAAAATCCTAGATGCCACTCGAATTTTTGATACATACGTAACTCGGTATTTTAAAATTTTATCGGTGTCGAGTGACACCCATCATAACACATTACATCCGCGCCTGGACCTTTGCATAGGACAACTTGGGCTTTGCCCCAGGACATCTCAACCTAAGAGGCAACAAATATTTAGTCCACTTTATACTATACTACGCCCAATAGTTACCCTGCTCTCTCAAAATTATACATCACGGCATCACGCTTGTCGTTTCAGCTAGGTCACTCAATCAACAGAATTAGAAGAGCGAATAGTCAAGAAGGGAGAGGAAAAGTCAACATTGTCACGTAGAAGAGCTAACGAGGCACCATCGCACCAGGCATGCAGTTACAATTACAATTACAATTACAATTACGAACAAGGCACACTTAACATCAATCGCCTAGTCGGTTGGTCCCTTGGTCCTTACAAGTTACACATCATTGATTCAGAGAATAAACCATCATGCACGCAGACGCATCCAAACAATTACCAAGGTAATCACTATCCCTAGAAAAAACCTCTGACCCTCTTTTGATCTCCCCATGAATGCTAACTTAAGCATCAGAGTGTAAATGCAGGGCAACCCCTGCATTGTCACTAATCGGTTGTTTTCTCTATGTTTCTTACTTGTTCAGCCATTCGTAATCCTACTGGGCCTTTCATTCTACGGCCCGACGTATTGTTTGTTTTACACACAAACAATTGTTTATATAAATATGTAGATTGTTAATATGCTATTATTTACCTATGAAAAATGTATAAATGTAATTTGCTAGGATTTAGGAATTTAAAACGGTTTATATCGTTTTAGAAACAATGTCAGACTAAAATGTATTAACATTAAATTATTTGATCACGAATCAGATATAAATTGATGACGGGTGCTGCTGCAACTACAAAGTGCATCAAGACATCAAGTCAAGATTCTTGAGATACATATAACGTGATGCTCTCTAATTTTGACTTTTAGATATCCAATTAGCATAAAGATTCTCTATAGTTTTGTATCTAATCATTATAACTATTTAAATATTCTCCACCGCATACATTAGATTAAATATATTAATTACTAAAGTTTTTGAAATGTTGTACCATTCGTAAACTATTTAATGGGTATTATTGTTCATCAAATATTTATAATTATATAAATTGTTTGTTGATTAAAAACAAAAGTAAATTTTGGGTCAATCTGTATTTAGGGTGTGTTTGTTTTCAATTAAGAGGCTCTGAATTAGGTCTGAAGTCTGAATTTCAGATCTTAACATAATTTGTATTGTTTGATTAAATTCAGACTTAAGAGGTTACAACCTCTGAATTTTCCTCTGAATTTTAAGAGAATGAGACTAGTCTGAATTAAATTCAGAGCCCCTTAATTTCAGACTTTAAGACCTAATCTTATTTTCAGACATGATTTCAGACTTCAGACATTTAACATTTTTAAAAACAAATAACAGCTTAGTGTAAAACAAAGATGATAGTATCAAAAAAATAGGGAAATGATTTGGTGGTTTTTTTAACGTGAAACCAATTTTCAAGTTGAAGCTAGCTGGCCTTCTTTTTATTTTATGTTATTATTATAATATTTCTTTTAATTATAATTGTGTGTTTTTTTTAATGTTCTAATTTTGCGTTCTAACCTTATGTCAAAGTTATTACAATTTGAATTTGTAACTTAATTAGCTTTTAACTTATTGTAATTTTTAGTATCATGTATTTTCAGTTATTTTATATCTTAATTAATAGTACTTCTAGCTTAAACTTCATATATTTTTATTTTCTCAAATACTAACTTAATGTTATAAAAAATATATAATATCAATTTTATTTATTTTAACTATTGGTTTCTACATGCATGTTGAGATTCCTTTTTCTCATCTCTTTTATAAAGATAATGTTTATTTATATTTGATTTAACATATTATTAAATTAAACAAATTTATCTTTACTTTTAATTAATATAATCTTTTATTTATAATAGTTTGTATTAAATTTAGTTAATTTACATTCATTCCATCCAACTACTAATCATACTTTTAACCATTGCCCATGATGTTTGTATGTTCTAAATTATAATGTATTTTTTTATTATAATTTTAAAATTTATTGTAATTTCTATATTTATTTAGCTAGGATTGAGTGTTACGTACACATACACCTACAATTACTGGTTTATGTAGGGTTAAGGTCATATGATACCTATATACTTTTTCAAATTTATCGATACGATACATGAATTTTTTTTTTCTTACATGTATAGTACATCACTTTGATTTTTTAATCTCTTATGATACAAATCTATATAGAATCCTGTTGATATGATAAACCGAACTCTATTTGTAAATGTACCATCTTGACATAGAAAAATAAAATACGTATATTATATATGAAAGAAATATTGTTTATGTATCGTATCAATGCCTTTTGAAAAATATTGATATTGTACGACCTTAACTCATTTAATTATATAAAAATTAATATTTTCAGTAAAATGAAACTCTATATCTAAATAGTTGTTTTTAGATAAATATGGTTTTAGATCAAAATCAATAATCAATTTTAAGAATTTTAAAATCAATACATGATGAATGGGGGCGGGGACGAGAAGTGGAATCCCCAATCATACCCGTCTCGTTGCCATGTCTAACTTTCATTGGACCCATCAATTTTAAGAATTTTAAAATCACTGTTATGCTATATGAGTTTGATATTCATATTTTAGATGATTTTTTATTTAAAATATTATATTATAATCTAATAGAAATTTGGTTAATATTTGATCTTGGACTATTAAATTGATATGTCAGCATAGATCAAGTGGCCGCCATCAAAGGTGGATGATATCCTCTTAGCCAAGATCTCGTCGAGTTCGAGTCTTACCTTAGCCATTAAAAAAAAATTGATATGTCACGCACATTACACAAGCACACAGCCCACCCACCGACCCACAACCCTAACTAGAGCGTCGTCGTTAAACCCTAAATGCAAGCATTTCCCAAGGTCATTTTTGTAATTTCCTAAAACCATATTTCTCTCTTGTTTTTTTCATTAATTTTTTTTTCTCGTTCGTTCTTCGAGGCCATCCATTGGCTGTTTTATTAGTGTGTGTAAAAGGTGTAAATGCGTGTTCTTGAGTTGCGCTTCTTTTCTAAGCGTATTTTTCTAAACAAGCTTGGAAGACAAAAACCCTAAAATACTTCATTAGATGTTTCATTTTGTGTGCAGTGGATTAATTTGTTGAAAACCTAACGGGAACTTCTTGTTCGTCACCAGCTCAAACAGCACAGAGCTTGCCGCCATGTTCTTCCATCGGTAACTCCATCACTTCTCTGTTCTTCTTTTTCGTCAGTAATAATGGATTTTTATTGAGATTCTAACTTGCGTTTTTGATTTTTCTAATTTCTTGACGTAAAGAAGTTAGTTGAACTGAAGCTTGTGTCGTTAATCTGTTGTGTGATGATCATCAATGGTTTTAGTTACTTCTAAAGTCGATTAAATTTGGGGATATTTCTTCTTAGTTATTGAGTTCGTAAGTTTAGAACTTAAAATGGAGATTTTGTTTGAAACATTCACATAAACAAGAGGTTTAATTTTCCTATTTGGTTGCCGTTACTGTTTGTTATCGTTTAATCACCATCTTATGAAAGTTATGAAGCTATTAAACATTATAAATACTTACTTTTTCGTTTTATAACAGAAAAAGGAGCGCCAGCATGATATTTATAATCAATTTAATTACAACAGATTAATAGCAACTTTTCTGCTTGTAGCTTCTTTTACTAGGTTTGGATGTGCGTGTAAACTTATTATTGTTATATGAAGCTGACTATTTCCAAATTATGTCAGGGTCAAAATCTGAGTTATTGTAAGAAGATTGATTATTGAGATGTACATTTTTACCTAACTATTTGTAATGTGAAGCAACTGATTATATAATCATTGATTTCTCAATATGAACATTCTCTAAAAGGGTTTGTGTGGCCATCAAAGTCTTCACATAATACTTTAAATCGATTTTGTTCTTCAAGTTTGACTTGCACGCTAACAGACGTCAAAAGTCAAAGAGCGGCTTTATTTCGGAACATACCTTGCTTATGTATGTTTCTCAGCAATTTACCATCTTTGTTTATGTTCTTTCAATGTTTGCGGGTTGTTCTTCAGGGGGTTTGCTCGTGATGTTGAAGCATTGCATTTTAAGGTTGCATTATGTGCCATTTTTTGCCTTTCAACATTCAGACCATGTTCCATGACCCTGACGCAGAATCCAGTGGGCTATAATGAGTATGGATCCTATACAAATGACTTGATTTCGTGTTCAGAAGATGTGTTAGTTGGTAATTGTGACACTAGGAAGCAAATTCCGTCTCAAACTTCAATACCCAAACCAAGTGTTGAAAACATATGTAGACGCTCGGACTTGTTCTGTTTTCCTTCAACATTATCTGGTTTCTTTCCTGAATTTCATAGTGAAGAAGCAAGCATTTCAGATTTATCTGGGGTTAAAACAGATGAGACAGTACTTGTAGGATCAACACAATCAACGGATAACTTCAGCTGGTCATCAGACCATGGTAAATTTCAATTATTAAGTGGAAACGTTGTTTCGTGCTCACTTGAATCGAAAGAAATTTCCCGAATTGATAGCAGTGACAAAAGTGACACACCATCTTCAGTTAGTAAAAAAGAGGAGCCTGTGAGAATTAAATCCCGTCGTGTGGATGATTTTTCATCAGTTCATGTACTAATTAGCCAACCATTACTTGACTGGGGACAAACGTATTTACATCTTCCTTCGATAGCTTTTCTGACCGTGGAAAATAGACATAAGGATAGTGTTTTGAAGATCTTCGAACCATACAGTACCAATGCACAATTCTATCCTTGCAATTACAGTGAAATTAAACTTGAACCTGGTGAAACAGCTTCCCTATGTTTCGTGTTTTTGCCCAAATGGTTAGGTTTTTCTTCGGCTCACCTAATTTTGCAAACAAGCTCAGCTGGTTTCGTGATTCAAGCCAAAGGGTTTGCGGTTAAGTCTCCTTACGAAATACAACCGTCAGTTGGAATTGCCAGTGTCTCTCTCTTGATGGAGAATGATGGTCCCGATCTGCTAACAATTGTCAACATTAGCATGGTTGGTGAAAATACAGTGTCGTTACATACTAAATATGTCGAAGGGTTAATACTGTTTCCCCATACTGTGACACAAGTGGCTATGGTTACTTATACTCCGAATCCGTGTATGGACTTGAACTGCAAAATACTTGTACAAACAAATAAATCAGATGCTCCTGAGCTTGAGATTCCATGCCGTGATATTGCCAGGCTTTGTTTATTGTCACATTCTTATGCTGGATATGGAGTGTTAAATAATGATAATGCAGAAACAAGGTCCAGTAACGTCCATGTACGACCACTTTTGGGAATCAAGGTATTGTAATTTGTATCCATGTTTTTCATCATTGAGGGTGTTTGGATGTGTATTTATACCGATTATTGCAACTTGAAGTCACAATTCTCAGTTGATGATTAGGATAAAGTGATCATGGTTTTATGATTATCTAGGTTGCAATAATCAGATTTGGAAACAGGACTGATGAGCAAGATACAATGTAAATTTACCAACCTATCCCTAGCATTAAGCAACTCACTTGTGATTATCTGATTCTCCAAATCACAATAATCACTTTAAACATTCACATCCAAACTTAACATGAGATTGTATCCATGTTTTTTTTTTCTCTTTCTGGTTTGTGCATAGTGATGCTAAAGCAAATTATGTTTGTATATGCTGTCTTTATGCTTGTATCTACTTCTTGAAGGCAACGGAAATGACAAAAGCTGATGAATCCATCCTAGGAAACTGGAAATCTCAAGGGAGAGAAAACGGAATGTCCGTGCTTAATGACAGTGAGATTATGTTCCCCCTGGTTCACGTTGGTACTTATCAGTCTAAGTGGATCAACGTTGTAAACCCAAGTGACCAACCAGTTGTTATGCAGCTGCTTTTAAATTCAGGAGAAATCATTAGTGATTGTCGAGGATCTGATGAAATTTTGCAGCCATCTCCATCGTATACTTTTCTTCTTGATGGTCACATGGCTCCTTCAAGATATGGTTTTTCTATAGGTGCGAATGCGTTAACTGAGGCTTATGTTCATCCTCATGGAAAAGCAGTTCTTGGACCTATTGTGTTTCACCCATCGAGTCGATGCATGTGGAGAAGCTCTGCCCTTGTAAGGAACAATCTTTCTGGCGTCGAGTGGTTATCCTTGCGTGGTTCTGGAGGTTCCCTTTCATTGCTTTTACTTGACGGATCTGATCCTGTGCATACTGTAAAGCTCAAGCACAATTATGGTCAGCCATCGGTGAAAGTTCTGTTTGCGAAAAATGCTGGAGACTTGCCCCTAGAAGTCAACAGAATTTTGGTCTCAGGAACAAAGTGCGAGTTGGATGGCTTCATGGTTGGTAGCTGTAAAAGTTTTGCCTTGCTGCCTGGGGAATCACAAAAGCTTATAATATCATATCGTGCAGATCTTTGTGCAGCAATGGTACGTAGGGAACTTGAACTCGCCATGTCTGGCGGCATACTAGTTGTACCCATGGAAGTCAGTCTTCCAACACCAATGTTCACAATGTGCAAAAGACCACTTTTTTGGACGAGATTCAAGAAGTTCGTTTTTGCTGTTCTTGCTTTAATCCTTCTGTTTGCTATGCCAAGTTCTTGTACGTCCTCTTCTATTATTAGAGATGGAAATTTGTCCAAGACCTATTCCGAGCACGAAAAACATGCTTCTGATGTTTGCTCAAAACCAGAAACTGTCCAAGTGCAAGCAAGTTCTTTCCCAGAAACCACGAAAGAAGTTGCTAGATCATCATCATCCCTTTTGTCGTCTAAATCAGTGGCGGTTGAAGCATCACAATCTGAAAATCTTACAGTTAAAACAGGAAAGGATAAAGCAAAACGTAGAAAGAAAAAACGGAGTGCTGGTGCAGGGTTTACATGCCAATTTGAAGTGTCAAGTAGCCATAGCAGCAACTCAACACCGTCCTCACCTTTGTCCCCGCTCTCATCTTTTGCACCAAAAAGATCTCAAGAGTTGTCCCCTAATGTTCGGACTAGAGACCCTTTCAAGCATGGTAGCGCTAGTGTGGTTCTTCCTACCAAAGTTGAACCTTCAACAGCAGCTAAAACCACTGCCCCACGTTCACGGGCTCCTGGGGCCGAAAGGAATGCGGTTAAGCCTGCTGAAGGTTTACAGAGCGATTCTGAGTTTATGTATAATATCTGGGCTAACCATCTACATCTTCTGGGTCCATCGGGAGTGGGCTCGATTATGCCCACTATTGCTGAAGATAACTTTGGTAGCCTGTTTTCAGTGAGCCCACAAGAGCTTTTCACAAAATCTGTACCAGATACTGTAAGTTCTAAACAAGATGATTAATGAAAAGTTACCTAGTTAATCTATGTTCTGTGCTTTCTTTTCAATCTTTCTTTGTCATCCACTAAAAATGAAACTTGAAAAAGAAAATTAAACAACCAACCATACATAACATTTGACGGTAGTTTGATTCATTTTTCATTTTTAGCTTCTGATTTTCCAGGTAATAGCAACACTTAGAATCACTTTGACATCTTATATCTTATGTATGTAGTTTACAAACATTAACCAGGTAATAAATAGGAACGCCTACAGGCTACATCCCACCCTTTACCTCCTTCTCCAAACCGGTTTATTAACCAGGATAATCAGAAATCATGTTCATAATCAGTTTTGTGAACACCCTAAACTGATTATTACAACTTGAAGTTATAATGATCCGTTTAACCTTTATCAAGCACATCCATATACCCTCTTATGCATGTTCTTCGCCTTGCCTTTTTTTTTTTTAAAGTTAATCTATATATCCCTAGGCTTGTTATTTATGGCCGTATCACGTATGATATGTCATCTACGTAGAATTCAATCAGAATCTACTTAATTTGATGAATTCTTTTGATATGGATTAAGTGTTTCTTTGTGAAGTGACTTTTTCCATTTTGACACATGTTTATATGCATATTCGGTATTCTGAGTTTTGCGATATACTCAAATGTGTTATCTGCAGAAATTGTTCTTTTGCGTTCTGCACAACCTTGCCTGTAACCAACACACACACACACACACACTACTGGAAGCTAAACAAAAAATCAATAAAAATTTATTTATTTTGAAGCATATAATAGCTTTTTCTTGAATGTCATGGCTACAATGGTCATAAGTACTCATTGGTACAGCCAGAGTTGGACCTGCTTGACTTGTTAGATGGTAACCACTGGACCAAAGTCCACTGAACCACATCATACAAGGGTCCATATTTATTTCTTCATCCTTTAATGATAATTCTTATGCTTGCACATGTGCCATTTATTTATTTATTTACAATTATTTGTTGCATCAAAAGGGGTCTTATGTTTATCAACTGTTTGATCCGCTAATGGCGCTATAAAAATCGGTAGATTTATGTAGCTTTCTTGTCTTAATTGAGCTCCTGCAACGTGTCATCTTGTTCAACGCCCGAAAACAAGAAGATAGAAGAAGGATAAGGGGACTTCCACTCCATGAATTTTGTGATTTCAATGGAAGTTGGCATGCGCGCGTTTCCTTCCTGGCATATATCGATATGTTTACTAGCAACAATGCCGAAATTTTCTTAATGTTAGGCCCACACAAAAGCTTGAAATGCCAAAGTTCATATTCTTGAAAATGACCAGACTGAACCACCACCTACTCCGGTCGATTATTACTGGTGTTGTCTTGAATTATATCTAGACGTGGCAATACGTGCGATCATGTTGTGTGTCGTGTCAGACACGAATTTGTAATACACGAACACGACACGAATTATAAAACGTGTCTGGACATTAATCACGACCAAGCCATGCAAAAATTTCGTGTGACACGATACCCATAAAACACGCAAGACAACATGAATGTATACATGAATTTAATTCAAAACATATATAAATATAAATTCAAAACATGATAATCCAAGTATCCAACAACACATCAAAAGTATTTAAACCAACTATTAATGGCCGTAACCAAAGCCGAACTTTTGACCGAACTAAACTTCTTGTTGATATCCAAGTTGACAATTTCATTTATCACATCATCAATGTGAGAGACAAACCTGAACTTTTCAAATATTTCAATTTAGGCGGGACTCAAATTTTTTTAGAAATCTTGAAACCCTAGTTTGTATTTGTCTTATAAGCGTCTTATGTTTGTCATTGTGTAACACGATGTTCATACGTGTCTTATATACAGGTAAATTCGACTTTTATTGTATGATACACGAAACACGAATTTGCAAAACCCATATGTGGAAAACTCGTGTCGTATACGTGTTTGTCGTGATGTGTACCAAATTGTCAAGTCTAACATTCTTTTGAAATAATACTTGGACAAGCCGGGGGGTTATTTATAATAATGACGTGTATCCAATGCAACAAAAGTTGTACATTTCTGGTTATGGTTCATGAGAGTGATAGTGTTGCATGGACTTGTACCTCGTGCATCGTAAGTCGTACAATGCATGGGTGAAAGTTTGCACATCAAGTGTCTGGTTATATGAATTTGTATTTAGTTTTGGAATGTGGTGGTCCTGTCCTATCTTCTTTCTGATGTTTTAATCTTCCATCTGGCAAAGCAATGGCTACACATGATGATACATTGTGAAGTTAAAGTTGTACACCGAATTCATCCGATCGACTTCATCATAGAATCAGGACCATCAGAGAAGAAAACACAGCGAATGAAGAGTGGGACTAGTCATGATAAGTGGTCATTTCCAGGGGACCTCTCCCTCATGCTTATTAGCAATATGGATGCATTCTTAAAGGTCTTTAATAAGCTCGTTACTGAGGTCGGGTCAGACACAGACTAACACACCAATGTGGTCTTGAAGGTTCATGATTGTCAGGGCTAGCCCTGAGCAAGGTCAATACAGACAATCGTCCAGGGCCATTAATCGTAGTAGCCAATTTTCCAAAAAAAAAAAAAAAAAAACTTATTATATACTTTGGTTTATTAATAATTAAATAAGGTTATTGACTTGCAAAACTTTTAAATTTAACATTATATAATTATAAGTTTTTTGTTGGTAATTTATCATTTTTATTTGAACTTTACATATCTTAAATATACATACATATTTATAAAGTCCATTTTAAGTTTTTACTCAGGGCCTCGAAAATGATTAGACCGGCCCTGATTATTGATTGCATGAGACTTGCGGACCAGTTATTGGGCTCTTTCTTTCTAAGCCTCTGATATTTTGTATCACTTTTATCACGGTCTTTTTCACAATTGTCTTACGCGAAACGGTGTCGCATAACAGAAATTTCTGACAGGACGTTATATTGTCATCGATTTGGACGTAGTCGAAAAAACACAAGAATTATTTAAATCAAGTGAACAAGTTGATGGTAACAAATAAAGATGCGAGGACAAAGATTTATTTGAAGTGGGGATGAATTGAAGTTGAAGCATCACACACTACAACTACAGCTCATCAATCATCACAAATGGAAAAACAATAATACAAAAAAGAGACGTAGGTACATTTGGTCCCTACTACTACTAACCTTTCTCATTTGTACTTTCGTCTTATGAAGCAATTAATTCATGATATTAAGTCACAAATTAAACTTATTTGTTTCAAACCAACTTAAACATAATAAATACCTGTTTAAACCAATTAACGACTAGGGATGTGTACGCCCGTGAACCCAAAATTGGAAAAATATTAACAGGATTGTAGTGTATCAGTTCATGTTCGATTTGATTTGGTTCCCGTTCGGTCAATTTTTTTACTTCTGTCATTTAAAATGACAAACTGAACCGAATCTATAATTGATAACGATTTTTCTAAAGTTATTAGCTCGAGAACGCAACCATGTATAATTGATCCGGCCTGTTTCAATTCAGTTTATCAGTTTCATCGTTTTGCACGGTTGAATGGTAATCCCTAAATAACATAGGGTTTAATCCTATCATGGTTAATGAGGATGGCCATGGTAACTCAATGTGATGCACTCGATAGTTACGAGCAAAACAATATATCTATCTATTCTATTAAATGAGTAACTAAATGTCATGTGATACTTAATGATGTTGCCACTTGGATTAACCAGAAAATAACACTATGTATTTTAGAATTATTCTATTTAAAAATAAAATTATAATATAATTAAAGTGATTAATTTATAAAATATAAATAAAATGATATTTAAACTATATCTATTCAAATCTAACATAATTTATTTTGAATTCAAATCAAATCCAATAAATCTAATACTCTAATATCTTATTAATTATAATATAATAAAAGTTTACAATAATATATAATAATAATTACTATTTATATATATTTAAAAATACAAAAAATTAATAGGTAATAATAATATCATTCTTATGTACTTTTGTTATAAAATAAATATTTCTATCTTTACCTTTTAGTTTCTTATATTTTATACAAACAATAATATATTTAAAATATCCTTGTAATAAACGGATAATAAACTGGGATTTAATTAAAGTAGTTATAATTATGTTATAAAACCTTGAGTTATAAATTTGTTTCAGACATATATACGAGTATTTAATAAAATTCCAGTAAACAGAGTTTAAAAGTATAATATCATATAAACATGCATCGCTTGCATAAATTATGAGTTCTTAATTTGTAATGTTGAGATGCTAAAAAAAAGGTTTTGTTCATTATAAATACTAGTCAAATAACTTACTTTAAAGAAAAGTTAAATCCCGATGTTTGGTTTAGTGTTTAAAAACTAATGCTAAGTTACAAATTTCATCCATCCGGTTTAATGGAATTTGCAGGTTTCATACCTGTGCTTTAAAAATTACAAAAGTCATTCCTATTTTGAGGATTATGCACTCTAATGGTCCTTGTCTTTAACCTCGTTAATGTTGAGCCGTTAACCCAAGGGCAATTTGGTCGTTTTAACATCCTTCATCTTCAACCTTATTCTTCTATGAATTTATCTATATTTTAAATATTAAATGCATAAATGTGATGGTACCTTCATAATCCAAATCCAATTAGGAAATACTAACATTAACATATATTAAAATCTAATAAAGACACCAGATAGCTATGTACTTTTGAGTTTGTACACATTTATATAGTGTACTTTTAAAATATTGACAATCAGGTAATTGGATGACCTGATGACCGGTAACATCAAGTCACTAACACCTTCAAGAGATATTTTGCGTTCATGAAACCATTCGTTTTCTTACATGAAAGAAGAAATAAAAAATAATTTTGTTTTGTTTGTTTATTGAGTATTAAGGAAAGTAAATGAATGGGACTTAGTTTTTTTTTTTTTTTTTTAATGATTTTGAATATAAGAAAAAGTAAAAAATGGTATAGAAAGTTCTTTCTTTCTTTTTCCTCTTATATTTATAAAAGAACACACTCTTTTTTCATTCCCTCCTTTTTCCTTTTCTATTCTTTGCGATTCTTTGTTTTAATAGATTTGAGAAAACCAAATTATATATATCTGTGGTGATTATTATATATTAAGTAAAATTCAAACGTGAGATACAAACTTGAAACATTCATATTATTAATTTATTATGAATAAAAATTTGAATATTTAAACAGCTCACTTGCAGGTAAACCATGCATAAATCATGGACTTATATTAAAATTACAAATATAATATAGCATAAACTTTATATATTAAGAAATTTGTTACTCCTAATCCCACTTTCTCTTTATTATATTAGTAATTAATCCCTTGGGAGTTGGAAAATCCCCTTTTTACATGTGCTTCTATAATCTTTATATATTAAGGTACCTTATTTGTTGATTTGAAATATATATATTTTTTTACAACAAAACACGTATCATACCTTTAAAACTACACATTTGTTTATTATTTAAAAGGAATCGAACCACCAACCTGAAGTCTCATTTAACACTTGGCACCGCTGAGTCACAAGCCCTTTTATGGAGCTTTTGGTTGACATACTTACATGTTGTGCCTAGTTAATTATTACTAGAACATATATGATCGATGTTTGTGGCATAATGTTTGCTATACGTACTCATGAACTCATTAATATATGTATTTGGAGGGCAAGCCAATTAAGATCGTTAATTTGCCAATCTTGCATCCACTTGTATGGGTTGTGAGAAGGCTCGATCATGAATGCCTGCGGGGCATTCAATTTTGGAATGCATGCAAAAGGTGGTTGGAATCTGGAAGAATTAAGGTTGACATGGATTTGTATTCCTATTAATCATCTTCCTTCCCATCTTTGTAAAGGACAACAGTGCGGACCCAGCCATCAAGGAGACTCGTTGCATAAATTTTCATCACGTACGGTTCGAAAATTCAAATAGTTATATTGGTCGGACCGAACTAACAAATAAATATTTATAATTTAAAGCAGAAAATAAAATCTAATATTCTCTTTAATTTGCTTAATAATTTAAAATTTGTGGTATACCGGAATGATGCCAAAGGAGATCGTGTCCATCAATTATAATTGGCTTGAAAGATTTTGAAGGTTATGATTGTGTTTGTGGTTGTGTGGTGTCATCAGATTCGTTAAAATCATTTAATTGACTTTCATTATTATCACTATACAATAACCCCATATTTATCCATCGATAGATTTTATAAAACATACAATTTACAATTTACAATTAAAATAGTAATTAAACCAAATAAATACAAACTTTCGAGGCTCAAATATCATTGGGATTTGGTTTAATTTGGCTAAAAATATTATTGGTTTTATTTTGGATATAAGTATTTGATTTATTTGTTATATTTTTATTACTTATTTAGTTATTTAGACCTTAAACTTTTAATTTTTTGTTTCATTTGAGGTATACATTTTTTTAATCAAGTTGCACAGATAGATTTTTTATTTATTTTTAATAATATAAGTTGCATAATTAAAATTTGCACCGGTTCCACATGTTAAATTTTTTAAAAAAAAAATGCAATACGAAATAAGATTATTGGGGAAGGACCCGTTGTAGAGGCTACCCCTCCCCAAAACATAGGTCTGCCGGTGCCGAGGAAAGCTTTTCAAGGGGTTTGCAACTTTGCATGGTTACAATTTGGACGTTTTGAAATTGAAGAAACCATGTCGTCTTTGTTAAGCCGACTGATTTACAAATGATTTTGGAGGAAGACGTTTTTCGTTTATCCAAACTAAACCTTTGATATGGATAGAAGGTAGAAGCAAAATAGAATGAGATTTGGAAAAAAAAAAAAAAGGGTTTAAAAGGAGTAAATTACACGAATGGTCCCTGTGGTTTGGGGGTTTTTGCGGTTTTGGTCCCTAAAAGTTTAAAATTACACCATTAGTCCAAAAAATGCAAACCTTTCATACAAATGGTCCCTCTGACTAACATCCGTTAACTTCACTGTTAAAGAGGAGGGTATTTTCGTCTCTTTGCTTCTCAGGAACCATTTGCGTAATTTTTAATAGTTTAGGGTTTTTTGTTTTTATTTTATATTTATTGTTTAAATAACAATTTATTTATTATCTCATTACTTTTATATATATATATATATATATATATATATATATATATATATATATATATATATATATATATATATATATATATATATAAAGAAATAAACCATCCGGCCACCACTAAAACCCACCGCCGGCCACCACGAAAACACACACAAAAGAAAGAAAGAAACCAACCGGCCACTAGAAAACCCTCCAACCACCACGAAAATTCACCGCCACATTTCCGGCCACCACGAAAACACACACACAAGAAAGAAAGAAACCAGCCGGCCACCACGAAAACCCACCGCCACATTTCCGGCCACCACGAAACCGTGTTTTGCTCGATGTTTGATTGTCACTTGATTGATCCGATACTCCATGTATAAATATGCAGGTTGGAAAGTTGATTCGGAAGTTGAATTTTGAGTAGAACTGAAATGATGTTGGACCTTAATCTGAGTGTTGATCAGAGCCATTTGTGTGTGTTTTTGTAATCTTGAAAAAGATATCCCCAAAAATATTAGAGATTTTTTTAAAAAAAATTAATAAGTACAACTTAAAATCCAAAACCCATAAATTTTTAAGCAGAAAAAATATTCAAATTTGAAAATCTTTTTATAAGAAGAAATCTGGGGGAATTTTTTTTTCAAAGGAAGATCAAGAACAGAAAAAGGAAGCTTTCATTTTACTTTTTCGATCTGTATATGCACCTAGGAAACTCATAGACAGGCTACATTATTTACATGAAAAAGAAAGCTTTAAATCAAACTTCAGATCGAAAAAACAAAATGAAATTGAAATCGAGAAAAGGAATAGCATTCGAGAAAAGGAAGAACAGAAGGAGTAGCATATCGAAAAAGGAAGATCAAGAACAGATTGAAACTCACCGCCGGAGAAGGAAGAAAGGAGGCGTGAATGAAGAAGGAAACAAAGTTTGCGAGAGCGAGAGGGAGATGGAGCGAGGGTGAGAGTGAGATGGAGAAGGAGACTGGAGAAGGATCGGTTTGTGGTCGTCGGCGATGGGACGGCGGCGGCGGTCGCCTGCAAGAAAGAAAGCAGAGAGAGAAAGGAGAAAGAAGAGTGGGATTGAGAATATTTTGTTTTTAAATATAAATAAATAAAATTAAATAAATAAATTATAAAAGATTTTTAAATATTAAAAGTTTATTAGAAAATTTCTCAGATGGTCCCTGAATGCCAAAAAAGACGCAAATGCCATCCTCTCTATTGGTCAAAGTTAACGGATGTTAGTCAGAGGGACCATTAGTGTTAAAAGTTTGAGATTTTAGGACCATCCATGTAATTTTAAAGTTTTAGGGACCAAAACCGCAAAACCCCCAAACCACAGGGACCATTCGTGTAATTTACTCGTTTTAAAGCCATGAGAACTCGCTAATGGGGTTGGTCACTAATGTATGTTTTGTGCTTATAATTTAGGTGTATTTTTTTGTGGGATAATGACACCAAATAACTAGCTATTTTTGAATTTGTGCACATTTATGTAGTGTATTTTTAATTATGCACATTTATGTAGTATTCTTTTAAAAATGTTTTAATTAGGTAATTGGTTGACCCGATAGCCTAGTAAAACATGTTATCATGCTTAGTCAAACTTTCTTTTTGTACATTTATGAAATGTAAAGAAAATATTATATACAAATCATGTTATTCTAGAAAAAATGTTGCTATTTTCACCTTTAGAGAGAGATAAAAGGAGCAAAGGATGATATGTGTGATGAACAAAAAAGTTTACCTATTAAAAAAAGGAAAATGATTTCACTAAAAGACATGTTCTGAAAAAATAACATTACATTTTCCAAGAAGATGTGCATTAAAAACGTTGCAAGATAACATCAAACTGTTGAGTACGTTGTTGGACACACCCTAACCAATCACCTCCCTCCATTAATTTATCAATATTAAATACAACTTTAAAATAATATCATGGTATTATTATATACGTAACACAAACGATATATATATCATTTAGAGTGTGTATATACACACAGTGAGATTCAATGAAAAACAAATGTGTATCAAAAAACTTTAGGAAATCAATATGCATCATAAATAATGTAAATACATCTGGAAAAGATAATCAATGACATTATAGTAATATTCATTTTGTTTAATTTAATACAATTTAAAAATCATATGTTAAAAATCATATGTTAATTCTAGAAAGTCCTAAATTTTTTTTTTTTGAAAATAATATTTTGTATTATTAAAAAGACATTATTTTCCTACATTGGTCAAACTCATTTTAAAAAAATAGTATGCTACATTTTTAAAAAGAAAAATATCTTCTATCTCGCACTGAGCATAAAAATATTCAGGACCGACCCTATGTCTGATGCATCATGTAAAAAATTTTCGATGCGTTATGGTTCTCTAAGGTTTTCAATAAACATTGATTCTCCATTGAACCTCACTTTTCATACACTCACATACATACATACATAGACAGGTTTGTTACAAACCCTAAATTTGATGCAAAACTGCGGAATCAACTTTCAAAATTAAATATCTTCTTATTAACTTTTAAAAAAATAAATTATACCTTGAAAAACAAGATTTTTATCATTTTAAAAACGTGACATATGATTTATATTTTTAAAAAGTTTTATTTTTTAAATATTCGACATCAAATATTGGTACTGTAGTTCTGCACCAAAATTAAATTCTGCAATGATCTCAACCATACACACACACACATACATACATACATACATACATACATACATACATACATACATACATACATACATATATAGACACACACACACACATATAAATACACACACATAGAGATGAAATCATTGCAGAACCCAAATTTTGTGTAAAACTGTAGGACCGATCTCGTCCATAGATTTGTTAATCTAATGGTATTGATTAAATTAATCAAGTGTGAAATTAATGAAAAATAGATTGGTATTAATAATTTCTTAATTCAAGTAAAATTTGAAAAGATTTGTAATAGCAAAAAGATTGACATTAACAAAATAAAATATATCATGTCTTTAAATTAAAATAACATTAATATGATTAATTTTTAGATTGACATTAACAAAAAAAAATCTCATACGTGTATACACATATCTATTTGTACATATACACATACATACATACATATGTATATATAGAGGGAGGTTCAATGGAAAACCAATATGCATCGGAAAACCTCCATGCACCACCACCACAAATGCATCACAATTCTTGCGTGATGCATCATTATTTCCGCATGATGCATCATTATTTCCGCATGACGCATTAAATTCCCGCGTGATGCATTGACTTTCTGTATGATGCATCACCTGATCCAATGACTATTAAGTGGTTCCCGGGTTTTCCAATGCATATAAGTTTTCCATTGAACTCACCCTTTATATATAAATATTTGTGAGTTGTGACCGCAAGAAGCATCGAAAGTCCAAACTTAAAAGAAGCTTACAAAATTTAAAGCAAAAGATGTAAAGGAATAACTATAAACCAAAATGTTTAAACGTATAACAATAACCATATATGCATGCTTTATGATCCAAGTTTTTTAGTTTTAATTTTCCTTGTGACTAATTCTACTTTCAATCATTATATATGACGTACTTTACTTATGAGTTCATTTTTTATTAATGGCCCAACACACTTCTTCACGATTTATGCTACACATATAGCTAGTAAAGTAAGGTTACATTTGTTATTTATACGTGGTTTAAAGAGTTGGTTGATTGTATGAAAGATAATAGCATATTTTAAATTCAATTCTATTTCAACCAATCAACTTCCTTTTAATTTAATTATCGATCTTATTAAAGACCAACACATATACAAAAATCTTATTATTATTATTATTATTATTATTATTATTATTATTATTATTATTATTATTATTTATGAATTAAATATTATTCATTTTATGGTTTTTGAAAGATACCTTACTTTTTTTTCAAGCAAAATAAAACCTTTTAATTAACCTTAAATAAAAGGCAATTAAGTTTAACTTTATAAAATAATTAATTAACTCTAAGTGCAAAATGTTAAATAAATATATAATTGATTTGGAGAATTGAAGTGAAGTTATTAATAATAAGAGTAACGATGGAGATGCACGTCTGTCGATCATGATTTAAGCCTGTGGACTGCAGATTCTTGTCTTTCTTTTCATGCATCCACCCACATCCACATTCCACCCCAAAGGCAAAAGTTGTTTGCTGGTGTTTTTTTTATTTTATTTTATGCCAATGATATTTTTTTTTATAATAGTCATTATTTAAATCATTTTACCATTTATGAAAAATAATTTTTTATTATTTAAAGTAACTACTACTTCTTTATTATGAATAACATTGAATTATTTATAGCTTATTTATTTATGTGCTATTACATTCTTATGTTGTTTTAGTAAAATCTATTTATTAAATTAAAGATTTCTCTTTAATCTTTATCTTTATCTCTCACAAAAACTTACATCAGTATCATTAACAAGATAAATAAATGTGTATGCATGTGAAAGGAGGTGTGTGATGGGAAAATAAAAAAAAAAGAGGATATGTGCATTTAAGATAATATATATAATAAATTATGTTCGTCGAACCAAAATTTTAGATTTTATAGAATATAAAATCTAAACATTCGTTGGTTTATATTTTGATTTTGATTTTCCTTTTGCTTTAGTTTAACACACTAGTAGCGGTCATAAAGTTCATTGATAATTAAATTTATAATAATAAGTGATTACAAAATAAAATTAAAATTAAGATATATCTGGTGTTGCGAATGGATGTGTCTAATATACACCCCCTTCATCACACAATCCTCCTCCTAATACAAGTGGAAAAATAAAGATTAATCGGTGGGTTTCGCGTCATTAATGAAAAACATGTGAGAAGGAAGACATGTGATTAGTAAAAATTAAATACGGGGGTGTGCGTATAACACGACCTGTTGCGAATTACATACCAATTAAAAACTTTTTAACGCAAAATAATGAAACAAGGATCAAGAATTACATGGAATTAGGATTGCAAGCGAGTTGAACTTTTAAACAATTTGAGCTTTTAAAGTATTGAGCTTAGATTATTTGAACTTTTAAACAATTTGAGCTTTTAAAGTATTGAGCTTAGATTATGGAGTTTAAGTTCGAACTATATAACAAAAAGTAACACAAAATGGCTTACGTCTAGCTCCAGCCTATTTAAAAAATTTCTCGAGTCGAGCTGCAACCTACGTTTTTAGAAATGGTCAAGCTATCGAGCCGAACTCGAGCCCATCTTTAGATACTTGAGCCTAACTCAAGCTTGGGTCGACTCATTTGCAGCACTACATAAAATACACAAAATCAAATTTAAGAAGACAATCATTTACATGATATAATCATTATATCTTAAAGGATTATAGATATTATCATGTGTCGCTTCCACATATCACCTAAAAAGATTATTACAAATATAAAATAGAAAAAGAAATATAATTTATGTTTTTACTATTCAGTATTTAGTTATAATTATTTATAAATCATTAACTCTATTTTAATATTTGTTATTATCTAATATTTATTACATTTGTCATCATCTAATATTTATTGTTATTATTATGAATATGATACAATTTGATTAGAATTATTTCATAAATCAAACCATAAGCCATTTATAACCTTTAAATAATATTTATACAATTAGCTAGTATTTATATTTATTTATAAAGCAAGACAAATTATAACATATATGAATACTATTCTTATACGCTTTTTAAATAAATATATATTTGTATGTCTTGAATTTTATATTATATATACACATAGTACGTGAGTCAATAAACTAGTAAATACTTGTCCCGTTGCTAATGACAAAAAATAAAGATTTATAACAGAAAAAAGATCTTGTTTTTATTATTGAAAAAAGGGAGAATTTCATATATACTCTTGTAAACTTTTAAAATTACGTATATATCCTTGTAAAATTTCTTATTACATATATATCTATCTAAATCTTTAATTCTCACATATATATCCAAATGACTATTTTAAATTTATTTTATCATTTTAAATTTTTTTGAATACCTAAACTACCATTTTAATTCCAACAAAAATAAATTAGAAAAATAAATAAATATCATTTTCTAATTTAATTCAATAATAATCTAATTAAAAAATGATATTTAATATTTTCTAAATGACGTAATTGAATTTAAAATAGTTATTTGGATATACATGTAAGATTTAAAGGTTTCGAATGATATATATATATATATGTAATAAGAAAGTTTGTAAGGATATATACATAATATCAGAGGTTTACCAATTACCAGGATAAAATTCTTCCTTGCAAAAAAATATATAATGGGTTTTTATTTTTGATTTTTGCAATCTCAAATACTATGTATTTTAAGGTTATTTTTCCTGCTTACATCTTCCCCTGCCTTCTGCCATGGCGGTGGCCTACCCATCGTATCGAACCTCTCAAACCTCTCTCTCTCTCTCTCTCTCTCTCTCTCTCTCTCTCTCTCTCTGCGAATACTGACTGAATTTTGTTGCTTTTTTACTCAACAGAGAGCAGTATCTCTCTTCAGCCATAGTTATCGTCATTATTATATCCACATTCTCTCTTACACTCACTGACTCCTAATGTTTTTTTCTACCTTTTCCCGCTCACTCCCACGTTAAAAAAAAACCCATCTTTCTCCGATGAAACCAAACCTTTTGATCCATCCATGTTTCTCTACTGTTCTATGTACCATATACGAGTATGACAACTACTATACATCCCTTTAAACATCTTTCAACTAATGTAAGAACTGTTCTGTTTCATTAATCCCCCTTCTGGCCTTGTCTTTGATCCAGTTTTATGTCTCCGTCTTCTGAATTTTATGAAAACTGAAGGATTTGTTTTTCTCTCCATCTTTTAATGCTAATTAATCTCCGTTCTTGTTCACTGTTGTGGAAATTTCGATTTTTTCCTGAATCTATCAATTACTGCGGTCTACGTGTTTGTGAAAATGCTCCTGTGGGATGTTGCCGATTTTTGATTTAAATCTCACGGCCTTTTTTTTGTGTCAAATTTGTTAATTTTAATGAAACTTGAGATGAAAACCTGTGATTGCACCAAATGAATCCCATATTCATCAATTATTGACTAGTGTAAAGATTTGAATTTCCAACAGAAGAAGATGGAAATACAAGGTTGCAAATCAAAACCAGCTGGAAAACCCATTCTCAATCGACGCATTTCAAGAAGAGAAAGAAAACTTGCCCTGCTCGAAGATGTAAGTCATCTCTCTCTCTCTCTCTCTCTCTCTCTCTCTCTCTCTCTCTCTCTCACACACACACACACACACACACACAAGGCTGTTTAGTTTGAACTTTTTTGGGATCCATTCATGGCAGGTGGATAAGCTGAAAAAGAAGCTAAGACAAGAAGAAAATGTACATAGAGCACTGGAGAGAGCTTTCAGTAGACGTTTGGGAACTTTACCTCATCTTCCACCTTATCTTCCTCCACAGGTTTTTCTTTTTACCTCAAACTCCTCTTTCTCTTCATTTATTTGCTAATCAAATAATAACTCGGCATAGATATTTCCTAATTCAACATGTTCTCATGCCTCTTGGGCACAATCAGTTGTTCCCACTTTCTGTGACTTTGCTTTGACGCCATACAAACTTTACAATAATTTAAATTTGGGAGTGTAAAATTTGGCAGACTTTGGAGCTACTAGCTGAAGTAGCAGTTTTGGAAGAAGAAGTTGTACGTTTAGAGGAAGAAGTTGTTAATTTTCGGCAGGGTTTGTATCAAGAAGCTGTTTATTTATCATCCCGAATCAGCACTGGGAATTCTGATAATAGTAACTCGTTAGAGCAATCTTCAAAAATTACTACATCTAAGCATGATGGATCAGGACTATCAATGTCTCCAGTTGAAGTTGATTCTGAACCATCCAAACTATCACAACAAATACCATTGAATTCCCTCTCCAGAAGTGTTTCTAGTAGACTATCTTACTCTCAACGAATTGGAAGCGATTTCTTGAATAGGGCTGTTGACAAGAAACCAATTAATTTAAAGAAACCTGATTCCTTTGTTGGAGACGGTGGTGTTCTAGGCAAAGAAAACCGTTCATCTTCTAATTCAAATAGCAAGCTTAAGAATTCTCCTGATAGGATATCCAATGAAGTACAAAACTCAGCGACGAGAACTCTAATCAACCCCGAATATGCAGCGATATGCACTCCTTCCAAACGGCAGGTACTATCGAGATCCTTTTGGTATTACTCGGTTTCAGGAAATTGTGACGATTCTCTGTTGTTAAGGTTTCAACTTTAAAAAGGTCAAATGTTCGATCAGTCATGGTTTTGTTCAAGTTCATTATCAAGGAATTGTTTCTTGATGGATATTTCAAAGTTGAAACTTACAAGTTTCATATGATCTGCTTTCAGTTGATAACATGATGCGATCTTTATTCATAAATGAATTGGGCATTTGGGCTACATAGAGGAGATGCTAACAAAATAAATTTGAATTGAGCTCGTACATATTTTCTTTAAATATTTTTTTTGTTATAAAGTTGTCATAGTCATCAAACTTTTATTTGAATCTTAAAGAATTCATATAGATCTTGAGCAACTGTGTTGTTTGACCTCAAAGTCAGCTTTTAGAAGCTAAACATTGTTTAGATGATCTGACTTGCAAATGTATGACAACAGAATAGGATAGTGGATCAAGAAAGGGTGCAAGAAAGCTGTTCTAGTTCATCATCGAGCGATAGAATGGTGGAAGCTGAAAGTGAATGCAACAAAATTTCTGAGAATGTCTTGAAGTGCCTGATTGGAATATTCCTAAGATTGAGCAAGTTGAAGGCTAAAACCATGGATGCTGAGGCCTTCTCGAATCTAATGTGTTTGGATTTAACGAGTGGTGACCGAGGACCTGGATTTAGGGATCCTTACGGCATCTGTTTGAAATCGAAGAGGAGAGATATCGGTGCTTACAAGGACTTTTTTGCAATTGAAGCTGGCTCAATTGATTTTAGGAAGAAATCAAATGCTTCCCTCTTGATTCGTAGGCTCAAGTAAGTTTTCATCATATTCAATCATCGATCCAATTTGCCAATTTCTTGATGATTATATAATTGATCAGTTCAAAAATTATGAACATTCAGGCTCCTCCTTGAGAAGTTGGCCTCTGTAAACTTAGAGGGTCTGACACATCAGCAAAAGCTCGCATTTTGGATAAACACTTATAATATTTGTATGATGAATGTAAGCATTTCTTATTTTCTTCATTTTATGTTATACATGATTAACATTATCAATAGATTTTTTTTCCTTCTGACTGTAACAATGCTTTTGTCTATGGCAGGCATATTTAGAGCATGGAGTGCCTGAAAGTCCAGATATGATGCTGACACTTATGCAAAAGGTATATAATGATTCTCATTTTTGCTCTTCCATTGAAGTTTTTCATCCTGTTTACATCATGTAGAGTGTTATCAAATTGCTTCTCATTGTTACTGTAAAACAGAATAGGGTTATTACAGTAATTTAACGTCATACATTTCTGGAAACTAAGATGGACTAAAGCTTGATTGCACTTCCATCAGGCAACAATAACAGCAGGTGGGCATTCAGTAAATGCAACAACGATTGAGCATTTCATATTGAGGCTTCCTCATCGCTTAAAACTTGTAAGCTTCAGCTTTTCACTATAACTAGATTTTCCCACTCCATGCACAAGCTAACCATATAAACTCCATTTTTTATCAGGCATGCTCAAAATCTCCAGAAAAACATGAGATTGAAGTTCGTGATAAATATGGCTTGGAGTGGTCTGAACCATTGGTTACGTTTGCACTATGCAGCGGTAGCTGGTCTTCCCCTGCCGTAAGTTTACCTTCTTCGTTTTATGCATTCCTATACAGTTCATACATCATGTATGCATATGAGTTTCTGTTACTATGAAGTTCAAAGATATGGTCACATTGTGTTCGAGTTCCTGCTATCAAATAAGTTTCTCGACTAAATTTTCATAATATTTAGGTGAGAGTGTACACTGCAACACAAGTAGAGAACGAGTTAGCAACAGCAAAGAAAGATTATCTTCAGGCAGCATTTGGCATAACGAAAACCAACAAACTAATAATACCAAAGATGTTAGATTGGCATCTCCTAGACTTTGCAAAGGATTTGGAAGCTTTGATGGATTGGGTTTGCCTTCAATTACCTGGTGAACTTAGGAAACAAGCGGTTGCATGCCTCGACAAGAGAGGTAGGGAGCCACTTTCGAAGAGAATTCAAATAATGGCTTATGATTACAGGTTCAGATACCTCATTCAAAGATGAGAGAGATTCTAAAAATTTGTTTATAATCAATCATGAAGAAAGGTTCGGTCGGACCACCCATGAACCTCAAGATATCGTCGATCAAAGACTCCGCATTGTGTGATTCTGTGTCACATGTTTTGGTTATTGTTGGTGCAAGAGTTTGATTAGAGTGTAGAATTGGCAGGTTTTGTACAGCGTACATGTAAGAACAATATACAGAGTAAAAATGGGATTCATAAAAGGCGGTATGTAGACAGAACTGCAGAAGAAAATTGTTTTTATTATTATTATTATTATTTGGGTGGTGGTGGTCGTTGGTATTAATTAATTTAATTTACGTTCTTTGTTGCATTACTTTTGGTTGTTTGTTTTTTGGATTGATGGATCATTCAGGTCATGTTGTATTGTGCTGTTCAATCTTCCTTTTTTTTTTTTGTTGTCGTTAACATGAGTTAAAGTCATATAATACAAACGTACTTTTCTAAATGTGTCGATATGATACATGAATTTTTTTTCTTACTCAATTTCAATATGGTAGATTTCTATATAGAACCCAGTTTTTAATACAAATAGAGTCAGATTTTTTAACCGGACACTATGAAGAAATGTATCATGTTATAATGAAAAACTAAAGTATATGTATTATATGGGTCAATACATTTGAAAAAGATATGTTGCTATTGTACAATCTTATATATTAAGTGAGGAAAAAACACCAAAAAAAAAACAGAGGTTTTTGGTTTTTGATTTAAAAAACCAAATAATTTGGTTCAGTTTGGATTTGGCTATAACCGTATTAAAAAAAAAAACCGGCTGCACCATAGGTAAAACTCAGTAAAAGGATATAGTTGTGATGTTTTTCAGCTTCTAATTTTTTAATTTGTGTTTGCAAATTAGATTATATTGATTTAATTTAATTGATTTAAAAGCAGGTTTTATGTTGAAAAACACATGTTTAATGTTTTTATTTTTCAATAAAAAAAAAAGGTAACAAAAGAAAATAAAAAAAAAATGGAAAGACAATAAAGAAAAGAAAAACTTACAAAAATATGAATCAATTAAATTAACACGCTTGATTTTGTCTTATATTGTTATTTATAAAGTTTAACAAAGGATATAATATATGTTCATAACCTTAAATTCCAATATTTAAGGATTGACATTGGTATGGTTTTGTGACCTTTGTTTGGACTAATTTGGGAGTAACTAACTAGGCGTGTGCTATGACATCAGTCCAAGCAACAGTAAATTTTGATCTTAACTTCGTATTTCATGGGTATAATTTTTTTTTTTGAACAACAAACAATCCTAGTGTTACTCCTAAGCTACTCCTTAACCCCAAGACTTGCTATCTCCACCTAAATTTCAACTTGCCTCTGATGGGAGTCGAACCCGTGACCTCTCACTTACGTAACCACCTTGGTACCGCTAGGCCAAAGGCCCTTTGGTAGTTTTTTTCATGGGTATAAATGCTTGCATATAATCCATTAATATCATAAATATTCAACATATCTACTCATTATTATAACGTTATCTTTGGGATTGGAGACCATACTTATTATCAAACTAATTCATGATAAAAGTGTAAACTTGAAGAAAACGATTAAGCCAACTTTCAAGACAGACCGATCACCTTTCAAAAAGCCATGAAGGCAAGGCTGTCAGCCACTCCCATAGTCATTGAACCCAATTTATTAAACTGGGCCAGAAAGCCTGTAACTTAGTGGTTGGCTACTTGACTGATATTTCTTTTTATTATAGCTATGGAAGGTCTTCATATAGCTATGGAAGAGGCCGTGAACAAGAACATTTTTTATGGTTTGGATCTGCCAAATAATGGACCAATTCTCTCTCATCTTCTTTTTGCAGATGATGTATTGTTCATTGGCAAGTGGAATATCACTAACATTGTGATTCTAAAACGCTTACTCAATTGTTTTTATATTGCTTCAGGGTTAAAAGTCAATTATCATAAAAGCAAAGTCTATGGACTTGGAGTTTCGAATTTGGAAGTTAGAGAGTTCGCTGATGTAGTTAAGTGTGAAGAGGCAAAAATTCCATTCAAGTATCTTGGAATGGTTATTGGGGCAAACATGAATGTAGCAAAAAAATTGGAAACCAGTGCTGGACAAGGTAAATGCGAAACTGTCTAAATGGAAGGAAAGAAATATCTCGTTTGGTGGCCGGGTAACATTATGTAAATCTATCCTTGGAAGCTTACCTTTATATTTTATGTCGCTCTATAAAGCTCCTCAGAAAGTTATCGATGCAATTGATAAGCTGCGTAGGAAATTTTTATGGGGTTCTTCTTCCAATGGCAAGTCTAAGATTTGTTGGGTGGATTGGAATAAAACTTCAGCTCCTAAAAGGTTGGGGGTGTAGGTATTGGATCGTTGAAGGCGGCAAATATTGCACTACTAGTTAAATGGTTGTGGCGGTTTAAAATCGAAGAAGACGCAATGTGGCTGAAGGTGATAAAATCTTTACATAAGGTGGATGATAATAGCATAATCACGAGGTTCAATCGGAGGAATTCGGGTTTATGGAATAGCATCGTCAAGGCAGGTATGGCACTTTCTCCTTTGAATGTAAATCTTGATGATCTATTTGTTCGTGTTGTGAGAGATGGTTGTCATACAAAATTCTGGTTAGATAAATGGTGGGGTAATCTTCCTCTCAAAAGTATGTTTCCAGAATTATTTGAAATTGAGAGTAATAAGTTCTGCAATATCAGTACGAGAATGAGGTGCAATTCGAATGGTTCAATAAATATGGTTTGGGATTGGACTGATTCAAGTGAAGCTTTGAGACTGAATGACAAAAAAAGAGAGCTGGAGGTTTTATTAAAAGATGTTGTGATTCGAGAGGGCAAAGATGGGTGGAAATGGGAAGGGGATTCGTCTGGGTTATATTCGGTGAAATCTTTAAGAGGAATAATTGAAAGTGCGTCTATTCCTTTCGAAAGTAGCAAATGTTTTTGGAATAATTGGATGCCATCGAGGGTCAATTGCTTTGTTTGGAAGCTTTCATTACGTAGATTGCCAACGAGGAAGAATCTTTGTGTAAGGGGTGTAGTCGTTCCATCGGTACTATGCCCATTCTGTAACTTGGAGGAGGAGTCCGAAGATCATTTATTTTACTCTTGTCCCATAAGCAAGGGGTTATGGGAATGGTTAATAGAATGGTGTGGAATTGAAGTTTCTTCTCATCAGTCTTATGATCAAATGATCGAGATGGTGTTAGCTTGGGGAAAGACAAAGATGAAAAAGAAGTTCTTGGAAACGGCAATTGGGGGGTTGGTGTGGTTTCTTTGGAAAGCAAGGAACAAATTGATTTTCAATGGTTTGAGACCTTCGGCATCAATGATCAAGGATGAAGTGCAAGCTAATCTATTTACTTGGGTTAAATATAGGGCTAATTGTAAGATGCTTATTTGGTCATTGTGGTGTTCCAATCCTTTTTCTTTATTTTAATGCTCTGTAATTTAGCTAGCTTCTTGCTAGTTTATTTACGATATTAATGACATTTTTGGGTTTCTAGTGTGGGGTGATGGCATTGCCGTAGCTCCTTGCTAGTTTCCTCTTTGCCTTTCAAAAAAAAAAACTTGACTGATATTTCATGAATCCAAAAACTAAAAAAAAATTTCAATTGTTTGATGCATACCAAGTAAAGATTGGTAGATCTACCGTGCAAATAGAGGAAATGTAAACAAGACGAGACAACTCGTAGGCTACTTGAGATTGACTCGTAAAAAACTCGAAATCAACTTGGTCCACGGATTAGCAAAGCGGGCCGATGAGATGAATTGATTCCGAGGTAGGCAGGGCAATAAGCCAAGGCTGCGGGAAGAGTACTAGGCGAGGTTAATCGATTCGAGCTCAAGCTTGAGCTATTCGAGCAGTAATCGAGTCGATCCCAAGTATTAAAATAACCTACTCGATAGGCTCGCGAGCCTAATCGAGCCTGAGTTACATGTTTACCCTTCAACTTTATAATATCATATATTTATCATTAGTATATAAATCAAACTATATCACTTCAAGAATTAATATTGAAAAACCCAATCAACTTTTCTTATTTTCTCAATTAAGTCTCTAAAATTTTTTTCTAATTGTTTACGTCCCTAGACTATGTTTGTCTTATTCAAAAGTATATATTTTTGACCGGCTACCGGATTAGTCGGTAAAACACAATTGATAAAATAAAAAATTGAAGGACTTTGCTAAAATATGAAAAGATGGTGGGATTTTCCAATATTAATCAGGTAAAAAATCTAAGGTAACTTGTTTGGTAACCGGTCAAACATGTCAAATATATTTTTTTGAATAAGACAAAAATAGTTTAGAGACTTAAACAATAAAAAAAAATTAGGATCTTAATCACGAAAATGAAGAAAGTCGATAGGGCTTTTTCAATATTAACCCTAATTTTAAACCTAAAATTACATTCTTATAATTGCATCATTCTTGCTTCTTGTTTGGATAAAATTAGATTGGATCTTTTATATTTATATTTCTTTTTCCCGAACTTAATCGAGCCGAGCTTAGTGCTGAAAGTTACACAAAACATATGTGGCCATTTTACACTTTACGCAAACGATACCGAAACCAAATTTGATGGGAAAGACGAAAGTGGCATCATTACCATACCAGTCTATGCAGTTCTAATATCGGAACAATATAGTACTTTATAGGGGTGTTCAAATAAAACTGGAAAACCGAGAAACCGAGCCAAACCGCATAAACCATTTGATCAGAAACCGAAACACTACGGGGCGGTTTAGGTTTTCATTTTTAGAAAACCGTGGATAACCGAACTGATCCGATTATATATATACAAGTTAGTAGCATCTATTTATAATTTCATATAGACATTCTAACACATTAAATACTAGATTTTCAAATGATTTTTTATTTTAATTGTTTTATTAAATAAATTTAGTGTAACTTTTAAGATTCATGATCAAATAGTTTATCATAAGTTTGAACTTAAAATGAATTTGTTCTTAAAAAAGATATAATTCTATAATTTTATTTGCTTTTAGCATATAACGGGTAACCGTGGACCGAACCGCAGGTAACCGGCTTCTAACGGGTAACCGAAAAACGTGTAACCAAAACCGAAACCGAAAACACGGTTCACATGCTAACTACTAACCGAACCGAACCGTGCACACCCCTAAACTACTGTATCATATAGTCCCGATATGCCCCAAGGGTTATCCAGTATTGTCTAAAGTTTTATACACCCTACATACTTTTGCACGTAAAAGATACCTTAAGCTTTGTGTTTGAAAACAGCAACAACAAAAGTACATATTGTGTGCGCGTATAAAATAAAATAAACAATATACTTATAAATATGTCGAAATAAATAAGTATTGGAAATGAAAGAAATTTGTACTTCTATTAAAACCCTGAAGATTAGAAACTCGGAAGCTGTTAAACAGCATGAAGTTTTAGAAACTTCGTTCAATCAAATTTTTTATATTTAGTATGAGGGTGTAAAGATTTTGCTCAAGATAAACCACGGATTGAAGAGTATATATGTATCTAACAATGTCCAGCTATCTCTTTTACAACAAAACGAGAAAAAAAAAAAAAAAACTAAATCAAAATTATATAACAAAAACACAATGCTCTAACATGCTTCAACTCGTCTCTTATACAACAATCATCAGGAACCAGCAATATTTGAATCCATAAGAATGAACTCTGTGAGCACAAGCGCAAAAACAATGACGCCAAGAATGTACGAGTCAACTCTTTTTTATATGCAAATACAGGTCAGCCGAAAGGAGAGGGAACAGGAGCAGGTCCAGCAAGGGCATCAGACCTCTTGATACTTCCCATACCGCAAATAATGCAGCCCGGTGATGCCAGAGCAGAGAATTTGGCCCCACAAAGATCACAAACGTCGTACCCAATGGTCGACAAACGGCTAAGGGTGGCAGCACAGAACTGGGAAGGGTCTTCAAATGGATCAATGGACTTGTTGGTTAAACCCCTCTGGACACATATATCGATCAGGCTTCTTAACTCCTCTTGCTTGCCTGGAGGTGCCTTTGACAAAAGCAGCTCCAGCATCTGTTTTGCATAGCCGTAATTTTGCACATCCATGTTTCTCTTTATGGCCGTTCGGATGCAATTTATTCTGTGCTTTGCTTGGAGAGGCAATGAACCCAGATGGCGTGACAATCTTGCCATCTCGTCCTTTGCACTGATGGCACTGGGACCTTGAACTTTTTGCAGTCGACCGATTTCCTGAGGGAGGATTATATAGCCACATTAGAATCTCTTATAGCAGATCATAGCTTCAAATTTTGGATTTATCAGAAATTTTTTTATTTTTCAACCAGTTGTCATATATACTAACTTTTTATTAGGAGTATGATAGAAACTCAAAGAACTTAGAACAAGAAGCTAAGAATATAAGAACAAGCTGGAATTTGGTATTCAAATGGTTAGGATAACATATCCGAAAGAGTGAGAACCCTTCTGCCCAAGCTGAAAAGCCAATTTCAGGAATTCTCCTGCCCAGGCTAAAAGCTGAACTTACAAAATATAAAACCCAGATGCCTCCCCTCACCTAAAATCTATCACTATATATTCTCCTCTAATTTGACCTCATGATGTTTATTGTTTGACAACCTCCGGTGTCACGTGTCTAGTCTAGAAGATTTTTTTTTATTAATTTCCCAGGCCCAAGGCACATTGGGTATTCTCTATCAGAGTACCAATGGGCCTTTTGGCCTAGGGATACCAAGGTGTTGTCCCAACCTAATGGTTGTTGGTTCAAGGCTCAATTGAGACATAGGTCATAGTGTAGGTTAAATAAATGGTAGTATAGGTTGTCTTTCGGGAAAAAAAACAAACTTTTTATTACGAGTGTGCAACGGTCCAAAATTGGGCCTGACAGTCATACCTGTGAATATATGTAGACAAGATTTCAATACTTAGGTAAGTGATAGCATACATGGCAAAAGAATGGCATCTACTCTTCTAAGAAGGAATACCTGAAGTAGAGTGACTGCAATCTTGTACTGAGCACAAATTGTGGCCTGTGCCTTTATGTCTGCTCCACGGGAGTTGTCCTTTGCTAATGCCAGAAAAGCTTCATCAAAACAGGACAGGGCATCTGGTAATTGGTTTTGCTCAAGGTGAACAAGTCCAGTCTTGAAACAAACTGAAGCAGTAGCCCCACGAGGAACCTATTACGAAGAGGGTTATGAGAATTCAAGTTGAGCTATGATAACATAGAACAAGACAATATTTTAAGCATATTAATTCATTTGACATCTTTGGGTATAACTTAAAAGTAGTAAATATTACATATAGCTCTAGACTCTCAACTTAAGTTGTGATACACTACATAAAGAAGGTAAAAACAATAATTGAAACAAAAGCAAAGTTGTTTACCTGTCCTGGACGCACAGATGTTGGAGGGGGTGGCTCAGAAGGTTTTGCTGCATTTGTAGAGCCTGGACCTTCAAGAGAGCTCAGGTCAAGTGGCTGGGTTGATACTTGAACATTGGCTGCCTGGAGATGAGGCTGTGGCATAACAACTGGCTGACTCATGGATTGCGGTGGAATGCCACCATCAGGAAGTCCAAATGACTCGGTGGAAACAGGATGCATGGATACTTGAGGAATTCCACTAGCAGGTAAGCTGACATTAGGCACAGATGAGCTCGCTTGAGCTTGATTTGGTAAGATCTTACTGCTTTCTGCCACCCCTTGAGGATTTTGATCATATCTTGACAGGTAAGTACCAGGAGGAGGTAATGCGGCAGCAACTTGGAGAGACGGTATAGTATTCTGAAAGAAATCCTCTGGGATAGGCTGGGGTCCAACCGCAGCTCCTGTAGACATTGGACCAGTTGGAAATACAGGTGCTGTTTGTGTGAACGAGCTGGTTCCAAAAGGATCAACTACAGGACTATTTGCAGGCCCACTGCTAGGAAGAGCAGGTTGAGGAGTATTATTCAAACCGAGGTCTTGGAATGGGCCGGTTAACGATTTGGTCCTACTGATTGGAGCGCCCAATGCTTCACCAAGTTTAAACTGCTTGGTGGCTTCCTTGATTTTATCTACGTCAACAGTAGCAGAAGCAGCCGGTTTATCCCTTATTCTTATACGCAATTTTTTGGCTTTAGAAATGCCCTCTTCATCACTGCTGCTGCCATCTCCTGCAGTACCGTACAATGATTTTTTAAATTCTTCCTCAGCCTTAGCCTGTTCATCTGCTGCACTGGAATCCACAGAGGTCTTCGTAAGAGAATCAAGATTCATCAACGAATCATTCCTTGAAGCAGAATCTGTAGATGGCTGGTTAGACGTGGAAGCAGTAAGAGATGTTTGAACACCATTGGCCTTAGCATTGTTGGCTTCAGATTTGAATGCTTTTACCAAACTATCATCTCTAACCTCAACAATATTACCCCTTCCTTTAACCAGGCCAAGGTAAACACCAATGTGGTCAGCAGATAATGCTGGGATGCTCCCATCATCAGTTCTCATATATGGCATCACCTCAGCAGCGAGCTCCCACTGAGGTATACTCTTTGTACTGGAGGGTGTCTTGATTTCCCAGTTTCCACCACCCCATTCAGGTCCTTTAGGAACCATACTTTCGGCAGCAAAGTTGGCGAAAATGCCTTGTGTCCAACCAGTGGAACGCACTCTTAGTATCCTTTCGCAATAGCGCCTCAACTCTGAATCAGCACTCTCTTCTTCCAATCTCTGAGCAAGGCGCCGCATCGCACTAGGGTTCAGGTGGCATATAAATAGGTCAAGCATGCTTTCGTAGTCAGATATAACTTCAAAGGTCTCTTTTGCACTGTCAAACTGGCCGTACCTGCAAATCGAATAATGTCATTCCTATGCTAAGAAAATATGATACCACTGTTAAATCGAACAGTAATACAGTATGGTTCTTGTTTGACAAGAATGAACAATGATGAAATTTTTTCAGGGAAATGGAACCAAATAACTTTCAGGAAGCTAGGTAAGAATATCCCTTGTGAAAGATTAATAAGAAATGTATCTCCGCAACGTACTTGATACAAGCATAACCCAATTGTCGAAACCGGTGGAATAAGTTTGAGGTTGGAGGGCACTGTGGATAATCTCTAGATCGCAGAAACTCATCCTTAAGAACAGACAATGCAGTTGAAAAACGGCGAGCTTTAATAGCATAGACTCCCCGTAGCACCTAATGTTAGATCAGAGCAATTTAAGAAACAATTACGGTGAAAAGGTGTCCCTAAATGATCATATAATTGGCGGTCACCTGAGTAAACTGAGGCCCTGATTGGGACAATGATACCGCAAGATCACCACACACCGGGGCACCAGTGGCAAGGATATCGAGAGATCTTGGAGTGATTCGAAGGCTGTCAAACCTTGAAAAAGATAATATTATCATGGCGTGAGATGCTTCCAGAAAGAAAAGGGGTATAAAAACAAGATAAAAAATCTAAAGTCGATGAAAATCATTCTTTCCCAAGAAAAACAAGCATATAACCAGGAGAAGGCTACCTTGATGTTATTTGGTATAATATCTCTGACAAGTCGAGCTTCTGTTCAAAATTTTGTTGCATGGTGCCAAATCCAATAAGAAGAGGTTCAAGAAGTCCTACAAGGCAATGCTTTATCTCCAAACCCTTCTTTTGTCTTGGATTTATTTCCGTTGGGTTTGCAAGCAATAATCGATCATTCAACGTCCCAACCAGAACTGCAAAGGATGGTGTCATTTTGATTGTTCAGAATGGATACACACACACATACACATAGCTGGAACTCTAGATCACACCTGCATTAGGCATGCTGCTGGAAAGAATGGTCCTTACTTTCCCATCCCAGCCAAGCACGCTGATGGCAGTGGTAGTGGAAAACATAAGGGCTGGTCCAACCCAAAGAAGAGATCTAAAGTGATATTAAGTTAAAGATTCCAAATAAATTAATAACTCAATAGCAATGGATCATAAATGAAAATCTAAAAATCTGATGTAGCTGAGGATATTGAAGGAAGTCCTCTGTCGTATTTTGTAGAACTGCTTGCAAGAATATCTAGATCAGCAGAGACAATAAGTACTCTTTGTGTAGTTAATATTCCAGCAACACAGCCCCTAAGTGTTTCTTGCCAGTGAACCTGAAAAGGTACGAAAAAAATATAAAGCCAGACTAGTATTTTCATGCAATAAAACCGAGATAACAAGAACACAATATAGAGCCTCCAAATTTTTTCAAGATATGAGTACAATATTATGTGTCTTTCTGAGCATATTGAGCTGTAAGTGTAAGCCTACCCTGATTTGTCTAATGCCCTTGCAAGTTAACCATCAATATACAAATAAACCTCCAGAATCATGAGTTGAATCTTCGAACTAGTTTTGTACAGAACGAGTACAGAAACAAAGGTTTATAGATAAGGGACGGCCATTTTCTAATTTTGTGACAGATGGCTTTCATAATTTGTATAGGTTGAATCGACAATGTCTTATAAGCAATGTTGACATAAGGGAACCAAACACTACCAACAATGAGATTGTTATATACTTGTATGTAAGTGCATTTACTGCACTAGATTATCATCTGACGACCCTTGTATTTTTTTAAAACACTAAAGCTACAAACCTGCAAAACAATCTCATTTGCTTTCAACTTGATTGACTTTTTCCCTTCGCCTTTCGTTGACATATTAGGGCCATCAGAAGTAGAAATGCTGTATCCATGAACAAGCTTTGCCATGCCAATTTTGTCCCCAAAACAAGCAAACATCAAAGTTGACTCTACAATTTAGTAGACAATGATCAGAATGTGTAAGTACCTACCAATCACAATCAGCATCAAATATAAAGAAACTATTGCTTACCTACTGGAGTAGAAAAAATGCGATCGACTTCACTTTCAAAGGTAAACTGATGTGGACCTTTGATAGAAGAAACGTCAAGATCTTCATATTGCTTTTCATTATCTATCATATCCTTTTCAGCAGCTGGTTTTGAAGAACCTCCAGGCAAAGTATATATAGAAAGCTCAATCCTGTCCTCATCAAGAATGGCAAATTGGCCGTCATTTAGGCCGATAAATGCAGCATCCCGGCCTGACAAGTTCCCAAAGAATCATGATTTGAAAAGATAACAACAAAATGAATCTAAGTAGAACTTAGAAGTCATCGGTTCAAATGGATCAGAAGTTAACCTTTAATTGTATTGGCTTTACTGTTTGATGACTGAGAATTAGTGTTTTCCCAATACATGACCACTTCACTAGAAGCACCATTGAACTCATAAACCACAAGAAACAAGTGTTGCTTTCTACTGTGGAGCAAGTACTTCCCATGGAACTCAACATGTCCAGGCATCTGCAAAAGAGAAAATTGACAGCTCAGCATGACAGTTCCATACAAATTATTCATTTGCAGCAACAGTTTTAAAGAGACAAATAGACAATAACATTTCACAATACCGATGCAAAAAGCTTCTTGTAGACAGTTTCTGCTCCAGTAGACAGATTGTATGCCATTAGGTTTACACCTTCTATATAAAAAGCCCTCGTAGGATAATGAAGAACCCGATTTTCTTTACTGAAAAAGTTCAGCTCCAAATGAATTGGCTGTTTAAGTCACCAATTCCCGTTAAACATTTGCAGACTTGAGCAACATGTCATACATTATCACTAGGAAACTCGGCTTACCTGGCAAACTGGAATGTCTTTCAGATAATTTTTAGTATCTAAGATAGTGATGAGAGGCAGGCGAGATATTGGGGCACTTTTTGCATGTCCTTCCATAAAATGCTACAAAACCATATGAAATTTTACTTTGGAGATATAGCATGCAAGTAGATTTGTGTCGGGGGAATATGCGAAAGAAATTGGCCTTAAGTAAGAGTACAAGAAAGCAAGCTAAACTTCGATCTTTATTTTGTATCTTAGTACTTCAAAATGCAGAATTGATATGAATTTTGTTCATATTTTTAACGATACGGTTTATCCGATGTTAAAAGTTAAATATACAGATAACTACACATGAAATTCTTGAATAGTTCAGAACCCACATAAACTTCAAAAAGATAAAGATACGCCTTTTATTTCCCAAAATGGAAGTTCAGATCTTTGTTGTAACAGAAAGAATGGTACTCACAGCAAAGAGTTAATAAGAACTTAAACGTACACTGAACAGAAAGGCCTTGCGGGCTATATCTGAGATTGTAAGCTGACTGGGCCTGGCAAACAAAATCTTGTTAGCAAGATGAAAAATAAATTTGAGATCAAGAGAAACCTCATCCTCTTCCAAATGCTAGAGAGGGGAGAGAGAGAGAGAGTAGTGTATAAAATCTATTAACACTCAAGTAGAAGAAATAGTAAGACTTCAGCATCACACGTCATAATCAGAACATCCAACAAACAGAAAACCATCATCTTGCAGTCACTGATACAAAAACAATATTAAAGCCTACCCTTTCATATGATGCTCTTGCAACTGGGATTGAAGTTGATGGTCTGCTAGAACACCTGATGAGCCAAGGGCTGAAAGTTTCTCCTTCAATGCAGATGCTGTTAAAAACGCATGCAAATCAGTATAGAAGTGACTAAGAAATCTTACAAGTATGTGCCGGAAAACAGGATGACGTGTGTAAGAGGCTTGAATGTTGACATTTAAAGTGGATTGCAGACGGTTTTTTTAAAAACCATTTTACTAGATTTCTTTCCTACAACATGTCTATCCATCTAACTAGAATTCATGCACAAGTGGAATTTTTTAGATTCAAAATAAGTTGTCCAAGTGTAACACTGTTTATGTGTATTAATAGCCAACTTCAGTTAGATCGAATGTGCTTTTAGTCTTTTACTTTATAGTCTATAAAGGGAAATGCTTACTTATTTCCAAATAGAGGGAGCATATCATGAACTTTTTTCTACACTAATATTGTTTAACACAACATACTAAATCTATCTCCACCCACATATAATACTTTTTATATAGTTACATAATTGGTTATATATAGATATAGCACCAAAAACTACAGACTAATCCATCACAACTATTGAAAAACCTAAATGTTGTGTTGACTAGCTCCATAAGGGGTGGGTGGCACAAATTGCCGAATGGCACCTTAGCATATTGATTAACCATACCATAGTCAGTTGCGACTTGTCTAGCTAATGAACTGCAACAACCAGAATGTAATGGTCCGTATAGAACACTGAAGATATTGCTTAACTATTGCACCCAAAAAATGTTAGAATGTAGCCATTGTTAACATGAATAACAAATAACATTCCACAATAAGAATAGATTACCTGAAGATCCCCTTGCACTTTGCAGAACAGCAAAGAGTTGCTTCCTTCCTTCCCTAGTGTAGGCAGCTTTATTTCTTGCATTGTCCCCACCTGTCATATTCTGCTAGAAACAGCCAGTAAGTTCTTTAGATCTCAATAATCTATTCTGATAGAAGATGAGTAGCAAAACACTTAACTGCAAACATCAAGGCTGCTAAATTCAATTTTGGATGAACTTCTAGACTTCTAATTCTTGGTAGGGGATAAACAGTTTCACCGCCTTGCTGGGAAAGAATGCGTGGGATATCAATTTGTTCAATTGCTGCAAAAGATTAAACTTTTTTCAATGCAACACCAATAGATAAAAATTAATATTTGCAGAAGCGCTATATAAACAAGTTCACCACTAAAAACATCGCATTCTATTATACTATCAAACTAATTTTGTGTAAACCGGTCTTTATTCAAACTCTTATTACAAATGTGTCAGAAATCTGCATATCAACTAGTATCTATGTTATCACACTCTTCTTAACCTTAGTTTATCATGCTTTAGGTCCTTTCACAACTTCTTTGTATGACAGTATGTATTCTTGTCTATTCAGTGTGTTAACAACTGCATAATATCTTGACAATATCAGCGATATGGGAAGTGAATAAAGTGATATAAGCATACACGTTCCTATGTAGTAAATTCTGTTAGTTTGCATATTATATAGATTGGTTGGATATTTCGTTATCTCATGTACATGTCAGGTTCCACTAAAAATGATGACTGAAGTCCAATAATGTGAAATGGGATCTCTTGATTAGCTTGTATAATTCTTCAAATGAGATTTTCTATGTTCAGTTACAAACACACACACACACACACACACATATATATATATATATATATATATATATATATATATATATATATATATATATATATATATGATGATGATGATGATGATATGGTCACTATATCTGAGCTGGAAAGAAATTATATACCCTTACTAACCTGCAGGCTCAAAAAAGTTAGCTTGCATCAGAGGCCTATTAGAACTCATTACAGCTCGTGTTTTCCAAACTTGAAGAGTTCCATCCTTAGACAAGGTAACAAGTACGCGTAAAATGGGAAGCCAGGCAACTGATATGATTGGTTGAGAACCCACTTGTGTACTGCAAATTGCAATAGTGAATTAAACTCTAAGTAAATTTTACCGAACAGTAAAAGCTATGAGATTGATATAATTAAATGGCAATCCAATAAGAAACTTAATTTGTGTTAATGAGCAACATGTCATCCATGAACATAAAAGAACCAAGAGAGGTTTCCACCATTTGGATGATGTAAGGAAAATTCAGCATTTGGACAGCTTCAGGCTGGTATTGAATGCCATGTGGTTCAGGCACCAAAATTGTCAAATATCTAGTGGTTGTCCATTGAAGCATAGGTATGTCCTATAGTTTGAGCCTAACAGCTTGAAATATATCAGTACATTATAATGATTATCCAAATTTATTTTATATCCATCAAAACAGAAATAAAACATAAGATATAACAGAAGAGGCCTTCATCCCCATCCCATGTTGTTATACTATAGTTTTGTCATACAAGACCCTTATAGTTTTGATAGATAAGCTGCATGCCATCCGTGTTCAGTCACAGCCACAAAACAAAGGCTCGGGCATCTACTAAGATCCCTGTGTGTGCCCAGATGAAGCTTTAAAAAGATGAATGGAACACACATGCAACTTACATGCCAATCATGATCGGCCTCTCAGTTGACACATCCCAAGCAAGAAGTGTACCACGTCTGTCGCCAACAAAAATCCACTCCAGAGTTGGATGAAAGGCAAATGCGCCAGCACCAATAAGCTTAATGGTATTATCAACTGCAGATAGACAGATAAGATTGATCGCATCAAATAAATGCAACCCAAAATAATGTTTTTATACACATATGAAGTATAACTCAAAATTCCACAGCTCAAATCTTACGTTGTAACGTGTAGAGAACAGCATATGTATGAATGTTATAAGCTCGAATCAGACCATCTGCATAGCCGACATACTGAAATGAAGAAGTGAGGTTGCTATAAAGTTGTTTAGAGACCAAATCCTATATGAGTATACATGGGAAGAGAAAAAACAGAAGAAAAGTAGCAAATTGACAGCATGATTATAAGATAGGTATAAAGGGAATAAATTACCAACACAGCAAGGCGAGGATGACAAGCAAGATTGACAATAGGTTTCTTAAGATCTGTCTTTATTTTTGTCGGAGCTCTCCCCCCTTCAACAGTTCCAACAACTTCATGCCAGAAAATGAAAAGAGAACTAGATAAATTACCCTGAGGACATAAACTACTCACTCTAGCATCAATTACTTGTGAAGATGCTTTGCATGTGCAAACATATACAATTTAAAAAAAACCAATGCTCCTTTAAGAGTACTAGCATGTAATTATTGGAAAGGAAAATAAGAAAATTGATAACCAAAATGCTATGGAAATTATAGATCATGAAACAGTGACAGAAAGTCAACAATATGGGTTTGTGCATGAACAGGCCTGCTAATACACGTGGAAACATATTGGAAGCACTGTTGTGAAAATCGGCCTAGTCGGCCGGGCAGCGCTACGATTTTGATGTAATTGGCCAAATTAGTCGGCATTCAGTCAAAGTCAGCCCTAGTCGGTCGATGGTCAAAAATGGTCAAAAAAGTTAATAGAAAGAAAACAGATCTATTAAAAGCCTCTGGAGGTTAAACTCTTTAGTTTAATTATCAAAATGCACTTCAACACTAATGCAATTCAAATTAACTTATAGTTAGGTTACTTAATGTTTGATTTCATTCGTTAGTAGCATTGGTGTTCTGATAATAGAGTTTACCTTTGTTGGAACTTGGAAGTTTATAGCTACAAAATGTGATTATATTTAAATTTAAGTATTTATGAACATGTTATATGTGGAATTCTAAGATTTGCAAATAAAAATTCCAATCTGACTACTCCCCCCGCCTAGGCCTATTAGTCACTAATCCTCGGCCGGCCGGCCGACTAACGCCGAGTTTTGCTACATTGATTGGAAGTCATATATTCTTTAAGCTTGCTTTACAACTATCTACCGAGATTAACCATAGTAAGTTTTAAGTATTCAGCCAAATAATCTTTTTCGTTCATTTTCTCTTCTATCATTTGCTTTATAGAGGAGTCGAGGAGATGCCTTATTTACGAAAGATCAAAGAAAGAACAGATGGAAGCAAAACACTTGGTGACTATAAAAAAGGAAGACAAACAAACCTGTTACACTCATTCTGCGATGGAAACCAAAAAAAACTACTGGTTGGAGAGGGGTTAAAGCCAGATAGACTTCTGTGTCAATTGAAATGCGTTCCATCTTCTTTTCAGGTGAATGCAAAACCCAAGTTTGCTCTGTATCAAAATCACAAGATCTGATTGTACAATCCTGCAAATGGTGATAAAGTGGATAAGAAATTTGCATACAAAGAGATATCGACACACGAGGTTGTTCTGAACAGCTGGAGTGTTTGTTTGGTTTGTACTTATGATGTACTTCTTTTCTTATTAATAATGTTTACCGGGTAACCCTTTACCAAAACAAAAAAGAAAGAAAGATAATTTTCATTATACTATGTCTATGGTTGTGTAATCAATTGGAGAGATCAGCGTATATCACATCAAAGGTTAGTACCATCAATATTTAGAAACACACAGATCAAAAGGTGGATGCATCAACTAGAATTCAAGAGCCAGTACCATACTCATTTTTAGGTGCCTGTGACTGTATCGGTGAAAAATAGTTCTATTTCAAATGAAAGGAACTGCTAGGTCTGAAACAACATCAATAAGTAGGTAACAAAAACTAACCTCGAGTATAGCCACAACTGCATGCCCACTAGTGGGACTATAAGCCATTCGAACTACAGGAGCACCTATGTTGATCGAAGATATCTTGCTACCAGTGTACGCATCAAACTCTATATAGATTAAAAAGAAACATTAATATCGACGTTACAATGTTTGCTTAACACTTCGAAATTACACCTTCCTTCCTATATCCAGTGTAAACTCAACATGTCCGAACATAAATTTCATCATTTCCGAAAAATGCGCCGCCATGTCAAAGATCTATTTTCAATTAAAGTTTGGTTTCTACTCCTAATTGAACTTTAAAATTAAGTATACCAATGATGTAGTTTCCAGCAGCGACAGCAACCAAGGCTTGACTGGGATGAAATGTGGCAGCGTGAGGCTGGAAAGGTTTCGAACTGCGGCCAACATGCCGCAGATCCAAATGCTGCACCGTCGTCCACTCCATCGATCTTTCAATTCTTGATCCTCCACAAAGATGCAAACAGTCTACGCAGATTGAAATAGAAAGATAAATGACAACACAAAACGATCTAATCAATTCACAACCGACTTTGAATGAATCAAAGGAGAAATTGAATACACGATACTCACCGATTTCAATCAGATCGGTGAGAACAAACTCATAATTGTACGGAATTGAAGAAATTGTTACCTGTAAAGTGTAAACTGCTATGGAGGATGGAAGCTCATAGGCAAGGGGAGAGAGACGATGAACGGTGAAAGTTCGACGGAAAATAATTGTCTGTGATTAAACGGAAAGAAAACAATAACGGGCCAGTGATTTTGTATTCTCCGAATTTTGTAACTAGCGGACCTGACTAAAGCCCTTATAAATCAACAGGCCTGTAACTCTGTAAGCCTGTTTGTTTAAACGAATTAATGAAAAACGGATCAATAATATTTTATTTTTTTTATCATTTATAAAATATTATTTATTTATTATTATTATTATTATTATCAACTTTTATATTTTTATTGTTTATAGTAAAAAAAATTTTAAAAAATTATACTGTAAATGATAAAAAAAAAATACAAAAATTGATTTTATTAATGATACAAAATATGAAAGTCTATGCTACTAATTATAAAAAAAAATATAAAATATGATGCTATAAATGATAATAAATAATATTGTATAAACAATAAAAAAAGACAAGATTTATTATTGTTTCTTACTGTTGACCCAATGAACAATATCTAGAAACAATGATTGAGCTTGACTTTTTACAAGTAAACGAATGTTATATAACCAAAATTATAAACTCAATTACTCAAAAAATTAATTCCAACAAACTTTATCCTCCTCATGATGGTCTCACATTTACTAGATGGCAACTAACAAACAATGCCTATCATTGGACTTGTATTTAAAATATATTAAATGTATTAAATATATTGTGAATGTAATAATAGTAGAAAATAATATTTTATGATGATGATAAAACAAGATGAGAAATTCAGTTAGTCAATTTTTACTTTGAACATGGTTAATGCATTTTATATTATATGATTAAAGATTAGATAATAAAAATGAATATGTATGATTGTATTTATATTCACTTTTCAATTTATAAGAATATATAAATAGGCTTATACATATTTGTACTTTGGGAGTAACGGACTAACTACCACCAAAAATATCCATGAGACCATGAGCCAAGCAAGCATCTCAAAAGCATGATTAAATTATAAACTTTATTGCTATATAAAATTTCTAGGGTCGGAGTTTATAAAATCCAAATGTTGTTATTCCTATGATAAGTTAAACAAAGGGTTAAAGATAAGAATATTTACCTTAGGTGGTGTATTATTATAAAAATAGTTAAAATTAAATGACTTAATAAAATAGTTACGTGTTACATGAAGTAATTATACAATAAAATATTTTTAAAATTAAAAATTAACTGAACTTATATTTTAATCAACACCTCGAAAAAAATTAACTGAAATTATAATAATTAATATCTTTAGTGTCTTTTTGTTTTCACATTAATCAAGGTCACTCTTAAGGTATTGTTTTACTCTAATTTTACCTAGCCGAGTTGGCAGCTCAATTACTCTTACGATTTTCACTTTTTGTTGAGAGGAAAACTTGTTGAAGTTTACCAGAATTTTGGTTTGAAATATGTCACCGGGAATGTCGTCAGAGAGGCCGAGAGGTAAAGGTTAAGAGAAAAGAGAGAAATATATAAGATAAAAAGTGAGAAATAATGATTTTAAGTTTTGTTCAAAAAGTACATTTGTTTAACATTTATCATATCAATTACAAGAATTTAATTTTGTTTATATAAACTAATATATAATTAATAAGATATAATATTTTTCAGATGATTCATATCACGAAACATACAATATTAAGATCACCTCTTAATTTCAGATCTTAAAACCACCTCTTAATTTCAGCTGTGATTTTCAGACTTCAGACATTTAATCTCTTAAAAAACAGATAACATTATGTATCTAGACCTGACAATTGGAGACACGAATACACAAATTCGTGAGAGACACGACACAAAGACACAACATGAATACGTCTTAAAAGGTGAGATAAAACTTAAACATTCATGTATTCGTGTCTGACACGTGAAAACGACAAGAACACACGAATTGTCAGGTCTACCTGACTTCAGATCATTTTCAGACCCTCTTAATTGCAAACAAATAGCCCAAAGGCACTTCTTAAATTTCAGATTCAAACATTTAACATCTTACTACTATTATTTGATTATTAGTTTCTAAAATGCAACAAAAATTTTTCAAACGCGTATCTGAACACCCCTTAGGCCTTAGATATAGAATCACTCAAGTCTCAACATAATAGAATCATTCAGCAGTGGGTTTTTTTTCTTTAACAAATGTTCAGAATGCTAAGTGAATCATAAACGTCCCTTGAACCATACATACTATTAAGAGGAAACAAACAAGCCCTACATGTCCAACCTCCAAATCTGGTGACATTCAACTAAAATATCAGATTTGTTACTTGGTTTTATATATTGTCTCAAGAACACGCATTAATACTGAGCAATATACTGTGTCATATTCACATTAATTCTTCATTTGGAGCTACGGTTTGTCTTAAAAAAAAAAAAAAAAAAAAAAAAAAAAAAAAAAAAAAAAAAAAAAAAAAAAAAAAAAAAAAAAACCAAGTAGAATGCATACCCAATGAAAAGGCATCTTTTCTCATAGATGGGATTTTGTGTGCTGACACGTAAGTGTGACTCCAAAAATACTTTGTCTGTACATGATAATGCATCTGTAATTGAAAGACCCTTACTAGTCCACAGATGATCAGCCTTCAGACAGTCAACCAAGCCGGTACCTGGGAAAAGGTTGTCCATAGTGGTTATTATAGTAACCAGGCGGCCAATATGGTACATGATCAGGATGAGGTGGTCCATTGGTGCAATGACCATCACTCGTAAACCCAAGGGGTGGACGATGATGCAGGAAAGAAGTTCCGACTCTGGGAAAGGACGATGATGCTTCTTGTAGATGATCAGAATACACACTACGGTTTGGGTCTGAGTGAAAAGTCGGTTGTTTTGACCTTCTCGATGTAGTCTTCTGAGACTGTACAGCCTTCCTCTTGTGAGAAGTTGTATTTTTGTTTACAGGAGCAGCACCCCGTCTCTTGGCAGACTTCTGTTTATCTGTTTGAGTTGGTTGTTTTCTACAAGATGGTCCTCTATGGGATTGTTTTTGGCGCTTTATACCTAATTATGGTCAGAGGCAAGAACAAGAAAATAAGGGTCCAGCATGAGTTGTTTGTAAAAGTTGTAAAGTCGATATCTCTGGTAATGCACAGGTAAATCAAAAAATATTTACGCCTTTTTTTCGTTGAGCCAAATTAGTGGAAATCAGATTAGCAGAAAATCAAAAATATTGAGCATCTTTTTCGATAGGAAGTCTTGATCATACCTTTATCGTTATTGGGAACAATTTCTATCTTGCTCAATTTTCGTTTATGCCTAGCTGCTTCCCCTCGTTTGTGTTTCTCTCCGAGCACTTTTGATCTTTCTGCTTCATTCTTCCAAGGCTAAAACCGGCAGAGATATTAAAATATACACTAGTCAAGAGACTAAAAACAAATTAGGATCGGTGTTTCCATAATGATTGATTTACCTGTCTGAATGTCCCAAACCTGTACAGATTACGACCTTTCACTAGCAAAGTAGAAAGCAGAGGGAGCTTTATGGGTCCTTTGCTCCACAAGACTTCAACCTTAAAGATAAAAGAAACCATAACATGAAGTAAGTTGGATCCAACATGCATGCAGTATTATATAACGTGGTTACTTATGCCAGTCCCAGATACATAGAATTATGATTTCCCACTATCTTTATCTGCCTAACCGTAAATGTATGCTGTTGTTTTGATGCACCATAACTTTCTTTAACAATCTTTCCAGCAACGGTTCTTTTCCCCACTACATCTCCTCGCCTTGCCGCTTTGTCAAACCTATAAGTAATTTAATTATTATTCAAGAGCAAAACAGTTTAGAGCCTTCGACCGAAACAAAGATGAAAAAAAAAAAAAAAAAAAACAGGATTCTTACTTTTTGTATACTTTTTGTTTGAACAATACAACATCTCCTTTGCATGCATCACCTGCAATTGAAGAAACATTTTTCTTAAAAGCTTTGCAAGCTTATGAAGAGAAAAAAGAAGGAAAAGAATAGTCATAACCAGTGCAGTTGATGGAAAATGATGTTCTGGGATAAAGTGATTCACCCCTTCCATCTTTTAACCTGGAATTTTAAGGGGATAAGAAAGGTTCAACCAACGTTAAAATATGACAAACTATCAAAATATGCCAATAACATGCTGCATAGTTCATGTTAAAGTGAACATTTGATACTACACACACAAACATATACATACATAATATCAAGTATAAAAGAACATATCTAATCAACCAAACCCAACAGTAGTTGCTTCAAACGTATCCAAGCAACAGATAGATTAAATCATAGGTAACTTGGAACCGCTCAATAGTTAGTAAATTAGGATCTTATCTAAAAATGACTCAAGCATGACCAAAAAGATACAATAGTGAAACTCAGCAATAATATTTAGAAGGAAAGGAGTAGAAATTCAGAAAGAAAAGAAAAACTGTCTGTGTTTCTGATGAGGATGTTTGCCAAATCTAGAAAGAGCGGTATCTGGAGCAGAAATTTAGTTATGAGTTTTTTCTTGCTAGCACATAGGGGCTGTAGGTTGTGCAGTTTGAGACGCTCTTTCGTAAGTTGCATGCGTTCAAGATATAACTTAAAGGATTGATTGTGGTGGTTAATCTAGTCTTGGGTGTTTATGCAAAAGACTAAAATTGACCCTTAACACGCCTTAAGCTTTTGCAAATTGCTGCCAAAGCTCTTTAATATTTCATTAAAGTCCAAATATACAATTCAATGTAATATGATAGTTTTCTACGTTTATAGAAGTTCTTTGTGGAAATGAAAGCAAACTAAGTCTGACTACAGAAATTCGACAGAAAGGTATTATAAGATAAAAAGCCACAACTCTAGCATGCCCTAATCAATCTGGCCTTCCACTCCTTCCAGTCTTTTTCTAGAAATTAGAAAGATCATCAATAATTTACTGCAGCAGAGAATTTCATGAACTGGTCTCTTACGATTTGCCAGAACTGGCCTTTTCTCAATACCTAGAAACTACATAATGGCATACAGGTAAAACCTCATCATATTACAGATTAAATATATTCCATAGAAAGACAAAATCACTTTTTATCAAAACCAAATTATTAGATAATGCTCTGGTATCATATATTTGAGCATGTCACTCTTACTAGGGACTGAACAAAGAAATGACCAAGGTCTGTCAGGAGTCAGGACAACGGCTGGTAATCGGGAATCTATGAGAACTCGGCATATAGGACCGTAAGAACTATGGCTTCTAGAAATCTAAAATTGGAATTAGTATTAACGCAATTTCAAAAGATAACCTTCTAGTATGATAAGTTCAGAAACATCACCTTTTTTGCGACAGAATAAAAGATTTGGCCAATCACTTTCAGGATATCAAATAGTCAATAGTAATCAGGGTATAGAATTCAACGGATAAGACCACAAAAATCTATTTGCATATAGGTGCAAGCAATTTATGATTGCGATTATAACAAACCTCCGATGCTCTTTTATTCGTTGTATGCACTCCTCCTTGGTCCCAGATAACCTCAATCCATGCTTCCGCAGGTATGCTTTACACTCATCAAGACTTAGCTCCTGTATGTCATTACTTCCTGAAAGACTAAAATGGCATCAACCAACGTTTGTGCCATTGAAAATGCATTTCTGTTCTTTTCTCTGGATTTTTTTTTTCCATGTTTAACTTTCCTCCTTTTCTGGGCAGATGGTGGTTGGGTTGGATTCAAGCTCAAACACACAAGAAAAAACAAAGTGAGAGGAGGGAAAGAATGGAAGGGATTCAACAACTGTACATGTACTTTCTTTTTTCTATCATTATTGTCTTTAGAGGAGGAACAGTACTCAAATCCATGACATCTTCACACGAAAGTGAGAGTCCTGCTAAAAAAACCAGACCTATGTCTTATAGATAATTTAATCCCATCACCTATTGACGCTTTCTTTGGTTAAATCAACTATAATCTACTCTCATATCAGACTGCTAATGCCAAACACAATTAATATTAACTAGCTTGTGTCTTAGTGAAGTACGAAGAGTGTGCCAGTGTCCTGTGTTTTAAAAATCACGCCTCAGGCTCAGTGAGGCTTGAGGCTGTGCGCAACACAGGCCTGTTGTGAGCGCCTCATTGTCGTTTCAGTAAAGTTGGCCCAAAAGAAAAGGAATATAAGCGCCTCCTTGATTAATTTTATAATTAAATCAGATTTTGTAATAAAGATTGTGTCTATTTTATATGATTTGGCATTCTTTTATATTTGTATTTCAGATTTTCTGTTATTAAAGCAGTATCATTGTGCTATTTTATATAAAATATGATACCAAAACAAGTGCGCCTCGCATACCTCACGACCCTTTCCGCAACAGTATGCCTCGCGCCTTTTAAAACCAAGACGGCAACGCAGGAACATTTAATAATCTATGATGCGTTCACGCCAATGAGAATTTAGGTTACAGCCTCACAGCTTCCAATAAAATATATTCTAGCAACCACTATAGAACAAATTTAAACTATTGCAAATAATCCTTGGAAACATTTCAAACAATTTGAAGCATTATAGAAGGCAATTTGATGCGTTCACGCCAATGAGAATTTAGGTTACAGCCGCACGAAACTGTCTATAATAAAGCCAATCTACATGTAGAACTAACTCCATTCAAACATGGAATTGGTAGAAATTCATCCCAATTTGGAAAATTACTACTAAATCGAACATTTGAAGCAGTCATATGTACGCATTTCAAATGCATGAAGAACTTGAACTCAAACCTTGATGAGAGCGGACGACGCTGTCGCGGAATTCGTCGCTATAACTAGAACATCCTTCCTCGTCCGACTCAACGTCGTTTTCTTCCTCCTCCTCGTACTCCTGATCATCAGATTCGCTATAATCGCTGTCGTCGTCCGATGAGAATTCTGATTCTAGATCTTCTTCTTCTTCTTCCAAACTAAGGCCTTCGTCGTCGGAAGATGAGGGGATTGAAACGACGGGAGGTTTCATAACCGGCGTTCGCAATCCAACCGCAAATCACTAATTTAGGGAGACGGTATAGAAGACAAGGAGGAGCGTGTACCCCACGCGAATATGTGTAATCGAGTCATAAACGGGCCTGATGGGCCATGACTATATTCATTCGAATCGAAGCATGTAAAATTTGGCATGTGATTTTTTTTTTCAGTGTTTATTTAAATTACTAGTTTATTAACTTTTTAATAATTTTTTTCTTAAAAATAAAATAAATATTTATACTTTTATTACTAATGATATTTAATATATTTTATTATAATTAATTTATGTACAAATCATTTAAACAGAAAAATATTTTATTAACAACTTTTAATTTAATTATATTATTACTACTAATATTAATATTATTGTTATTATTATTAATCAAAAATCTTTTAAATATTGTTTGTTGTGATTTTGTAAGATCTAAAAATCTAACCATAATATTACCTTAACTTGATTTAAGTATTTAATTAATTTTGAAATATCAATTAATTCACATATGTCATTAATAGAATATGTCACCTAGTATCATGAGAAGAAGACAAATGATTTTTTATTTACACTTTTGATAGATGGATTATGGATAGAAGAAAAATAGATTATAAATATAGATATAAATTAAAAGTCATGTTAGAATTTATTAATAAAATAATAGACAAGAAATACAAGTCCCAATTCATATATCTTAGATAGTTTTTACGCTGATAAATTAACTAAACTAAAAATCAAAATGTGTCTTCATGTCTTGGTATAAAAAATCTTGATATAACAGCAATGCATTATAATCAAAGATGGTGTAAAACTATAAACGAATGATAAAAAAACAATAAATGAGTAATGTATTTAACAAAAAATTATTTTATCATATTATAAGTCATGCCTATCTTTAATACCACCCTCAATATGTATTTTATGTAAAATTGTAGATTGAGGTACCACTCAATTTTTTAATTTAGATGGCGAGAAGTTTGTAACGGAATTCATTATAATTGGAATTTAAATTTAGTTTATTTGGAATTTTGAAGAACTAATATAAATAAAAAAAATTATATAGTCCATCAAATTTTTCTTGTTTATAAAAATTTTATATTTCTTTCGACTTGTACTAAATTCCAACCTAGACATAAATTAGATTTTAATCTACATCCCAAACTAATACTAAAAATTATCTTCTACCTTCAGCATAAAACATATTAATAACTAAAATATAAATTTAAATTCTTTCGAATTTCATTCCGTGAACCAAACTCCACATAAAGAGTTTATTATGAAAAAAATCAACATATTTTTACGTTTTCAGCGTTTTTGTTCTTCAATTTTATTTTTTTCCAAAAAAGACCTTAACTTAAAAAAAATTTCATAATAAATCCTAATTAAAAAGAAAAAAGAAGTCATGCCTATTTTAAATGCCAGCCCCAATTTAACATATAAAATTATAATGTAACTTAGTTTTTTTTTATTAGTAAATCTGATGTAAACAAATAATTTACTAAACAGTAAATTAATTTTCATATTATGAGGCCAAACTGATCAATTAAACCAACTTAAATTCTGATAAACTTAAGTTCCAAAGACAACCTAAACAAAATTTAATGATTAATCACATGTTAGTCATTTATGATTTATATATAATCGTTTATTTATCATAGTAATAGTATTGCGAGTGTATTTTAATTTTTAAGTAACAAATTATAATGGAAAAAATTAAAAATACTAGATTTGTCCATCAAAAATTAATTACTGAATCAGATTTTAGTAAAAAAAGAATAATTATTAAAATAGACCAATTAAATAAGTTATATTTGAACTTCGTAATTTTAGGTTTGTTGTCTAAGCATTTTCTAAACATCGATTTGCTTTTTCTTTATAAAAATTATCAAAAAATTTAATTATTATTAATGAATTTTTGTAACCAACCTAAATAATTAATTGAATCCGTTAAATTAGCAAACCGCAAGGCGATTGAAAATTATGCGATTGAATCCTTGTATAAATTTAGGGTATGTTTGGCAAAACTAACTGTAGCTTTGTGTTTTTAAAAGAGGTAGAGCTTTTAGTAGCTGAAGCTTCTGAGAGCTGAAACTTTTTAAAAGAGCTGGAGCTTTTAGTTTTATAAATGTGTTTGGTAAAAGTAGTTGTAGCTGTAGTTTTTAGTATTAAATTACGTAAAAGGACATTAATATTGATTAAAGGTGGTAGTTTATGATTAATAGAAGGGTAAAAAAGTAAATATGTTTGACTAAAAGCTCCGGAGCTTTTCAAAAGCTACTTTTACTAGCTTTTTATAAAAGAGCTTATTTTTGTGAAAATAAAAGCTCTATGTATCTTTCCAAACAAAGCTTTTATTTTTTAGTAGAGCTTATTCAAAATAAAAGCTTCTAAAAGCTCTTAGAAGCTATGTACCAAACATATAAAATGAAAAATTTCATATATATTCTTCTAAACTTTAAATAAATGAAAATTTTCATATATACCCTTGTAAATTTTAAATATTACGAAAACTTCATTATTACATATATATTTCTTCTAAACTTTTAAATCTAACGTACATATCAAAATGATTATTTTTCAATTTACTCTTACTATAAAAAATATGAAATATCATTTCTTAATTAATTTATTATTGAATTAAATTAGAAAATGATATTTATTTATTTTGTTAATTTATTTTTGTTGGGATTTAAGGCATTATGATAAAATTAATTGAAAATAGTCATTTGGATATATACGTGAGATTTAAAATTTTAGAAAGATACATATGTAATAAGAAATTTTGTAAAGATTTATATGAAATATTTAAAGTTTACAATGATATATATGAAATTTTCCAGTAAAATGGAATTATCATCTTTATATTGAATGATGTGGATTCGAACCCCCAGTATAAAGAAAATCGTTAAGGTGATTGATTCATCACATGTCCATGACCTGAGTATCAAAATCAAAATATACTCGACAACTTTTGTAAATTGATTTGAGAAACACAAAAAAGAGCTACGGTCTTTTTGTCACAAAACAAAAGTACAAATTTTCAAGCCGTTAGTCGTCGTTACAAGTAATGTATGATGTACCACTTTCGATACACAAAGTACAAGTTAGCATAACTTAATCCGATACAATAACCGTTTGCCGTTAAATAGTGAGAGGATAGGATATCAGGTGGAAATTAGTAAACATGAAGCATCTGATCTGATGATACAAATACAATGGCAATTGCATACATTTTCTTCTTCTTTTAGTCGGTAAAAAATCAACTGTTTCTCACCTTCAACCGCAAAATCCAAACACAAATTCAACTGACCATTCTTTACACCGACACCGGTTTCACCATGCCAGCCGCGTAGCGTAAACAAGTGTTATTGAGGTTTATTAGCGTGGGCTCGGCTCGAGACGCCATGTAGTAATTTCACAAAGCCAAGGAAACTCAGCTTTCCGTCGGTGTGTCTGATCCAGTCATGGAGGACGGAGTGAACAGGGACTGATGGAGGGAGGCCGAGTTCCTGGATGAACAGAACACACGAAAAATATATATGTTATCATGAGATATTTCGGTTTTAGACAAAACGGTGAGTTAAGTTAAACTTACGGAAGCGAGTTCTTCTATCATGATGGCTCGGTTGCCATCTTTTTCAAAGAGCTCGTAGGCACAACGAGCGTGTTGTTCCCATCTATCAAGAGCCTCGAGCTGATAGATGTTTATGGCGGCCGCACAAAATTCGTCGAAGTCCATTCTTCGGTATTGAAGCGCACTAAGCTGTCGTAATGGAAACGAGCGTGATAATCAGATGATTTTACGATGCAAGTATAACGATGGATTTATAATTATTTTTCTTCCTGTGACATACCGATGCTAGAAAATCATGGATACGTGATTCTTTCATGGCATCCGTAGCATGTTTCGTCAAGGCCTGAGACGTTCACAAGAAGTTAAGAGCCTGATTTAAATTGTAAACTAGTAAACAATTTTGTAGACCCAAATTTCATAAGAAAATTGGTTACAACTTGCAACAGTTTTGAGAGTTTAGACTGCTGAAGCTTTTTATAAACGAAATTCTCTTTTTATAAAAGGTCACATACAGACACTTTACTACTTGCTAGACATACGTAGCAACAATACGCTAAAGTACGATGTTAATAATTGCATTCGTTACTCACTGCTTTGATATTTTCCATGCTTATTGATCCGTTTTTGCTCGGTTCTAACAAAGAAAATTGCTCCTTGAGGTAAAACAGTTCATCCACAGTCAATGTCTTTGATAAAGCCTGCACTTTGAAAGGAAAACAGAAATATATTGAACATGAATTGGTTAAGAAAATAATATTTTGAATACATACCGTTAATTACCAAAAAAGATAGCCAATTTTATCTTTTTTTAATTGTTTAAGGTAACCAGGCTTGTTTGCAATAGATAAAAGGATCAAACTTTCATTTTTTTATCATTTAAGGTAATAAAACAGTCGTTTTTAATCATTTAAGGTAACTAATTGCCTTGTAGGATAAAAAAAATGAAAGTTTGATCCTCTTTCTTGTTGCAAACAAACCTGATTACTTTAAACATTAAAAAAAAGTAAAGTTGGTTACATCTTTTGGTAATTAACCCGGATACATATTAATAATTCTCAAAATTCATTAGAATACATAAGAAACACACCCGTAGAGCAGCTTTACGAAGAGCAGAAGAACGCATGTAAGCCTTCATGAGTCTCAATATCGAGATATCAAGAGTCACTTTCACTTCATTACTATTTCTAATCCATGGATGACCTGCACACCGTATTATCGTATCGCAATCAATTCAAGATTATGAACAGAACATATTTCAGCAACAAAAGGTAAACGGGGAGACACTTACTGAGGGCTTGGGCAGCCGTCATTCTTTTCCTCGGGTCCTTGTTTAATAAACGTTTGACAAAATCTTTGGCCTCAGCTGATAGGGTAGGCCAAGGTACTTCATCAAAACTTGGATCCGCTTTCAAAACAGCTCGAAAAATGCCAGACTCAGTTCGAGCCCAAAAAGGCCGGCTGCCACACAGAAGAATATACGCGATAACACCAATACTCCATACATCTGCCTCAGTACTGTATGATCTATGTAGAACTTCAGGCGCCACATAGTATGCACTCCCGACAATATCGTTGAGCTTTTCATCTGAAAACCCATCAATACATATAAATCAGAGATTATATTACATACACACACATGTTGGTATATGTGGGTAGAGAGAGTACCAGGCTTCACGAAGTCTGACAAACCAAAATCTATGGCCTTAAGCGGTGAGTTTTCATCCTTGGACGTAAACAAGAAATTCTGATGCACAAAATGAAAACCGTTAAACAGGAATTGCACAAAATGAAGAAATGTATACGGATTCGCAAATACACAAACACTTGTGAATTATGAGCAAGTTATCTACATGTTTAAAAGATTCAAATTTTGGCAAATTCTGTTATCTACATGTTTAAAAGATTCAAATTTTGGCAAATTTTGTTATCTACATGTTTAAAAGATTCAAATTTTGGCAAATTCTGTTATCTACATGTTTAAAAGATTCAAATTTTGGCAAATTGTGTTATCGACATGTTTAAACTAGTAGATCATTCACCTCTGGTTTCAAGTCCCGATGAACCACACCTTGAAGATGACAAAATGCAACCACGCTCAATATTTGTATCAATACAGACTTAGCATCATCTTCAGTGTATTTCCCACCTCTGCAAAAACAAAAACAAAAAACAAATTAACAGGTTCCTGGCTCAATTTCATTTAGAAGATCGATATTAATCGATCTTTTCTATAAGGCCAACACTTGAAATTGATAAGATTGTTACCTTGAAAGTATTCTATCCAAGAGTTCCCCTCCTTCACATAACCTATAAAAGATCAATAATTTTAAGTTGTGTAACGATTAAGAAGATACATAGATGACGGTTATAAGAATGAAAGTTGAACTTCGTCACTTACTCCATCACAACATAGACCTTTTCATGATCTTCGTATGCATCGTAAAAATGGACTAAGTTGTTATGTCCTGTCAAAGCGCGCAATATCTTTACCTCCCTTCTCACATCTTCGATTGCTATGGCGGTTGTCATCTTCAGATACATATTAAAATACAGTCAATAATCTATCAGATTAGAATATACATATATAAAGACAAATTGAAAATTTTTAACATTTAGCTCGGCACATAACCAATTAAACCAAAGTAAAATTAGTAACTTCAAGTCTTTAAATCACTATGTTGCGGCTAATTATCAGATTCTGTATCTTGATTTTCGGATTAATCACTATGTAAGCACATATCAAAACACCCTTCTAGGCAACAAGGGGTGCACCGTACCCCGTCTCAGTCAGGTGGCCAATGGAGCCGAGGCAGGAATGGCCAAACCCAAAATCAGTGCAAACGATATCAGATTCACTGCATCGATGTTCGAATGAGTAAATTTAACTGGAATCTGTATTTTTGCAATTCTCATGAGCCAAACAGTCAAACAGAATGCCACAATCATCATTGATTTCAGCTTCTGGAGGAAACTGAAATGTTTCAAGTTTCAAATACTCAAATGAGTTCAATTCCGCCTAAAAGAAATTGAATCAAGAGCTCTGAAAGTCAACAATTGGAATTAGAAAACCATATAACTTTAATGTTGTTAATGATCTAATCAGATCAACTTCAGATCTGATCACTGAAACATACAGATCAAACCAAACAATTGATCACACATAATCACTGATCAGCAAAACAGAGTTTGAATCAACAAACCTTTGACTTTGGGATAACTTTGACTGCAACTTCTTGACCCTTAAGTTCCCCTTTCTTAAACTTGGCTTTACAAGTGTATCCAAAATGCCCTCTTCCTACTTCCTCGCCTAAATCATATTTGCTCCCAAAATGCTTCGAAAACCCAAAGCTTTTATCCAATCCCGAAACAATCACCCCTTCCGATTCATTCCCCTCCGGTATCGCAGCCTCGTTCGGTTTCACTGACCCATGCCGTCTTGCCAGAACAGACTTAATGTGTTTAGCCGGAGATGGTGGCGGAAACGGCCGCCGGAAAAACCTCCTCGGAGTCGAATTAGAGCTGGCACTCGGCGCCGGAGATTTCGCCGGAGACGATTTCTTCGAGAACCAATTCTGAGCTGGACTTGGACTATAAAACGGAAAAAATGGTGATTTCTTCCCTACCTCAATTTCATCCTTGGTGTTCTTCTTACTGGTGGTGGTTTCTTCTACCTCATTTTCATCATCATCTTTAACCGGAATTTCTATATCATAATGACCTGAAAATTTGGATCCTGTGGAGGGTTTAGAGGTACAGGCACCCATTTGGGGGTGTTGTCTTTCTACAAATGTTCACCCCCAAACAGGAAAAATGGCAAGTTTTTAAGTGATAAAAGAAGGGAAAGATGCCTAGGTTTGTTGAAGCATTGTCTGATGGAATGGAAGAATTTGAAAGTGATTATATATTTGAATTAGTTCTAGGGTTTACTGCAATTTTTGTCCTGGCTGTTGGATAAAGAGAGAGAAAGTGGGGGAAAAGAGAGAGAAAGCGAGAGGAGGATGGAGATCTGTAAATGGTGATAAAAAGGAAAGCGGAGAGAGAGAGAGAGAGAGAGAGAGAGAGAGTATGTATATGTATTTGTTTACTGCAAATTTTGTTGAAAATTGTGAATCTTTTATGAATTTTGAAATTAAATAAAACAAAATTACATGAAACAGTTCTTTCTTATAACATGATATTGTTTTATTTAGTTTTTAATATTAATTTACACATGATGTTGTTTTATTAGTTTTTAATATAGGATTTCAAGATAATAGAGATAAATGCATTAAAAATAAATAAAAAGTGATAGTTTCAACAAAATACCGTAAAGAATAGTAAAAGAAAAAAAACTATAAATAATTAAAATTAGTCTTTTAATAACACAGTAATTATAAGTAAAACTAGAAGTATGTGATAGTTTCGAAACTACACTGAACTAGATCGAATCGAAACGAAAATCCAAACAATATGACATTAACGCTGGTTCAATTAAGTCTTTGGTTTTAAATTTTTTAAACTTTTAAATGGAATCTCTCTTATATATATATGGATGTATGTATGCAGTAGGTATATATGTAATAAAAAGTAAAATCTCTAACGTGTCATATTCATGTTTCATTTAAAAAGATAAATACAATTTATTGTTATAAAGAATTAGATAAATACCCTCTATTAACTTTTAATCTACAAATAATATATATATATATATATATATATATATATATATATATATATATATATATATATATATATATATATATATATATATATATATATATATATATATATATATATATATATATATATATATAGACTCAGGTTCAAAAAAGTACCTCTCGAAATCAAGTGCACCTGAAGGTACCAACCTTAAAAAACTTTTTTTTAATTTTTTTTCTCATAACCATGTTTAAATTAATGTTATACACATGATATATGAATTTCACATACTTTCACACTTTCTGTGTCCTTAAAACTTATGTGAATGCTCAATGCATATTTATGTGAATGGTCATCCATGTGAATGATCATTTCACACAATGTGAATGGTGTGAATGACCATTCACATGATCTTTTTTTATCATTCACAACATTTATTATGTTGCTCCTTTTGAAAAAAAAGTCTTATAATATTGTCTTATACATGTCTATTCAAAAAAAATATATGTGAATGATCATTCACATTAGGGTACGCTGGGTACGCTGGAATCTCATAGGTACGCTGATGAACCTGATTCTATATATATATATATATATATATATATATAGGGTTAGGTTCTATGGGGCACCTGTATGCATTGTACACTTTGGGAACCTGTATGCACCGTTAGATCTTGAATTTTAATGGTTCAGATTGTAGTGGCAAAATGGTAATTAACTTGAAAATGGGTGCACGGGTGCATAACTTCTCGCGCGCGGAAGGGCAAAATCGGAAGATGCTTTAATTCAGAAAATATTCTATCCGAATCTAAACAAACATGATGCATCTTCATCCAATATATTGGATTAGTCATCAAACACGATGCATCTTCATCCAATTCAATTTCAAACATTATGCATTTCGACCATATTCATCCTCGTCTTTGTTCCATCATTATGCATCACCAAAATCGTGATGCATTTCGGCCATATTCATCCTCGTTTTTGTTCCATCATTATGCATCACCAGAATCGTGATGCATTTCGACATTTAAACGTTTCTATTTAGTTTCCTAAATAAATGATAAATATTAAATTAAATTTTATAATTTAACAATATATTATTAAGCAATCCCAAAATGCCCTTAATGCACCCTTTGTAAACAAGCAATGCATTTTTGGTTCCCATTTGGTTCCCGATGCATATGGTGCCCCATAGAACCTCAATCTATATATATATATATATATATATATATATATATATATATATATATATATATATATATATATATATATATAATTTATTTTTTTAAAAAGATATATATACATTCTATTATATTTTAGTCTATAAAAATTAATTTGTAATCAACTATATAAATATTATATTATATATAAACTAAAATATCACAATACAACTAATCTATCTATAATAAAAGGAAACATAAATTGTCACATGACATTATCACGTTACATCTAAAAAGATAAATAATACAGTATTAATAAAATCATATTTCATTACATTTTATTTTTTGTTATATCTCACACACACACACACACATATATATATATATATATATATGTGTGTGTGTGTGTGTGTGTGTGTGTGTGTGTGTGTATATATATATATATAGAGGGAGGTTCAATGGAAAACCACAATGCACCTAAAAACTTGTGAAAACCGCACTGCATCACTACAAATGTATCAAATTCCCCGCGTGATGCATCAAAATCTCGCGTGATGCATCAAATTTCCCGCATGATGCATCAAAATCCCGCGTGATGCATCATCTTATTTACGATCATACCACTGCGTTTTTCATTAAATGCACCAAATCGGACGGTTTGCGTAGGTTTCCATGGTTTTCACGTGCATAGTGGTTTTCCATTGAACCCACCCCTATATATATATATATATATATATATATATATATATATATATATATATATATATATATATATATATATATATATATATAGGGGTGGGTTCAATGAAAAACCACGGAATTCGCGAGAAGGCTAGACATTCGCAGAGAGGTTTTCCCGGTCTTCTGAACTGGAATAAGAAGAAGTCTTTATCGAGTCACTGAGACTCTTAGTGGTGCGGAGGAAGCTATAAAGTTGCTATCCGAAAAAACCGATAGAAGAAGCTTACCTTCTGTGCACCTGAAAACTATGAAAACATACGCATACCGTCCGATTGGGTGCATTTCATGAAAATCGCGGTGGCATGATCGTAAATAAGGTGATGCATCATGCGGGATTTTGATGCATCACGCGGGGAATTTGATGCATTTGTGATGGTGCAGTGCGGTTTTCACAAGTTTTCAGGTGTATGGTGGTTTTCTATTGAACCTCCTTTTATATATATATATGTATAAACATTATGTTGCACATAAAATTGAAATTTCAAATTATATCAATTAAATATAAATATATAATTTTTATAAATAATAAATTTTAAAAACGTTAAAAAAATAACTACGATTCACGTATATTTAAAACATAAATAAATAATATCTATGACAAATAACTGTACTTTTTTTGTATTTTTTATAATAATTAATATTTATATTGTTTAATTTTAAGTTAACATACAAATTATATAACCAGTTATTTATTATAAATTATCCATGTAATACGTTGGTTCATAAATTGGTTATTATAAAAAAGAGGATAACTTTAGTTTATTATTTTTAAATACACAAATATATTCTATTATTTTTTATCATAAATAATAAAATATAAAGACAATTTATTATTTTTCAGATGATAATACACTCTATTAATTTTAATTTTATAAATATTAGTTTGTAATAAAATATATAAGTATTATATGATATATAAACTAAAATCTCATTTAAAATATATCAAATTAAAAATAAAAAATTTAAAAATATCATAAAAACTTATATCATTTTATAAAGCTACAAAAATATTAGTCATGACAAATTATAATAATATTTATATATTATTTTTAAATAATTAATAGTTGTATGTTTTTTTAATTATATACATTTCATATAAATAATTTTAATTAAAATCATCCACATAATACGTGGGTCATTAGTTCAACTAGTATATAACTAAACTATATCGAACCAAAATCAATAAAAGCTATGGGTTACTACTAGTAATTGGTTAAAAAATTTTAGAAATTTTTGATGAAAAATAAATGAAAAATTAATTCTAATAATATGCTTGATAGTAAATTTCATGAAATTTAAATTTCTTATTTAAAACATTTCATCCGCTTAATGATTATGTTTTGTAACAAGGAATGTTCAAGGAATGAATTTTTTGTTTTCTTGAAATGTTTTTTTTGTCATTCTTATCTATCATATCAACCTAACCTAACTCCATATTTATCAGTATCCCATCCTACGTACCCTCACACTCACCCATCTAATCTCTATGTAAAGAGATTTTTATTAAAAAAAACTAAATAGAAATTTTATAGAATATATAAATATAGAGAGTATATTGTTAATATTATGAATCATAAATTCTAGTTTTAATTATATTTGATCAAATTATAATCTATTAATTAGCTAATTAAAATTAAAAAAAATAAATTAACAAGGCCAAAAATAAAATTTAGCGAAAGGACCAAAAATAAACAATTATAATATTAAAGGACCGAAAGTGAAAGAGTATATTGATCATTTTTAAAAAGGCTAATACTAGGTAGAACTTTTTATGAAAGCAAATGGTGGTTTGAGAGGCTACCAATGCAACTTTGAAAGTTGAGGGATCGTTTTTATTAATTTGGACAAACTACATGGACCATTTATGTAATTTAATAATAATATCAATAATAATATAGCCATTGGTCGTAATAATATTCAAATTTTTTTGATAATTTTAAACTAAACAGAAAATTCATTTCATTTATTGTCAACAAAACATGTGATAAATTTGAATTTATCCAAATTGATGGTGAGAGATTCTTTTCCATCACAATACATTATGTAAACAAACAATGTCTATAAACCAAACTATATGAACTATGGTACATGCTGGGTTTGATTCATGTTACAAATTTTCTCCGACGCAACCTTACAATTAAAAGTTCAAAACTAGCCGAGATTAGATAGAAATCAAAAACCAAGAACAAAATTATATGATACATATTCTAGTAAGGTTCTTCGATATCAAATTTGATATCAATAGTTACACACACCCGACTCACACTAAAAACATAAAATGTGTGAGTTTGTGATTGCCTTTACCATGTAATTATGCAAATTTAGAAATTTGACAGATAAAGTACATTCATATCATGATTATTTAAAGTCTATTGATTTGGTTTTCAAAATATGGTGTAATCAAACAACAAAGGAATAACATACAGAAGAAACTGAGAACAACAACAAGCATCCAAACTAAAACAAAAAGAAGAAACCAGATAGCAAAAATGGACCACCCTACTCTCTTTTGTAATTTGTAAAGCTAAAGCAAAACCAAAAACATATAAAAAGAGAAAATTATATATGAATACATACATACATACATACATACATACATACATACATACATATATATATATAGGGTTGGGAACTGGTAAAAACCATTCAATTCTGTAAGAACGTGAGAACCACTCCAAAAGACACAAATTTGTACATCAAATACACAAATTTAAGTTAAATTTATGACGTAAAATCATTATTGGTCTTTAATGTTAATAAATATAAAATCTAACATTAAAATTACCATTAAAACTTAAATCCAATAAATTATACACTAAATGCACAATTTTCAACTTTAAATGCACAAAATTTGTCAAATGCATAAATTCATACATAAAGTGGGCAAATATATCATTAGATGTGTACATATTTACATGAAATGTATAAATTTATCAAATGTATTAATTTTAATATCAAATGCATAATTTTATACATTTGATGCACAATTTTTATAGTGATTCTCACGAAATAGAGGGTTTCTCATGTGAACCCAACCCTGTGTGTGTGTGTGTATAGATTTGGGTTCAAATGAGTACCACTAGTTTTGCGGAGTACCCGAGGTACCTCGCTTAAAACCATTTCTTTGAAAAAAAATTTCATAATCATGTTTAATTTAATAATAGAAGACTACTTGCAAAAAATCACACATAAACACACTAAAACTATGTGAAACGTGTGTGTTCACATGAACTGTACTGTTGTGAACGTGTGTTCACAACTAAACATGTTCACAACTAAACATGTTTACATGAATTTTTTCACGTTCACATGACTTTTAAAATGTTAGAAAGTGTGAATGTATATAATTTTTTACGAATAGCCTTATTTTATTTGTATCTAAATGAATATGAAAAAAAACTTTTTTTAGAGTAAGTTCATATCCAAAAACCGTGTGTTCACAGGTACTCAAAGTACTCTGCATTTTTTAGGTACTCACACGAACCATAGATGTGTGTGTGTGTGTATATATATATATATATATATATATATATATATATATAATAGCGGTGATACTATAATAATTAGATTTGATTAGATTTTCCTGACGAGTCTTGAATAAATTTCTAGTCAAGGAATATTTTTTTAATTCCTTTTCCATTGCTTTTTTTACAATCTTTTATATATCTATTTATCGAATATAATATTATCATGGATTGAATATGTTTTGCGTTACGTGCTAAAAATTAAATTAAAAGCGTCGCTTCTAAAGCAAACATGAGTTGAATGAAATATGTAATGGAAAAAGGAATTAATGTAAGTACCGAGCTGGTTTAAGAGTATGATTTTTTAAGATAGTAGTAAACTAGTAATCAATAATTTAAAATTATCATATATATCTTTTTTTTTTAAATTCAATATGATCATATAAAGAGGTACAATTCTCTTTCGATCGCTTCTTCGATTGTATATTTGGTGCCACTCAAATGTAGCTTCTTCGATTGTATATTTGGTGCCACTCAAATGTATCATCACCGGTAGATTCCGATTCATATCATCAAACTGTTACTTTTTATTATTCGTATCATCAAAATGTTCCGTTTATCAATCATAACATTTAAATAGTTATTATTAATCTGTCAATAGTATAAAATAATATGTCATATATTCAGATATTTTGGTCAATAAACGTGTTTTGTTCCTTGCATGTAACTCAACTTCATGTTATTCAACTTGTTTAAAAGAAATTAAAAGTTTTGCAATTAAAAACATAAATACGACACGAAGACAACCCCTAAAATGGTTCTTAAGACATATAATGGGTAAAATTTAACTTTAACAACCCTATTCTATATGGAGCCAAATTGTTATTTTGAGTTAACAAAAACAACAAAATGTTAAGAATCCTGTAAAAAATACATGTGGCCATTTATGATGCTAATTTATTTTTTTGTAGATAAGCAACTTTTATCACACGTTCTTCTATTCAACCTAATCATCTAGGATTGATACTCTCTTCACTTTTTGAGGTAACGCGGCTTCTAATTTCTATGGTAACAACTAACAAACTATGGGTTAATATTGACCCCCCTTCCTCCATCACTCACCTTTTAAACGATTTTCATCAATTTATCGATTAAGTCACTGAACTTTTTTTAGTGTTTAAATCTCTAGACAATTTTTGCCTTATTCAAAACTGCTTAAACGGGAAAAAGCTAGTTCATCAAATGGTTTAAGATTGAGAAAAAACTAACTTTTTTTCCTAGTTTTCCACTTAAGTCACTAGACTTGTTCAAGTCACTGTATTGTTTGTCGGTTAACGACCCACTAAAATAGTCAAATATATAGTTTTGTATAAGATAACGTACAAATTGTCTAGTTAGGGACTTAAATACTCGGGAAAAAAGTTCAGCAACTTAAAAAGTCGCTGAACTATCATTTTAAATCTGGGATATTATTTCATACTTTTTTTTTTCAATATTAACCCACAAACTATCAACTTTTTAAATTTGGGATATTATTTCATACTTTTTTCAATACTAATTTGACAAAGCACATAGTATTCTTGTTTGAAACTATCATTTTTGTTTATGCATCTGCCTCAAAAGTCTAGATCTACAATGGTGGTAATCCTCTTTTCGGATAACAAAGAAACAATGATACACTTTTTTAAACACACTCTAATTGTACCATCTCCGATCAACATGCATAATTCAAAATCATTGTGCTGAAATACACAAACAAGCATAACAAAAGTCATTGCTTCACTATTGAGCATATCGAATTAAATCATATATCAAGTCGACTATAACGTTAAAACTATCAACTTTGTATTGTTAATTCGCCACACGATACATATGGCCAATTAAATTAATGATTATAGGCAGCTTTCGTCGAAATGGCTTGTTAATTGTTATCAACATCGTCAACAACATATTCATCCTCAACTAGATCAAATGTAACTAACTAATTATAATGAGGTCTCTTAAAGTCACGCATTACAACGGGGTTTAAAATTATTTTTATATAATCTAATTGGATATGAAATAAGAAATAATAGTCATTCACCATTTTATTATAAAAAGAAAAGCTACAAAGGATATCATTTTTAGTATTAAATAATTAATATATTTGTTAAATTCAACCAAATGCATGGGTTGATAAATTGAAAAAACGGGTGTCAAATAAATGCATTAATTTGAGTGGATTTTCCTAACAATTGAACATGGTATTAATTATATTATTTTGATTCTGTTGTCCTCAAATTAACAATTAAATAGAAAAAAATTAAAAATTAAAAAGTAATTGCTTATTAATTAAAATATAAATGCATATCTATTGAGTATATATTTAGAATCACATCATATCTAATTGGATTCAACATGTAGAAGTGTTATGTTCACCTTGTTAATTAGCCACACGATAACACGAGACCAATTAATTAACGATATTTCGATTCAGTCAATATATAAACCACCTTCGTCGAAATATGATTTGTCTTTGGTCTCATAAACTTCCTATTTATCATTCAACTTATTCAAAAGTGAGTAGCTTTTATAATCTAAAAACAAAATGCCTTTTTGTTTTCAACTTTGTCTAACAAACATTTTTGTTATTATATGTGTCATACATACCATACATGTCAAAATTTACGAGTTTTTATGGCCAAAAGATTTTATTAAATTTTAAATACACAAAAGTGTTGGTCCCTCCATGCACTTTAGATGCTTCCTTAAATAACATTTATACTTTTACAAGTTTACAACTAACCACCGAAAGCTATTAGTTTTCTTGAGATCTCTACTTACCTTATTTCGACTATGACAAATCGACTCGAAGCAAGCATCATTTCTTGTAATCTCACATGTTATCCATTTATAAACGATGCTACAATTTGAAGAATCCTCCATTTCTGAAGATAGTTTCTGCTAAAGATATTGACTGACCATAATTAGGTCATTTGAAAAATGCACCGCGATGTAATAAAATAAACATTCAATTTACATAAAATACATGCATATGAGCATATTTATTTTGTTTAGAACATCATGCATGACTGGCCAATGCAAATTTTGGGTGTCTAAACATAAAATTTTCGATACGATTGTTTTGACGAATAGTAAAATCTAATAACCAATGTGTACGTTGATAACTAATTTATGACTTTTTAGATCAAAAGCGTTAATATGAAGTTATAATTAACCACATGTGTTAATCACTCGGTTATGAGTGAATCAACTTTTTTACGATTATATTGATATGGTTATTACCAATTAATCATTGTATTAGCTAAACTGCATAAAGAGATACAAGTTTCGTAATTTGTACAATCATACCTGTATATATATGTTCTAAATAAAAAGTATGTCTTTGACTTTTGTGATTAAATAAAAGTTAATATTTACCATTTTACTGGTTTGATCATTTAGGTTTAATTTATTATGATTGTTTTATCTTTTTTATTTTAATTGTTGGACACAAATCTCGTTTTTTTAGTGATATCCGATCCCCCGTCATTAAATTCTTTTAATGGCTTGGCTATTTTGATATGTTAAAAAAACATTTATAAAACAAGGTATTTATAAATAATTTAGGTGGCATTTGGTTCACGGAATGAAATTCGAAGGAATTGTAATTTAAATTTTAGTTATTTATATATAGTTGATGATAAAGGTAGAACCGTAGAAGATAATTTTAGTATTGGTTAGGAACATAGGAATCTAATTCATGTATTTGTTGAAATTTAATTTATGTATAATTTGGAAGGAATGTCAAATTCTTATAAACAAGGAAAGTTGATGGAAAATACATAAAATTTAACCATTTACCTTGGTTAGCAAAATTCCAAACAAACTAAATATAAATTTCAATTTCATTGAATTCAATTCCGGCCACTAACTAAACGCCACCTTTGTAAGATCAGATCGAATTAAACTGATCAAGATAAAATTAAGAGTAAATTACAGAAATGGTCCTTGTGGTTTACATAAAACTTTGGATACGGTCCCTGTAGTTTTAATTTTGCATAAACAGTCCTTATCATCACTGTTTACTTGCAAAATTGGTCCCTCTGCTGTTAACTTTAACCATGAAATGGTTAAATATTTTGTAATGACCATTTTACCCTTTTCTTTAATAACATTATGGTCCTTCAAGTTTGTAGTTTATTTTAGTTTTGGTCCTTCAAGTAAATTTTTTTATTTAACTCTATTTTACTTATTATTATTGTTATTATTATTATTATGATTATTATTATTATTATGATTATAACAATTATTATTATTATTATTATTATTATTATTATTATTAATTTAACTTTTTACATATTAATTTATTTTTTATTAAGTTTTTTTATTTTAATTCATTTTTAATTTAAATTACAAATTATTTATTTCTTTTATTATAAACAATTGTATCACAATAGAATCCATTTTATTTTTTATTTTTTCTGAATGAAAAAAATACAAACATTTTATATTGTAGTTTTCCAAACCAAAAAATTTTGAACCTTAAACTTCTATTAGTTTTTTCAACCAAAAAAAGTTACAAACCATTCTTGTTTTCAGTTCTTTCTTTTTCTAAACGTTAAAAATATGAAAATCAATCCGTTTTTTTTTTATTTTTTATTTTTTGGCACCAAAACCCATTCTTGTTTTCAGTTCTTTCTTTTTTCGTTCGGAGAGAACAATAAAAGGGAATGGTTTCGTTCGATAAACTAGAAAAATAAAATAATTTTTTTGTTTGGAAAACAAAAAATCAGAATTATTCGTAGTTTTTCGTTTGCAAAAACTAATAACAGTTTGTATTTTTTTCGCTTCCCAAATACAATTTAGAAATGGTTGAATTTTTTTGTGCAAAAAAATAAAAAACGGATTGGTTTTCATATTTTTTACGTTTAGAAAATGAAAAAACTTAAAACAAGAATGGTTTGCAACTTTTTTTTCGTTTGAAAAAACTAATAAAAGTTTAAGGTTCAAAATTTTTTGGTTTGGAAAACTACAATATAAAATGTTTGTATTTTTTTTCATTCGGTAAAACTAAAAAAGAAAATGGATTCTACTTTGATACAATTGTTTATAATAAAAGAAATAAATAAGTTTGTAATTTGAATTATAAAATATATTAAAATAAAAAAACTTAATAAACAAATAAATTAATATGTAAAAAGTTCATTTAATAATAATAATAATAATAATAATAATAATAATAATAATAATAATAATAATAATAATAATTATTATTATTATTATTATTATTATTATTATTATTATTATTATTATTATTATAGTTATACTAATAATAAGGATAATAAGTAAAAATAGAGTGAGGGACCAAAATTAAAATGAACAACAAACTTGAAGGACCAAAATGTTATTAAAGAAAAGGGTAAAATGGTCATTATAAAATATTTAACCATTTCATGGTTAAAGTTAACAGCAGAGGGACTAATTTTGCAAGTATACAGTGAAGATAAGGACCGTTTATGCAAAATTGAAACTACAGGGACCGTATCCAAAGTTTTATGTAAACCACAGGGATCATTTCTGTAATTTACTCTAAAATTAATTTGTCATCGTTTTTTAATCGGTAACTTATGAAGTTAAGTTTTGTAAACACGTACAACATGATTTAACATTATTTTTGTGTTTTTGACCTTCAAACACCGTAAAAAATTAAAAATTGTTTTTGCATAACATGGTTTCCAAAATCTTCTATATGTAGTTGTAAATCATTCATAAACACTCATAAAGAGATAAAATGGTAAATGTATGAAACAAGCTACATGAATTAAAAAGAAAAAAATATTATTAATTAGATGCTTGTAATTAATTTACTCGTTATCAATTATTTGTATTATGGTTTAAATAAAAGTCGATCAGAATGAAAGTGAATAATAAAGGATATTTGACTGACGGTCAACCAAAGTGTAGGCTGGACGTCCATGTGGATTGCCTGTATTAATCCTGCTTTCAAGTTTCAACGATATTAAATCACACTTCCTACCCTAATCAATCTAATACTGTATATTTATTCTAATATATATTGGTTTTAATATTAAATATTAATTAATCGAAGAAAAATCCATAATACCTGTGGCCTGCGTGCTTCCATATTTCCTTCGATCTTTGTGAAGTTTTGTTTAATAGGCAATATTTTATGTCTGTATCTAGAACGTACGTCCCCATCCTTTTAAACTTGATATATATTTAGATTTATTATTGTAAAAACAATCTTTATATATAATTAAATAAAGAAACTATAGAGTTGGCTTCTTTTTTCGTTAAGTTTATTAATATTTTTTGTCTAAAAAATCCTTCAACCAGCCAAAAATCATTAAACCGTTTATCATAAAAACAATCCCTACAAAAATATTTTTATGATTAGGAGTTTTACTTATCTAATATTAGAAGTAAAAAGAACTCTATAACTTTTTACGAATGAAAAAAAGGTTAATATTGAAAAAACCCTATAAACTTTTCTCATTTTCACAATTAAGTCCCTAAACTTTTTTTTTCCAATTGTTTAAGTCCCTAAACTTTTTTTGTATTATTCAAAAGTATATATTTTTGACCGGCTACCGGATGAGTAGGTAAAACAAAAAACAAAAAGTTTAGGGACTTAATCGCTAAAACATGTAAAGATAGTGAGTTTTTGGAATAAGACAAAAATAGTTAAGGGACTTAAACAATCAGAAAAAAAAATTTAGGGACTTAATCAGATAACTAAGGAAAGTTTATGGGGTTTTTTCAATATTAACCCAAAAAAACAAAAAGGTATTTGTATATCATTTTCACTTTTTCAGGATGGAATAGATGACCAAACTACTACATATAAATGAGAAAAGTTATCATATTGTCTAATAATATAAATATATCTAGAGACTTAATCAACACAACAAAAATAATTTTGGGACTTTCTCCACTTCAATAAAAATTTCATGGATCTTTTCACATCTCTAACGACATGCTAAAAACTTGTTTAGTTGATGAAGTTTTTGTTTTAAGAAAACTAAGATGAGTGATTATAAAATAATAAAAATAGGTTAGGTTATAGAAAAGTAAGAGAGAGAAATAGAGTATTATAAAAAATATAGGGTAGGTAATAGAAAAGTAAGAGAGAAAATATGAAAAGTGGTAGTTTAAAAAGTGAAATTAAAATTTATGAAATTATTGTTAAGTAAACAAGTTTTCATTTTCATTAAAAAGTGAGATGAAAATTTTGAAAATTTTCATAAACTAAACGCACCCTAAGTATCTTGTATTGTTTTAACTTCTAAGAATTCCCTCCAAACAAAGCGTTGTGTGGAAAGAACCACAGGAGAGATTGTTGTAAAATGATGTTCTTTTTGTCATTGTTGAAATAAGATGCAAGAGATTCAAATTAAAAACATTGGTGGTTAATTATGGTGATTATTAAATGAAACTCGTGGAAACATAATTTCTTTTGTAAAAAACAAATAAAATATCCTCTTAAAGGATAACAATATCGTTTTGTATCTATATAAGCAACATAATTTTGTTTAAATTTAATATAGTTGCTTTATATACAAACCTTAATCACTTTTAAATAAGTGAATATGAACATGGAGTTGACGAGATTGAAGACAAGACAATTGTTACTAAAAAAAGCAGACTTTAAATGAAAATGTTATTAATAAAACAACCACATGCATTTTCTTATGGAATTTAACAAAATTAAAGATGCATCTACGCATCTAGCCATCGACTCAAATATGTTGGTGGCTTATCATATTGCAATATAAAAGGCACACAAGGTGAAAAAACCAGGAGTTATTATTATTATTATTATTATTATTATTATTATACATATCAATAGTATTTGATAACATATAGAAATTAAATTAATACTTATTCATTCAAGATTTATAATTTTAAAAGTTGATCGATGACTCTACATGGTTTCAAATATCTTATACAACAAGTTTATAACGATTAATACCTGTACATATGAGGTGTTGTTTGTTACCTCTTAACAAAATCATTAAAAAACTCATTTTAAATTTGAATGAAACTCTAATAATTCATCAAAAAGCAAATAAACAAACTCTTAGGAGACGTTTGGCTTGCGTGATGAATTTTAAAGTAATTGGAATTTATTTACAGTGCATCTTGAAATTTGGGCTACAAAAACAATGAACAAAAATGTGTTTAGATTCCATCAAAATCTATGGCTGAAAGTATCTACCCATCCTGGCTATTTGATGTCTTAATGGTTATATACCAAAACTAAGAACTAATAGACAATTAGGCAAGTGTACATATCGTTTACTAGCATATAAATATGTCGTCAGAACTTTGTTGCTTTTCCTTTCTTGTCGTGTGAAAGGGGGAAAACTCTCCGAATTGGCAACAACGGCTTTAACTAACCTAAAAACACGAATATAGCGTAAATATATGCGACATAAATGTGTTTTAGATAAAAACCGGAAAAACTAGAGGTAAAAGTGATGCAAATATATATCCGAAATGCGTTGCATCACTATTTGTAAATAAATTTTGATTCTTAACATTTCACACAACATATACCATTAGCTAGTATTAGATGTCATTTTATGCCTCCACCAACCAACCACTATGCACTATAAATTAAATTTCTTAAAATTGCATTCCACGAGCCAAACATCTCCTCAGACTTTGACAATCAATTAAAACGAAGAGAAATTGTATCGAACTGATTAAACTAGTTATTAAAATAATAATCTTGAAATTAAGGTTTTATAAATTTCGAGATTTTATACAGTCGAACTTTCTGTAAGCCTTCATAGTCTGGTATGAAAAAGATGATAAAGTTGGAGGCAACAGAGGATGATGAAGAAAGACGTCATACATATCGACCAAGTTAATTAATAGGTCACATGTGGTTGTGTGGGGATTTAACATAATGAAAATGGCATTTTTATGGATTAGATAAAACTTACTGGTTTATTATATATTTATTTTCAAGTAAAAAACATACAAGAATAATATAATTAAAATATTGCATTTATTCTTTAATGCGCAGACCGGAGACACTTAATAATTTACGCAGAAGAACAACAAAATAATTACTAAATCTAATAATTTTTAAACTTTACTCAGAAATCATTGTTTCTATACTACATAAAACTAACAATAAAAAACAATAATAACAATATTATATTTGAAATTTAATATGTTAACGATACACATATTTAACTTATATTGATCGTTTGATATATATGGATTAGAGGTTACATGTGATTTTGTATACTCAATTAATTCTTAAATATGTCACCATCATATTTTTAAAAATATTTGTTATACATGAAAACTAATCATTTCCTAGTGGGATTTTTATGTAAAAACCCATAAATTTTTTTTTCCCGATTAAGTCCATTAACCATTTATTTATTGTCTCATAAATTCTCTAACTAACTAAAACTCATTAAATTGATATTTTTCTATTTTTTTGGACATTTAACTGGTTATAACTTATAGCTAAGTAAAAATCTTACATGTAAAATAAAGAAAAAATTATAAAGATATCGTTTTTGAAAACTTTTTTCATTTAACCAGTTCTAACCATGTAAAAGTGCTAAGTGACATATATTTTAAACAAAATAACCGGTCTTAGGTTCTACAAGATATTTTATGCTACACATTTCATTAGATTTTTGGAAGCAGGATGATGTTGTGTCTAAGTTTTACATAGATGTCACGTAATATTTTTATTTGGTTATAACCAGTTAAATGTTAAAAAGAATTATAAAACCTCCTTTTGATGAGTTCTAGCTTATTAAGGAATTATGAGACAAAAAAATGTTTAATGAGACATAAAAAATGATTAAGAGATGTAATCGATGAAAGAAGAAAAATTCAGAGTTAGAAATCCCAAAAAAAAAAAAAATGATAATATAAGTCTTCTTTGGAAATTATTGTAATTTACTCTTTCTCAATTATTAGTATTTTATAATTCGAATGAAATGCGGAATTAATGTGAAACTAAATGTCATTAAATATATTTGACGGTCAACCAAGACTCTGTGGTCCAAGCTGTACGGTGGATATCCATGTGGATTTGCCTGTATTAAACTATTAATCCCCCTGTAAAGAAATAATGCCATTAATCTATTTGTAGTTTCGTAATTCGTACCATCATCAAGAGTTTTAGACAGGGAGACACCAGTGTTATATTAGGTTAATTATAAAAAATTAAATTACTCTGTTAATCCTTTAAGTTTATCAATTATGACTGGTTCATCTAAATTCTATAGGTTTATTAATCAACATCTAAGAAATAATTAATGTTCTTATTAATGATGCTCGTATTTGGTTTTCTAGTATAATACTTCAATAGAGAAACCCATTTCTCGGATAAAATAGGGTCCAAAATACTTTTTTTAAAGCTTTTATACGAAGAGTTCTAGTTCTTGATTACAGTTATACACGGAAAAGAAGATTCTCGGATCCTACTTCATGTGAAAAACATTGTGTTTACCAAATCAAACTATGACTGAAAAGCTCTCATGTGTTAACTGAAATAACCAATTGCTCGGTTCTCGTATCATCTGAATAAGTTGTTCTCGGAAAAATTGTATCTCAATTCTCAAAAAATAGCAATATCATCCAAACAAATTATTAAGAGATGTCTTATTTCTTTCAGTCGTGAAACTTTTGAGTGCATATTGGCAACAAACATTGTTTTTAACATGTTTGAAGGAGTATAAACAAGTCCAAACATAAGCTAAGAGTTAAAGAGGGCTTATAAAGCAGTAGAATGTATGATCTTGAAATTGTCCAAGAAAGTAATTATTAAATCCGAAATTATTCAAAGGAGATAGGCAGATAGCTCGAGAACTAAACATTATTTGATATAAATAAATACTGTAAGTAACAGCATTGCTGCATATGACACATTTTCTTGTTTTTTAATCCCTTGGCCCTCTTACTTGATGTTTATTGATTAGTTGACTGTTAAACATGATGAAACTAGTATGATACATTTAATGTGAATTATTTTGCTATACATTTGACATGTTGTGTATATGACCACTTTGAAGACTTAATTGCAGCTTGATACAAGTTTGATTGTAATTACATAAGAATTGTAGTGAATGGAAAAGTGGTTTTCATTTTTTGTAACCATCATTGTTTAAAAAAAATTTTTTAACCTAGACCATTATTATATTCTCTACAATTTCACATATTAAACGCTCCTAAAAGTAGTTTTTATGGGGACTATTTACTCTAGCATGTAGACAAAGAGAACACGTAAATATGTAATACTTTGCATAAGTCAAATCTAAGCCATTCATATGTGGGAAGTGATTTGCATGTAACAAAGTTTTGACATACACAATAATTTCATATAAAATGATTATCTTAGGTTCTTACCTTTACTAACACTTTTATCATTATTATATTTTAACCCCTAAAAGTAATGATAAAATAGTTTTTTCATATGAAATTGTTGTGTATGACAAATTTTTATTGTGTCATATATATACACACATGAAGTTTGTTTCATATTTTCTTATTAGTAACTCATGTATGTCCATATGTGCATTTTTTTTTTTTACTTGTACGGCATGCTTCAAACTTTGTTTTTAAGGTTATACTTTCTTTATTAACTTATCTAAGCATGCATTTGCTAACTTACGTCGTTTTCAGCATTTTTTAACAACAAACCGACACTAATCCTTTTGAAACTTCAATAACTTAATTGGAAAGCTCGATCGTTTTAACCATTAAGTATATGATCCTTTAAAAGGCACACTTTTAAAGCTTGTCATCATCAATGTCATTTCAATATTGAAAGATAGATAGACATATACACTCTTTGTTCTAGACTGATTGATTACTTCTGATTTATGTATATATAGAGCCAACTGATGATCGATGTGGATAAACTCGTAATTTGTTATATATGCAAAGAGGTTAAAGATTTATCGAATGTTTATTTGGATATATATATATGCTTGTAATTAGGTCTTCAAATTAAAACAATATTTTTGAAGTGTCGTTTTGTTAAATGATCGAAACGACAAAAATAACGAAAAAAGAAAGATAGATAGATATATGTTGGGTTGATGTTAAATAGTAGTAATGAATAATGATGGAGTTGAGGAATTGAAAGGAACAAGAAATGGTGGAAGGTCCACCACAATAAGAATGCCGTATGATTGCATTTGCACCACCACCGTCCTCCTCCCTCCGCCATTATCATGCCCACCAACTGCATGCCCTTTAATTAATTTTCTCCATTTTATTACCATAATTTAAGGATTTAATTTATTTTTACACATGTATACACTTCAATTCCATCTCCTAAATCTATCTATATATGTATTATATCCTTTTTTAGATTTTGATTCAATTCCTCTCCCCCTGCCATTCAAAAAACGTAAAAGAAAATTATAGATACAAAAGAATATACTATAAAATAATTGTATCATATAACCCAAAAATAAGAAATAAAAAATTTGATACATGTCAATATATTTCAAGAAAATATTTATTAGTTACAAACTACACACGACCATAAACATATTAATTACCTCATTCAATTTTTAATCAGATTTCATATGTTAGAGAAACGAATTAAAGAATGTGTTCAAGAAATCACATATTAGATTACTCATTCAAGAAATCTTCATTTGCGAAACGCACTTTAATTATTTTATTTGAAAATTTTCCACTCTCTTTTATGATACCAGTACTACCAGGGTACAAATGGATGATACGTAGATAGTAGATATCCATGATTTTTTCATTTTAAGAAAAAAGAAAATTGTCTTATCTCCTTTTCATGCATAAACTTTAATTTAATAAGGTTTTTTTCTCGCTTGCTAGGTCAGTTTGTAAATGACAAACTTTATTATTATGGTTGGTACCCCTTAAGAAGTGACATCTTCACACATATTTGGTAACAAGTTTTTGAGAGCTTTTAGGAACATTATCTTTTGATTTTTAAAAATTAAAACTCAAAAGTTCCGTTTAATTGATAGTAGCTTGAGCTTTGGATTTGAAAATTAAAGTTCTTAAAAACTTTTCCACGAAAAGCTACTTGAAGTATTTTTCAAAACGAGCTTGAGCTTTTGGTATAACAAATGTAGTTTTTTACCCTCATAATGTTTATAAACTACGACTTTAGAATTAATATTGACGTCCTTTTATGTCATTAGATACCAAAAACTACAACTAGCTTTACCAAACACATTTACAAAAACTAAAAACTCCAACTCTTTCAAAAAGTTACAGCTCTTAAAAAGCTCTAGGCTCCAGGCCTCCAGCTACTGTGTTTTTGGCAAGTAGCTTTTAGGAATTTCAACTTTTGATTTTTGAAAACTTAAGCTCAAAAACGTCAACTTTTTCAAAAAGCTACAGCTCCCAAAAGTTTCAGTTCATAGTTTCAGTCCGAAACTACAACTAGTTGTACTAAACATACCCTTAAAACTCCATCTTACAGCTACAACTCGAAACTACAATTATTTGTTCCAAACATATCCTTGATGTGATATTATTTTAATCATTTTATTTATTTGACAATTTTTTATGTTTTTCATTTGGTTGTTGTTATTATTGTTGTTGTGTTGTTATTATTATTTTAAAATAATCATATTTTTAAATAAATTTAATTGCACCGGATAAAAGAAACAATCTATATCTAAAAGAACCTAAATTTCAACATAGTTTTTAATAACTTTTGTCTGTTAAAATATTTAGAAAAAGGTTTATAAATTGTTTTAGGTCGACATAAAAAATGAGAGTGATTGTTTTATGTGTTTGAGAAAATGTTTAAAATATTATAAAAACAAACCAAACATGACTAATTCAACATGTTTAAAAAATTTTTATTTAAAGTTTAGATGTTAAGTCTTAAAATACTGAATAAATGTCAACTAAATGTTTAGTCTTCACGGAAGTCTTATTAGAATTCGTTATACCAATTGATCTCGTAATTTAACATTGATCATTTCTTTTTAATAAATCATTATTGTTCAAAGCGAATTCTAGATTAGATGTGGTCTTCTTTTTTGTTCATGTTGGTCAATATCCAGTTTAGGATTTAAAGATGTTCATTTTCTGTATGTGTGTTTGATTGATTCTTGCCCATTAATATTGAATTTCAACTTCATTTGTGCAGATGAAATCGATTTCATTTTCTGTTCACGAGTACTATTTTTAGGTTTCATTTTGTGTTTCAATTTCATTTATTTAGATTTATTTTAGATTCTGAACATGATCAATCACAACAGGAAGTTTATCTAAACAATGTTAGAGTTTTTTTTAACATAAAATCATTTTTAGAAAATAATAATCAATTTTAAAATACTTGTGATGATCCCGGGGATATACAAGGTTTTAATGTTGGGTCACATGTGTCACCCTTGAACAGCATGCCTTATGACCAATCAACGTTAATGTACACGAACATCAAAACTATTCTTGGTGGGATCATGCTTTACACTTAAAAAATGATATAAAGAATGTAGTTTGTTTGAATTTTTTATTTTTTGGATCATATTTATAAAACATTTACTTAGGAGTCACTATATCAATGACTTTAAAATAGATTGATATAGTAATATATATGATAACTATAAAAAAGATGTTTTGTTTATTTTGCATATATAAATAAAAATATAAACCTACATTGTAATATGATAAAAAAAAAAACATTTGAAGAATATGTAATTATCATCACCATCATTATGACCACTTCTACCACAACTATAGGTTTACACCCAACATTACCACCGGTAGGATGTGTCGGATATGAAATAGGATAGGATAGTATGGGTCATGGTGGGTGGGTGTGGTGTGGTGAGATAGGTTAGGGTGGGTGGAGGGTAAGATAAGTTTGGGTGAGTAAGAGTAAGACACGGTAGATGATGTAATGTAAGTAGCATAAGTTAGGGTGATATAATGGGAAACGTAAGGGTAGGATATGTAGGGTAAGATCAGATAATGAAAATAAGGTGAGATGTGTAATGAGTCAATGAGATGGGCAGGTGTCATGACTTTTATAACCGACCGGCCGTCAAACCGGCCATCTAACAATTTCAAAAACCAGACTAGTTCGACCGGTCCCAAACACCCAATGACGTCATATATAATTTAAATTTATAAATCATAAAAATATAGAAAATTATAAAAAAATGTTTATTATCGATATATCAATTGCTAGGATATATCAATTGCTAGGTCATATAAAATGTCAAATATTGAAAACAAATAACATCAAACAAATCATCCAAATCAAGTTCAAGGCAAAAATATTTTTAAGATATATACACAAACACACATATTGTGAAATCTGGTTTTTTCTCAGTTTCCAGTTTACCAGTTGGCAGGTTTTGATTAAGACGGTTTTTATTGCACCAACTAAACCGATTTTCAAAACAGTGGCAAATGATGGATGGGTATAAAATGGGTAAGTTAAGGACAAGACTTGTTGACAATGACATACGATGAAAAGAAATTTTAAACTCAGAAAAAATGATGGATATGAGGATACTCATACGATCATACAAGTGGTTTTCATATTCATACATTGCCAATACCTAAAAAAAATGTATGTTTATAACTTTATATCATCAAACACTCTCCCAATCCAAATGCCTCCTTAACGTTTAGGGGTCTTAAAGATCCTATTAATAAATTTATTGGATCCTAAAATGTATATGTTCAAACTTTAAGTCTCTTAAATATTAGTTTGAAAATATGATCCTTAAAATACATTTCATTTTTATGTTATGTAATTATTCTTGAAGAAAGGACCAATAAACAACACCACCATCAAATTTATGCACGCGTTCTTGGCTTTGCCTAAGATAGAGCCTAGACCTAAAGTTATGCGAAATAACAAAGGAAAATTATCAACAAACCTAATATTAAATACAAAAATTTAAAAAATATATATCGTGAAAATTTTTAAGTCAAAATTGATAACATAAAAAATTATTTTTGTCAAAAACAATATGAAATTCAATTTTTAGACCACAAAAGAATAAGTAAGTGATGTTTTTAATGAAAAAAGAATTATATATTATGTTACATTATTTTTATTGTCAAAATTTATATATTATGTTACATTTCTTGACAATTTGCCCAACTAACTAGATATGTGTTTAGTTGATGAGTTTTATATCACGGAATAGATATATCTTTCAGAATTCAGAATTTAAGACCACCCCTGAAATCTTAGACGTGATTTCAGATTTCAGGCGTTGGTGTTGTTCGTTTTTTAAAAGGTATAATGTCTAAGTCATATATGAAATTTAAAGATGACCTTAAAGTCTGAAGTCTGAAATCTGAAATCACGTCTAAAAATTAAGAAGTGGTAATAAAATCTAAACTCCAAAAATCTAAGACTATTAATTAAATTTTATATTTTAAATTATTTATTATTTATATTTAATTAAGTAAATTGAATAAATATTTTCATTTAATTTAATTAAATAATTATTTTTTATTTATTTAAACTGAATTTAATATTTTAACCAAATAAAATTGATTTAATTTTGTAAGAAAATATTTTAGACCTTAATTTCATATTTCAAACAGGAATTCACCTATTAACTTTTAGACATAACTTTAAAGGTCTTAAGATCTTAAGTCAGAAATGTAACCAATAGTCTAAAATAACTTAGAATCTAAATTTTAATATTTAAGATAAATTAGATCTGAAATTATAAAAAAACTGGACCGATCACTTCTTAAATTTCAAATGAGATTTCTAACTTTAGACATTTAATATTTTTAAAAAACAACATCATCTAAAATTTCCCACCCATCCAAAATAAAAAGTATAATCAATTTGAAATTTTCGGTCATAGTTGTAATAAAATCTTATAGCTCTGCTACCAAATTATTTGACTTTTGTTATACGTAATTTTTCTAGATACACGTAACAGCCCATAATGAAGATATTACGTCTAAAAACATTCATATGTATTTTGACTTCTGTTATTTTTTTTGTTATGTTTCATATAAGCAATTTTTTAGACCTTTTCATCAACTACGCATTTGAAAACTACTAAAACATAACAAAAGATAAATCACGACATTATACTTTTTGAAACGTAATAGGTCTATATTAAAAAAAATAATTGGTTCTGAAATTTTTGTTAGTAGTTGTATTTGAAAAATATAAAAAAATAAAAATAAAAATGACACACTAATAAAAAAACCAGAGTGGAACATAGGAGTAATTATGATTAATTTGTAATTTTATTTCTAAAACTACTTCCATAGTATGTTGCATTGTTAAATAGACATTATTTTTCTATATTGGTCAAACCCATTTAAGAAATAGTATGTTGCATTTTTAAAAAGACATTTTCTTCTATCTCGTCCTGGGCATGAAAATAGACAGGCCCTGTCTATAAGAGTTTATTGACAATACAAGTTATTTCAAGTAGTTTTTTTAAGGGTTTTTGTTTTTTTCATTTATTAGGCTGAAAAATTAAAAAATACACATGTGGGACTAATATATATTACTTATCAATCTGAAAAAACAATGCACGACGCCCTTGGCAATAGCTCATGTGCCCCCCACCTCTCACGGCCGGCCTTATAGATAAACATTAGCTAGATCTTATTTAAAAAACTATAAGTTTAAACTTCGTTTCGCAAGCTGGACACCGAGCACAACCATAATACAATGTCTAGTGAGGGTTAGGTTGAACCTTTGGGAGTTTATAGGGACAATGGTGATGTACTAAAAATAGAAACCTAACCATCATCACCTGTCCCCCTGTGGCCTATGGGCGATGGGAGAAGTATCCAAGACTTGAGACCCTTTCTTTATTAACCTGATAAAATAAAACAGATGTATGGTATTCCTATCTTTCTCTGATTCTGTTATCAAAATCATCAATCATCATCGAAACCCTAAATTCCTTAACCCCTATTCTATTCTATTCTCTTCTATCCATCAACCAAATCCCAATTTTGATGCCTTGATTCCCTCCATGCAATGCATCTTCCTTCCTTCACGTTCACATATTCATTTCATCTGTATATTTTATGTTATTCCAAGTCAAAACCTAATAACCTTAACTGGCTGTTTCCTCATAACTTGTATATATAATTTCTTTTTCCTATAACAAATCATTATCTGATTATCATTATTTCAAGATATGATAAATTTATTAACCTTCTTTTTTCTTCTTATCGTTTGATTTCTTAGAAGGTTAATTAATTAATTACTTTAATCCGGTTGTAACAAATTGATCATCAAATGATAAAGCACAAATTTAGTTCATTAGATCCTTAATTAATGGATTATTAATTCGTAACAGCAATGTTATCAAAAATTGATTATTGCAAATTCAAGCAAAATAAGGATCCAGACATCATCTCAAACACCATGCTTTATTAAAGTTAACTATTTGATAATTGATATCACAATCACAATCACAATCACTTTCACTCTACACATCACATCTATACACTCCTGATAATCTAAGTTGAAATTAAATGGGTAACAAGTTATTTGCAGAAAACCTTCTTTTTCCTAACTTCAATTATTTTCTTACAACTAATGATCCGATTATGTTCGTTAAAAATGTACTAATCAGCTTGGAAATTGATGGGTTTTAACCTAATTAGTATTGAATTTGGATAGGAGTGACCATCGTATCCCTACTCGACAGGCTGGCACACTCTAATCATCTAAACCTAAAAGAATTAATATCAGAATTACTGTTTATATCAGAAACGAATAGAAGACAACCAAATAATGCAATTTGGATACCATTCTAAAACTAAAAATCGGAATTTCCATGTGCAAAGGTCAATGTCGACCAATTTATAACTATTCAAACATTTTTTCTTTCAACCAAATCGCTATTGCCCAACTAATGGGATTAGATGGAAGTCAATTCGAACATTAATTCGGTTCATTAATGCCAGAGAATTTAAAGCCCCATCCAGACTTACAATTTTAAGCTGTGGGTGATTTGATATTTAATGTATAAGGCAGATAGCAAGGCAAGGGATTGACATGTAATATCACGGAAACTAACCGGAAGTTCTGTCGCCACCGAAACCAGAATTTAAGTACCCGGTGCCATTGAGATGACTGACATCTCCCCACGACTTGATGATCCATTCATCAGGTTCCGATAAGTGTAATACATTAACTGAAACATTCAGGATCCTTCCTGCTCGGTGTCCCTTTCCTGTGGAAGCTCGCTGGTGAAGGGCTCTGATTACACCACCATGAGTCACCACCACAACTCGCTCTCCTGTGAAAAGTTGCATCATGGTGTAATGGTTAATGATATCCATTTTTGTATAGTTGCAACTATGATTAACCAAAGCTGCATCTTGTAAAACACAGTTTTCACATGCTACAACTATTTCATGCAATATTTGAGCCGTCAATGAAGAAAATTTGTTCATGACTGCAGGCCAATTACTCCCTTGTGATCTAATTAGGAATGTAGTACCTCGGTGTTTACTGCCAATTGTTTGCACTGAAGCTGTGCAGCGTTTGTAGAGTTGATCCAGACTTTCACCGCCACCCTATATAAACAATAAACATGCAAATGACTTCTTTTTCTTTATTTTGTCAAGCAAATTAATTAAGAAAAGATAGTTTTAAGCATAATCGGTAACTCTGTTTCTTCAATAGACATCAGTCATTACTAATGTAAAGCAAATTAATCAAGGAAAATAATTTCTTCTAAACCAAGTTTTTTAAACCAGTCTAGCTGCTAAATGTAAAGCAGCCATGAAGCCGGTGCCAATATAACATAAAATCAACTTTTAGTAAACAGTAACCATGTTAGAAACAAGAAACTTGCTGATGAGACATCGAAGAATTATCAGGTACACGCTAACTTTCGTTTTGTGAAGCAACAGGCAGTCTCCATCTACTTACTGGAATTTCAACATCGGTTCCACGGGACTGTAGAGCTTCGTATGCCTTTGTTTTGATTTTTGGTGCTTCACCATATACAACACCTTGAAGATCACCTAAATGTCTCTCTCGTAGGTTTGGATCTTGAATCACCTGACATTCAGGCATGACAAGTTCAGAAATATTGCTAAATTCTTTAAGCTATATTCGTGCATCAAGAGTAGTCCTAAATCCATGCTTCTCTCTCACAACTAGGTTAATTTAAGCATTATAACTATTCACATCTCAAATTCCTAGTGGCTTATAGTAAGCTATGTAACCAAATGGATCAACCATGCATTTACTTATATTGATATTTAAAAAGTCTATTCAATAGATACTGTTTGCATCTATACTCACTTCGATTTAAAAAAGCGGCTAACCAAATTACAGAGTTACATATAATTTGCCAACAAGATTTTAGGTATGACATCACTTGCTAAGTAGAAGCATACAGTCACATATACCATCGTACCATGCTTGGCCATTTAACTAACTTCCATGGAAAGAAAGGCTTCCTTTTACATGAGATATTGAGATGTAATAATACTGTTTTTCAAAATATAATATCCTTTCTACTGTATCTACCTTAGGGGTCATAAAATAAGAAAGGATTCTTTGTGTTTCCTCCATCTCCAGTTCTCCACCTCTATTCTCCATTTTCCAGATCATGCGCCTCATTCTACGGGTACATCTTTCCAATATTTGGAGGTGTGAAAATGGATGAAAACGTATATCACGAATGAAAAGACTGACTTGTTTATTAGTTTTTGAAACCTATCCTACCATAAATTTCATCCTCACATGTAAGGTAAATCATCACATATCAACTAATAATTGGTCATTAGAATCATACCTGAAGCCCTCCGCATCTGTTTGCTATTGTCTCAGCAGTTTCAAGTGCTCTTTTCAGGTCAGAAGAATATATGGCAGAAATTTTGGACTCTCTTGATAATCTTTCGGCCACCTCCAATAAGATAATACATTTTTGGGTTACTGAAGTTACTGATTTTAGAAAACAAAAGGAGAAAGTAAAAATATTCTGTAGATAACTAGATATAGTAACGAAATGATGCAAAGAGGTGCAAGTTCTAGGGCTGAAATCGAGTTGAGTCAAGCTCGAGCTCGACTCGATTCGTTTTGGGTAGGCTCGAGCTCGGCTCGATAGCTCGACGAGCTTTCAATATGTAGGGCTCGAGGCTCGGCTCGAGAAGTACTCGAATTAGGCTCGAGCTCAGCTCGAAAAGCTCGAATTTCTTTAAATAATTTTTGAGTTCATTTCTTTAGCATGTAACTCGAGCTCGAACTCCATAAAATCTTCGGTCGACACTTAAAAAGCTCGACTCGATATGTATATATATATATATATATATATATATATATATATATATATATATATATATAAGGCTTGATACTCAAGTTACTTAATAAGCTTGACATTAATATATACATATATAGAAGGCTCAAAAAGCTCAAAAAAACTTGAGCCGAGGCATTTAAGAGCTCGAACTTGGCTCATTAACTTTTTCGAGCTCGAGTTTTGGGCTCGGGCTTGAGATCGAGCTCAATAAAAGCTCGAGTTGCTCGATAAAAACTCAGCTCGTTTGCAGCCCTAGGTGCAACACATGCACCTTTGATACCGAAGACTATCTAAACCTAGCAATTATGCATCCAACCAACAAAGTAACACACAATTGCTCTAGCATCTTCTAGAAAAAGACAGATGTACTTACTGAAACTGCTTGCTTTCTTCCAACATCATTCAGGTCAATATCTAAATGTCCCTGGTCAACATGAAGGATATAAATTCTTAGAAAAGTCATGAAGCTCATAGGGGTGCAATATCTTGACATGAGAAAGATATTTCAAACTAACGTGGCGTTTGGTTCATGAAATTGAATTCGATGGAATTGGAATTTCATTATAGTTCGTTTAGAATTTTTGATAACTAAGACAAATGGTTAACTTTTTTGTATATTTTCTTTGTTTATAGGAATTTGACTTTCCTTCCAATTCATACATGAATTAAATTCCAACCTATATATGAATTAGATTCCAATCTATATCCCTAACTAATACTAAAATCATACTTTTACCCTCACCATCAACCATATTAATAACTAAAATTCCAATTCCAATTCCTTCGAATTACATTCCGTGAACCAAACGCCACCTAAGTGAAATTCAAGGAAACAGAAAGCAAGCAACCAACATGCAATCTGAACAGTCATTAGTCATTACTATCAAGTATCAAGACATACTGAACATTTCAACCACATTATTCCCATCAGATTTGAAGCATTCACTATAAAGTTCCCAGATGTGCAAGCGGACACGAAGTTCTTGCTGACCACCTCTTGGATTTTTGAGGGGTTTCTAAAATGAATATTAAATGTTTGATGAATTGCTTGTGAAAATCAACAAAATTGGTTCTGAGCTCCCATGAATTTTACACTTGTGTTTGAAACCTGTGACTTTCGGATTAACTTGATCCTTGAGGAATTTATTTCCCGACTTCTGTGATCTTCTTAACCCATCTATTTGCTTTCGATATTTTTAGATTAAACATTAGATAGTCTATGACAATGCCATAACAATCATTTGACTTACTTAACTCCTGTTAACCATTAAAAATGGGTGTATTAGGCAAGCTTCCTCAATCACTGGCTTGGTGGCTCCTACCATGTGAGACATTTGATAAGCATAGTAAATCAACCAATTTGTTATTGAAGTCCTCAACCGACATTGGCAAATGTTATGATAATCGAAGGGGTTGCCGGACACAAATGCTATTTCAGGGAACAAGTTGTATGATAGTTGAGATGTGCATCTTGTATAAAAATTTGTTGTCAATTAATCAATTATCCACAGTGATATACTTGAATAGGAAACAAAGTGAGTAATAGGAATAATGCTAACTGAAATGGAATAATGAAAGATTAAAAGGAACTAAATGGATATATATTAATCAACATTGAAAGGAAATCAGAGAAGATCCAAAGAACTATGGAATCCTCCTGCCTAAATTCAGAAGAGAATGAATTCTCTCTGCCCAAGCTAAAGAGCCGATCTAACAAACAATTTCACACACACCCTCTCTCTGCCTCCCTTTCTCTATATATAACACTAACCTAGGGCCTGTTGGGCTGGTTATCAACACAATATCATATTCTCCATCAATGAGCATATAATATGAGTGGTATATTAACCAATTTGACGTTCAACCCATCAACTGACACTAGCTGAATATTATGAGTAACGAAAGGGCTGTGAGACAACAGTGGGTTTTTCATGGAAACAAGTTGTATGACCCTGATCTTGTAAGATGTTACTTGGATATTTGTTAGACTTGTGTTATCTCTAGTGAAATACTTGTAAGGCAACAATGGTAATTCTATAAGTAGGCAATGACAATAATCCATAATTAAAACAGGTAACAATATTATATATTTATATCCACTTCTCTATTTAAAATATGATATATTATTTAGCATGCTTAATCAATATATATCAATAAAAGAAAACCTTTCATGCCACGTGTCATTTTCTCATCCCTCTAAATTTTTGATTTCCCGCTTTTTTCCATAATGAGATTTCTAATTTTATCAATTCATTATTAAGAAAATTTATGGAATCTAAGTTAAATACTTTCATATTTAACCCATACAGTTAAAAAAGTAAATATTTTAAATATTCTAATTTTAATCTAAATTTATTTTTACACAAAAAAGTTCATATTTTGATTTCTAATATTTAATTAAAACATACAATTTTTTTTTATCTTATATGATATTTTTTTGGTATAAAACATACATAACTATACGTGAAATATTTTAATTAAAGGCTACTGATTATGTTAGTTTATATAAAATGGATTTAGCTTACATATTTTGGGTTTTTCTTATTCAGAAAAAAATTGTCTTATTGTATTAATAATTTGATAAAACTAGATTCTTATGAATTTTATGTAAATCGAGCACACAATTTTTTACTTTTTTAGAATAAACTAATCTCACATTCGTGTAAAAAAAATAAATTAATTTTGAGTTAAAAGTTTATGGATAATATAATTAAGTACTACCTAATTTAACTGCTATATATATAAAACAATCTTTTTAATTGATTTAAATAACTTTGAGATTTCACTGCTAACGTTAGCTAACTATGCATTATTTATATATTTAAAAAAATGAAAATAATGCAATATTGAAAATGAGTTTTTTTATAATTTTTTTTAATCTTAAATTTTTTTAAATGTTATTCTATGTAAAAAGTAAATTTTTTATTTTTTATTTATACATAAAAAATCTAAAAATAAAAAGTTTTAAAAAGATGAGACACGGTAAATAATATTCATACATATTTAAAAATAGAAATTTTTTAATTATCATTAATAACATAAGATGATACTATTTTCATATTTTTTTAGAAAGAAATAAACATTTTTGTATGTAATTGATGTAGATTTTTAGTAAATATTTATTTATAAAATATCCACGTAATACGTGGGTTAATAAGTAATAACTAGTTTAATAATTAAAATAGGCTTTTGAGCATCATTTAGAAAGATGGCTGCCTCTTGAAAGCAGGCTAGATTGATTCTTTAAGCTTGTGTTTCCTTTCCCTGTTTTCAATCAATTACATGTTAGGTTCTATTAGTATCAAAGTGCTAATTGTCTTGAGGATGGCACCTCTGACAAAGAGTATGGTGTTGATCTATAAGATGAAGAAGGAATTGCATGAAAAGCCTTTTTTTGCCTTTGGGCCTCATAGTCGTATTATATATTGCAAGCGGTGAGTTGTTTCATAATCCTGCTCTAAATAAAAGATAAACAGGTAAACTGATAAACTTCACTACGGTTGCACTTTTTTGCAAAACGTAGGTCCAAAGTCAATATGGCCACACTTCATAATTTCTTACCTCAAGCAGAAATCAAACTCTGTATGTCTCAAAGCTTCCACATGCAATATCTTTTCTTTTCTTCTACTTAATAATAATAATTGAACACATGACTAGGGAGCGTGCCCTAGATAGTAGATATAGAAGATTTTACACTGCTTACTTCCTTTTCATGGCATCTCACCTATTATAGATATTCCGCATAGGCAGAAGCGCAGAATCCAAGGCCATGGTTTACAAACATAAGATTAGATACTTTTCTTGTGAAAGCATTGATAGTAGATAATACCCCATCCTTGTCAAATATGAATATATGATAACACCATAACCTATTATACTTTATATAAATCCATGTTTTCATGCTAGAAACATATTCATGTGCTCACTAGGCAAACAAAAATGAGGTTTGCAACATTTTTAAGCAATTACCTTGTGATGGCTGGTAATAATGGTCGATATGCCATTTCGATTTTCAGTTCATCCACTAGGCTCTGTCTAAACGTTATGAGAATCAAAGGGTATGAAGATATCACTTGGTCTTTTAGGGAAACAGGTTGTATGGTAGTTGAGGGATACAACTTGTAAACTTATCATTTCTCATTAGTTTTCTGGTTAATTATGATCGCGCGTCAGCTAGTTTAGTTATACAAGGTTGTGTAGGTATATAAATATGCTTTTCTTGGGGAACAATATTTGGGACCTCGTCATGCTGCATTCATGTGATGGATTGGCAGGTTTGGAGAACATTATGAGACCAGACTACCAGAAATCTATTTTTACAGCATAGCAGTCTTGCAGAGTATCTTCTTAAACTATTTCAACACCATGCATTACATATAGAGTGGCATATTAGCATGCCTCGTCTTTATACCGAAATGAGATGGGAACAAAATTAGGACTTTCAACACCTAAGGATGTAAACTGGGTTGTTGTCAACCATGGTTAAGTATGTTCTCTGTGTTCATGTGAATGCACGCTCCGGAAAACCAAGCAAACTAACACAGTAACACTGTTTGTGAAATTAATTGCCGACTTTAAGCAAGAAGTCACATAACTTCTTATTTACAAAAATTTCGTCTATGCGTGCAATTAACTACTCGCAACAATCATGCTCAAACATGTAACAGGCACTCAGGCAGCGCACAGTGCACTGTAGATGACTAGATGTTGGACATAAGAGTTTGGCCAATCCATCTCATCTTGTTAGTTCCTTTCTTCGAAATGAATCAGTGAAGTCTAGACGGGTAAGTGTTAACCATAAAAATTATCAGAAAACTAGCATATGGTATATTGATTTAATCAACTAATAGGCACAAATACATATTAAGTAATACTTTTTTTTTTGTATGCAAATAATATGTACCAACACATAAAATGCCACCTAAAGAGACCAACCAGAAATTGCTTAAGGGCAGTTAACTTTTACGGTTTTACCAAACTATTTAAGACCAGTGCGAATTTACTAAGAAAACAATTACACCAAAGTTGAAGGATAAATAAAACCTGGATTCTTTTCTCGGCATTCCACTCCGTCTCACCATGCCGTACCACGACAATCTCAGTAAACGTCCGATCAACAGAGCTAAGTTCAGCATCACTACTGCAAATCAAAAAAGGAAACACGAAATTGGAAGTTTCACAAACTGAATCAGCCTCAGCTATCTGCGACTTTGCATCGGTTGAGTTAAAAAATCATAACGCCCTAGAAATTATCGAGAATGTATCTGGCTTCTAGCAGAATTACATACATGACAACATGAATCGACCGTGTATACACACACACACACACGATTAATTTCAATACTAACCTAGAACGAGTATCTGCCATCAAAGAGAAGACAGGCGCGCTAGGAGGATGAATTGGTTGAAGCGCGACGGAGAAGTTCCTGAAATGTGTTCTTCGCCGCCAATGGATCTCTTTGTTGGTTCCGTGAAGGTTTAAAAGTTTTCGAGGACAGTGATCAGAGATCAATGGTGGCAAGAGGAAGGAAGATGATGCTAAACTACGCCTGGTGCGCAGTGTACTCATTCCCCTTCCATTTGAGCTAGGACTGTTTGAACAGTAAACAAACTACTCGACGGGACTTTACAAATGAGCCCCTTGTGTTTGTTATAACTTCAATGTGACCCCTTGCGTTTGTATTAACTATTTCGTATTCATTTTACATACGCTATAAAAACATTACTCAATATATTATTATGCTGATCACTGTTGTTAAATGTCTCGGTGACTAATCTTCTATGTATATTAATAAAAGAAGATGTTTAGTGTCACGTGTCGCTTCCTCGCTTAAGCAAAAATTTATTTTCCCGCCCATCTATCTATATATCTTAATAAAAGGAAACCTCTAATGCCACGTGTCATTACCTCATTTCTCTAAATTTTTGATTTCCCGCCTTTTTTCCATAATTAGATTTTTAATTTTACTAATTCATTATTAAGAATATTCAAATACCTTCATATTTAATACATACGGTTAAGGAAATATTTTAAATATTCTAATATTAATCTAAGTTTATTTTTTAATAACTTTTTTATTGATTTAAATAACTTTCAGATTTAACTACTAATGTTAGCTAACTATTCATTTTTATATATATTTAAAAAGTAAAAATAATGCAATATTGAAAATAAGTTGTTTTATAATTTTTTTAATCTTAAAATTTTTTAAATTGTATTCTATGTAAAAGCAAATTTTTAGTTTTTTACTTATGCATAAAAATCTAATAAAAAGTTTTGAAAAGATGAGACACGATAAATACTATTCATACATGTTTAAAAATAGAAAATTTTTAATTATCCTTAATAACAAAAGATAATACTATTTTCGTATTTTTTAGAAAAAAATAAACATTTTTGTATGTAATTGACGTTTTATGTAGATTTTTAGTAAACATTTATTTATAAAATATCCACGTGATACGTGGGTTAATAACTAGTTTTCCATATATAATCTTCTTAATTAATTATCAAATTTATATTTAAACTTTAAATAAAAATATTATTAAGTATTACCTAATTTAACTACTATAAATAAAAAAACAATCTTTTTAAATGATTTAAATAACTTTCAAATTTAACTCTTAATTTTAGTTAACTATGCATTATTTTATATATTCAAAAAGTAAAAAATAATGCAATATTGGTAATCAAATGTTTAATAATTTTTTTAATTTATAAAAATTTTAAATTGTGTTCTATTTAAAAATAAAAATTTAAAGTAATACAATAATTTTTTTAAAAGAATACTATTCACACATATTCAAAAATAAGAAAATTTTAATTATCCCTAAAAGCAAAAAACAACATTGTTTTTCTATTTTTTACGGAAAAATAAATATTTTTGTATGTAATTTACGTTTGGGTAGATTTTAGTAAATTATTTATAAAATATCCACACGTGGGAGGATAACTAGTATCTATACTATATATAATAAGAAAACCATTTGGAGTTTCTGGACCATTGGATGGAGAGAAATCAATGGTACAGATCAATGACAACTCATAATTATTTATGAAATGTCTCTTATACCCTTAATTAAAATCAATAATTATACATATGCCATTGTTTTAATTCATTTTCCAAATTTACTACCTTAACTTAATTACATTACATTAAATTTTGATTTTGATTTTTTCATTAATGAATTAATATTTACCTAAAATAAATATGTGTCATTATTATCCTTAATGATCATAGTTAAATTCAAATATAAAAATTTGGATTTAAATGTAGAAATAGTAAATAAAGTTAAAAATTTTTGTTAATTATTTTGCTTACAAGATTTAAAAATTTAATTGATAAAACTTCAATTGTGAATATGATAAATTTTGATTGTTGATTTTCAGATATTCCATTTTTATATTTTATCATTTTCAAAATATATACACATAATTGAAGTTTTTTGTTTCTTACATTGATATTTCATATATGAAGTTAATAAAAATTAAAAGAAACATTTTTTTCAAACACATATTATCTATTTTTCAATATAATAATATATTTTTATTTAATATCAAACAACTAAGTATTTTTTATCTTTAATTTAACTAGCTTTCAATTTTTTTAATTATATATAAATTTTATAATAATTTATTAAAATATAAAAAAAATATGTATTTTCTAAATCATCCCATGTAATACATGGGTTGATTAACCTATTTATTATAATAAAACAAAACAATTTATGTCATATGTCACTTCTACAATACAAGAAAAATTTATTTTTCCACCTCTTTTTCCAAATTTAACACCTTAACTTAATTGCATTAAATTTTGACTTTATTTTTTTCATTAATTAATTAGTAATAAATTAGATTTTGTAACATTTAAAATTAATGTTTACCTAAAACAAATATCTATCATTATTATCCATAATAATCATAATTAGATCCAAATGTAAAAATTTGAATTAGTTGTGTAAATTATTATTATTATGTATAATAAAAGAAAACTTCAAATGTCACGTGTCACCTCTACGTTCACCAAAAAGATAATTACAACTTATAAAAAAATAAAAGATAAATATAATTTAATATTTTTAAAAAAGATAAATATACTCTATTTTTTAATCTGTAAATAATAAAAAAATAAACAAAATTATTATTTTTGTATGTTTTTATTTTTACTCATATACATTTTATATAAATAAATTTAATTAAAAATATCCACGTAATACGTGGGTCATAAACTAGTATTATATAAAAACACTATAATTTTTTTTTCCATTTTAGTAACCTACTAGGCTACTACATCTAATTAATATAGCTAAATTAAATATTAATTAACAATCAATTAAAATTTAATATTACTTGCTTTTAATATGTTTTATTATACACTATCAACTTCGTATAAACGTTTTTATCATGTAAATTTCAAAACCAAACAATCCATTTTCTGTTGTTTCGTGGTTTCATTTTAAATTATGCACATTAATTAGTTTTGATTTTTTGCCATCCTTGAAAAGATTATGTAAGAACCCGATTGATTAATATTTATTATGTAGATTTAGATTTAGAAATAAGATTATGATTATGATGTGTGTTTTGTTGTTTAAAAATACATATAATATGTATTTTAGTTTTTAAAGTTACTAATAAAAAGTGGTAATAGTTTTTTTTTAATATTAGTATAAATTCCATTTTCTAATTGGTGCTACAGGAAATAAAATAGTTTAGTTTTACAAGTTTTGATGGTTAAGTATAAATAATATTGACAACGAAAATAAAATAAAACTATAAAACACAATTCTCTTTCATATTTATACTGAACTTTATTCTTTACTTTTTTTTCATCAAAGTTCCGTCACAAAATTTAAAAAAAAAAAAAAAAAAAAAAACTTATAAAACTACATAGTTCAATTCTTTCGACTCCACTATTCAAACGCGGTATCTAGACTTCTACGTGTTTAGATTTTAGAGTATATATAAACGTCAGCTTTGTTTAGGAAAAGATTAATGTTGATAATCAATCATTAAAACATATATATTCGTTCATGTTAAAATGCTAATATGTTAAGACAAAATTAATCAAATGCATGATTGATGCACGTACGTACGTATGCTCAGATGTGATCTTCCAAACCAACTATATAAAAAGCATCCCTTAATTGATCAAAGACCCTAACCAATTAAGCATCTCTGACTCTGAGAGGAGAGACTTCGATTCTCTTTAGTGAATAGACAAGTGAATAAATATCATAATATTGATCGAAACTTTGAGCTTGAAACAATCGCAACCACTGCACATTTCAACACTTAATTGCAAGACCATAAATCATTTATTCCGGCGACGCTTTCGCTCCTCGCAAAGCAAGTTGGCAAACCGAGTCAAAGCTTCAGAATTTGTACCTTCTCCTTCGACTTCTTGAAACAAACCCGTCTCTAAATCCACTCTCGAAACCTTCTCATCCAGCAGTTTTCTCCCAACGTCCTCAAGTGCCTTCATGTTTTCATCAGTTGCAATATCAATTGACGATGTGTCGCCTACCAAATCATCTTCCTGTCATCAACACAAATTCAAGTGTTTTCGTTAAGCCTGCCCGTATAGTATCTATGGCATGTTTAGCGAATTATCATGGTCAATGACTCAAGAAACTAGGTCATGTTTGTTTACCTTTTAATGGAATCATTAAGTGGCCATTTTACCTTTGAATGACTTTTTAATGATTCCATTAAGCAGTAAACAAACAACCCATTAATTGACTACGTGATTAAGCTTACCTGAATGCGAAGATAATTCCTTTCGGCATTGAGGGATCGGAAAAGAGTGGATACATGAATATCAACCATATCAGTGCTTGCATCACTGTAAATATCAATTATTGGAGATGAACCGTTGTCGAATACCCAATTGACCAAACCCCATCGGGACGCTGTCCTAGCATTATACTTCTCGGCACGTTTGGGCATGCCGGTGCCTAGTGAAAGGACAAGCATCCTTCTGCCGTCGAAAGTTTCCATATCGGAGAACTTGTGTTTTCTTATCAAGATTTCCTTCATTATATGTGTGATTGCCACTTGCGTCTGTAGTTGTCATTAGTTTTTATAATGTTATTTTATACATATATGAAGAATAAACGAAAAAAATTACTCATCTTAACTGATACCCACAGATACCATGAAAGATATATATAGTTCCTACTCGATCAATATTCTTGTATGTTTACTTTAAAATCGTGTGTAATAGTATTAGATTTGCGTTTACACTTAACAATTTTACATCCATACCACATCACGGCATTTGCAAAAAGCTGGAATAAAAAATACTGACGGTTTTTGGTTCACAGAATATTTATTCCTGTAATAGAATCTGTCAAGAAATGAAATTCTGAAATGAATGGATGCTGTCGAAATAGAAATGGAGGCTGGTGAAGATGAAGTCTAGGTTTGGTTTTAGAACCGTTAAAATTATTGGAACGGAATTTAAATTCCATGACACTAACCCAAGGAAAATAGATTCTTCTAAAAGTGGTGTTTTTTGTTAAAAAATGAATCTTCATTCCATTCTTTTTTACTGCCAAATAACACATCGGAATGAAATTTCATTCCAATTCCATCAAATTTCATCAGATTCTGTGAACCAAACGTCCCTTTTAGTGTATTAAAATGTTGGAACACGAAAGTATGCTGTTATTTTGATTCAAATATGCATCATCCGTGATAAGAATTAGAAATAATCATGTATTACTTTGTGCTCATATAATATAATTAACTAGCTTTTCTGAAAAACTTAAATATACATGAATTAATTTAATTAGAAACGGAATAGCTAGCTATCTATAGTTACCGGATTGTTTGCTGCAACTCCGCCATCAATCAGATCAAATCGGTGTGTGGTTCCATCAACGTCAGTGGTCTCGAAAGAGTGGGGTGGAAAATAGGTTGGAGCCGCTGACGTGCTTATGCATACATCTGATAGAAGAGCATCTTTCCATGCAAACTCTTTTGCCTAAACAAATCAATAAAGCCGTTTTTAAGAATTTAATTAATTAACGTATGATCGATGGTACGTCCAAGTGTTACCATCCATTTACGACCTGTTCATGGTTCATCAATTTGTAACGAACAAATTAAACAGATTGTAGATATATGAATTTCCGTACGTATAGACAGGAAGAAATGGATCGGAGATTACATCGTCAGTGGAGAAGATGATCGGCTGAAGGCGATTGATGTCGAAAGTTGGTATGATTACGTCTGTTAAGGTCTGTTTGAGAGTTAGGTTTTGCAATATCTCTCTTGTTATGGATCGGAGATGTCTGCCATCGTATTTTGGTCCAACGACCGCCCCAAAGAAATTCGCTACTTCATTTAAGAACTTGACGCGGCTAATTTCACAATCAAAGGTACAACTTCATCAAATTTATGTTGAAAGAAAGCATCATATATATATAACACTATTACTACTGATAATAATAATAATAATAATAATAATAATAATAAGGGTTAAGGTTTTACATTAGCAACTTACTTTTGAAATGTATCGATATGGTACGTCTACTTTTTTAATTGTCTATATGGTACGTCTACTTCATTTTTCTGTATCGATATGGTCATTCTACATAATAGAGCCCGGTTTTTACATACGAAACAAGGTTCTAATGGTATAAAAAACAGGGGTCTATTACAAATATGGTCATATCGGTATGTAAAATTGAAGTACAGGTACCATGTCGACATTTAAAAAAGTAGGCGTACCATATTGATAAATTTTCAAAAGTAGATTATTATTACATGGCTTTACCCCTAATAATAATAATATTATTATTATTAGTGTTATATTTTCATGTATATTAAAATTTAAATTTTCCTAAGTCATCATTATACATTCATACTTAACCTATGAATTGAATAAAAAGATGATCGATCAGAAAAAGCCTATAAACACGCACGACTTATTACCCAAATAAAAATATGGCTACTTGTTTTATTGTAAAAATCTCGGCGATTAATTGTAAAAGCTGCGCGTATGTCTCCAGACAGTCTAATAAGTCCAAAGCAATGCGACAATAGACATTCACGTGCAGGACTATATCTTTCATAACCAATCTTGATCTTTTTATCTTTTTTGTCCAAACTTTTGTTTTTTTGCAGACAAATTAAGATTAAATGTGTTAAAAAATCAACATATATTAAGTTTGGATTTTAGGCTTGTATATTAGTTTACATTTAATGGGTATTTGAGAATTGAGATCGCTTATTATTGGAGGTTTGAAAACTCCAATTGTTATAGGATATTAGACGACAAACTCTGAAAGATCACAAACTCATATGACTAATCCGTTGGCCTTTTGTGAACAGTGAATTACTAAGCCTGGTATGGTGTGGTATCTCATGATTAAGTTGAGGCAGATAGATCGAGATTCCATATATTGGCTAAATAAAACCCCTCTCTTTAAACGAATCTACCATGTGTTCATAGTAATTTATATTTTTGACAAATGTCTTATCTATATTCATAAAAGGCGGTGTAAATAACATACACCTTTCCATTCTAGTCCTAATAGGATAACATGTTTAATATCCTATCAAGCCTAAATTAACAAGACAAATAGAGTTAGAAAACCTGATAAATATATTATTGAAATATCAACTACATCATTAACTTATAGTATTCATCTTTTATAATACATCTAAAATATTTGTTAGTTTTTAATGAATTTTGAGACTTATACAAATTTAATGGGTCCAGTTACTATATATCCCACGATCTCGCATCATACATGATATGACTATCAGATTTTTTATAGGACCCATAGATAATACTCACTCATGTATAGGGTGGTATCAAAAATGATACTCCATATAGGCTCCTTGTAGAATTACAATACGAGGATAATACCTGGCCTATTGTTGATGCTTTTAGTACGTCTGCAATAACGATACAATTCTAGTATATTATAAACAAGTCACATCGTCGATCATAATACATACTCTTGTTTTTATGACACCCTCTCCTATAATCACAATACATCAATAATGCAGTTAAACATTATTACTATGATCTATATATTTTATTACTAATGAAAAATAGATATAAAAATCAATTTTTTTTAAAGTTGTTTTACGATTAAAAAAGTTTTTCTATTAATATACAAGGTGGAGCATGCTCCCATATTTTACATATGATGCACAGTTGCACACTATATTAATCATTATGATATGATATAATAAATAGTAACGATAAGAGATTATATCGTTTAGTGCCACCTAGGATTCGATTCGAGGGATTAACGACTTTCCATTACAAATAGAAGCACTAAGACAGAAACTTTTTAACACTTACACAAATACCCTCACATGAATGGTGTATAAACGTTGAAAACAAACGTCCGTTAAGAGCAGGGACTAATTATGCAAGTAAACATTGCATATATGACCATTTATGCATTAAAACCACAGAGACTGAATCTAAAATTTTGGACAAATTACAGGGACCATTGATGTAATTTACACTATTTTCAAAAGTACATTGTCATTCTGCACAATTTCAATAGTACGTTGCCTAGAGCAAAACTTAACCTACATTAATCAATTTTCTCATAATTGAACAAATCAATCAAATACCGCCATATCATTTGACTTAAATTCTGATGTAAGAGGAGTAAAGAAATCGTCTAAATCAATCAAGTAAACGGCCACATTTCATGTAATAAATTAAACAATATACCTTATTTGAGGGAAGATCTTCGGAGAATGATAAAAGTAGAAGTCATTAATGTCTTCAGCAGAGTAGAGCGGACGATTATCGTCTCCAGGAACAGCAAGCATAGTCGTCATCAATCCTCCAGTACTCGTCCCGGCAATCACATCAAAGTAATCCGCAATTCGTGCCGCAGCTCCATCTATTTCCTGCCGGAGAAAATGAAACCAACTTGTAGATCGTAAAATTAAATCATTCTAAACGAAACCTTAATTTAATTACACATAAAATACAAGATGCAGCTAATAAAACAAGTACCTGAAGCTTCGATTCCAGAAATGAAAGTATGGTGGCCGGAATGATGCCACGAACGCCACCACCGTCGATGCTAAGAACAGTGACGATGTTTCTCTCGGCGGTGGCACAGTTGGCGGTGAGTAGTTGCAAGGCTAAAGTCGTGAAAACAAGTGAAACGATTACGTTATTAGGTTTGTAACTGAATTTGGAGTAGGAATTAGCATCCATTTCTTCAGTCGGATAACCAAGTTGAAGTACTAAATGAAGAAAGGAGGAAGGAGGGAAGTGGTGAGTCATCGAGTTCTTATATATAGTTATATATATATAAGGCACATCTGACTGACATCTCCAAGTCCAAAGCTCAAAATCCAAAAAATTTATAATTAATATTTATGTTGAAATTTAAATGGAATGAAATGAAATCTATGTTGCGTTTAACAACTAAAATTTTTTTATTTTGAATTTTTAATAAAATTAGAAGAATAATGGTTTTTAAGAAAATATATTTTAAAGATTAGAATGTATTAAGATGTGTTGTAATATTTTTTGCATTTTTATTTTTTTCATTATTTTTTATCATGTTTTAAAGATGCTATTAAGATGACTAGATTGAAAATAAAATAAGAAAACTCAAAAAAGGAGTTTTTAGGGTTACTTGTAATTTTAAAAACTAAAAACTGAAAATATATAATTGAAAACATCAAAAACAATGAATTTATACCCATTTTTCGAAAACTCTTGTTTTCAACAAAAAATTTTTTTGAAAATAGGTCAACTAAACTGGTGAAGTATTTAAGTTTTTTTAATCAATAATAGTTATATAAAAATAAATGTTGACAGAACACAAATTTTTATGTTTTTAATATGTCCATACTAAAAAGTAATATTCCCTCCATCCCAATTTAAATGTCCATATTTTTATTTTAAATTGTCTCAAAATAAATGTACATTTCCAAAAATGGATTATAATAATGTATAAAATTTCAATAATAACTTTTTGTTTTTAATGTAGTTATCTTTTTCAACAATTGATTAAATAAATAAATAAGGGTAAAGTTGTTATTTAAGTAAGTATAAAGTAGAACAATCTCCACCCACTTTTCTTAAACTGTGTGTTTTTGTCCGGTGGACATTTAAAATGGAACGAATGGAGTAACAAAAATGAAATTTATAGTAATTCATTTATCTACTTTTTTTTTCATGGAAAAGAAAGACTCTAACTAGATAACAAAAATACTTGTAAACTTCATATGATTACATTCTATTTCATTCTACCATAACACACTTCTTCTAAGGCTAAGGGATATACATACTCATTCCAAACTCATCATTTTGGACATCTCAACGTCATATTATTTTTTTTCTCTCCACTAATTCCATTCTAAAACATTGAAATACCCACAATTTTCAACTTTCTATCCCAATAATCATTTTTTTCCATTACTTTTAGATAGGAAAGAAAGAAGTAGATTTTATTTGTCAACATTTATATATATAATATAATGTATAAATATTTTATTACAAGAAATAAAATATTATGTAATAAGTTTTAACTAAGTACATTTTTTTTTATCAAACATTTAATCTTTTCATATCATGTGTATTTATTTAGCAATTAGATATATAAATAAATGTAAATAACATAACACTTAGAATTAATAATTTTTATTAAAATCAATTTCTAAAAAATCATATAGATAAGATGATTCAGATTTAATTGTTTTATTTTGAATTGATGATCGGTCCTGATGACTCTATAAATATTACGTATATATCCTTACAAACTTTCTTATTATATATATATATATATATATATATATATATATATATATATATATATATATATATATATATATATATATATATATATATATATATATAGAATATGGTTCGAGAGAGTACCACCCAAATGCAGCGCACCAGAAGGTACCACCTTTAAAAAAACTTTTTTAAAATTTCTTTTTCATAAACATGTTTTAATTAACATTATGAAGATCGTATGTAAATTTCACATACATTCACATCTCCTAGCTCCTAAAAAATGATGTGAATACACACTTACATAATTTTGAAGACATGTGAACATGCATTTATGTGATGTGTGTTTTCATGCACTTAGAGTGTTCGGATTTGCGTGAAATTCACATATGATCTGTGTAATGTTAATTAGAACATGTTCATGAAAAAAAAATTCAAAAAATTTACTTTTAAGGGTGGTACCTTCTGGTGCGCTGCATTAGAGGTGGTACTCACTTGAACCTAAATCTATATGATCTGTGTAATGTTAATTAGAACATGTTCATGAAAAAAAAATTCAAAAAATTTACTTTTAAGGGTGGTACCTTCTGGTATGCTGCATTAGAGGTGGTACTCACTTGAACCTAAATCTATATATATATATATATATATGTCCTTCTAAATCTTTAGATCTCACATATATAAATCCGACTATACATGTAATAAGAAAGTTTTAATATAAATTTAGGCACTAATAATATAAATTAGGATACAGTTTGTCCTTCCTTTTCGTTTTGTGGGGGTTTGGGTGTTTAATATATTCCCTTTTTAATTTAAAAAAAAAGAAAAAGAAGTAAATTAGGACATAGTCAAGTAAACCCATTTATATTGAGTTCTATGGCCCTCCTGCACTTTCTCAAGTTGGTTGCTTTGAACAATCTTTAGAGAATATTGCAAATTGAATTTCACCATGGTAGAACAAAAGTTCCAAAAATTCCACAAAAAGTCAAAATTTAAAAAGTCAGCCAAAAGTTCATATCATATCATATGAACACAAAGATTTCTTGAAAATTTTTTTTATAGAAAACTCATTACATATGTGCAATTCATTCCCTCTTGATCTTCTTCCCTTTCTCCGATTAGTTTTTATCTTTATGATCATTTGATAAATAAATCGGTTTCGATCCAATCAATGAATAACGCCAATTTTGTAATTGTTTCGCTCGTAATCGTGATAATAGCCATACAACCCATCACAGCCCATACACCAATCGATAGACCAAACAATGTAGGTTATGCAAACGTCGTTACCATTCTTAGCATCGATGGCGGTGGCGTTCGTGGCATCATTCCCTCCACCGTCCTCGCGTTTCTTGAATCAAAGCTTCAGGTACGTGTGTATCGAATACAAGTTACACGTATAAATATTTTGAGTATGTTTATATAGCTTGATATCAATTTTGTTCATTTGTGGTAGGAAATAGATGGACCGATGGCACGAATTGCTGATTATTTCGATGTAATAGCGGGAACAAGCACCGGGGGACTGATGACGACGATGCTTGCCGCTCCTGACGAGCGGAATCGTCCGCTCTACGCAGCGAAAGATATTAATGATTTCTACTTTCAACATTCGCCTAAGATCTTTCCGCTCCGAAGGTAACGTACCTTGGATAAAATTGCGAAAACAGAATGATTTTGGTTACAAAAGTTTTCATTGTGTTGTTGGTATCACACAGAGAGGGAGTTGATCATGAGCTGAATATTAATGAAACATATCATCCTGAACATGAAGACTGCAAATCGGGGTATTCTCCTCTAATGACCTTTTGTAATTCATGTTAAAGGTGGTGTTTGGACGTGTTTTATTTTTATGAAACTAATTATCTGATTATTGGATTTTTAAGTAGTAATAATCAATTCCTTCATGAAAATGATTCTGATTATTATCGGAAACGTTACGGCATTGTTTGTTTAACTCTTAATGGAATCATTAAAAAGTTATTTTACTTTTGAATGATTTATTAATGATTTCAGTAAGAAGTAAACAAACAACCCGTTTATAATCAGTTTGATATCTTAACCCCAAATTTTGTTATTTTAGAAACATTCACCCATTTTTCTTATTGGTTTATATATATTTCTTCTGCTAAAAAAACATAATACTTTGGATTATAGATAGCAATTTTTTTAAAACCATTTTTGATATATTAATTTGTATAGTACCTTTTTAATGAAAAATGTTATTTTTGATAATTTTATATTTAGTTCTTTGTAAATGAGCTTTTATTGGTACTAAAAGACCTATTTATTTGATTATTATCATTATATAGCTTTAAGTAGTCAAACATATCCAAACGCCATCTCTATAACATGTTTTATTACAATTGATTATTGATATTGGATTCATCAACAGCCATAAAAATACACATCCAAACACCCCGTTACTTTACATTATAGATTTGATTTTCGTATAGTTTTAATACATCAAATTTGGTTTACTTTATAATTTATGCATACAAAACGTAGAATCTAGGGTTGTACTTGTCTTTTAAGTGTAGCTCTAATGCTTTAGAGAGATATAAAATATATTTAATAACTCAAAAATATCTTTCAAAACTAAATTGTATACTAATAAATAAAGTCAAATTTGATTAAAAAAAAATATTGATAGTTAAAAAAATTCTAGAAATATTCAATTGAAGTTCTTATACAAACTCAAACTCAAGTCTTTATATACTTCAAACTAATTTTTACATCCAAACATAAGCTCGAACTTTATAAAATTTAACTTTGAATCTGAATTTTTTTTAATTTTTAGATAAAGCTTAGCAAATAAGGATACATACACAAAATTTATTAATATTTATGTGACCTTACCAACAGTTATGGATATTTGAGTTTTGGACATTAGCTACAATCCCTAACGTTATTATTAACATATATAATATTAACAACTAAAATGAATCAACAATATTAGTTACAATCCCTAACAATTGTCCTTACAAATAACGAAACCAACATTCAAGTATTCAACAATTAATAAATTATTTAGAAATTTATAAAGATATGCAAACAATTACTTACAACATGACATAGAGTGTGTGATCCTCAATTTGGGATTTGGACTCTATGGCAACGTTTTGTAACGAGGTATGTTACCTACCTCGTGCATTGTGACAAGACTAAAACCATTATTATTTACATAAATAATTTGATACATGAAATCGTAATACTAATATGAATAGACAAAAATGTTAAAATATGATAGGTATAGAACAAAAAAAAAAAAACCTAAAATATCGAAAAATAGAAATTAAAAAAATCATAAAAGTATAAACTAATAAGTATACTTTTAATTAAAGCAGAAACGCAACAAAATAACATTGATACAAATTATAAAGTTTTTATCTTAACAAAACCATAGAAAGTGTAAAAAATAGAATACAAGTAATACAAATTTTTTGGTTCGTTTCAATTTTGTAATTTTACCGTTTTTACGTAAAAGTTAGTAACATAATAAGAAAACCTGAGATCCGTATTGGAAGCCGACTGAACCGGAACCGGCTCCATACGTTTAGTTTTTTATTATGATTTTATACTACACACCCTTACCCTATTTATGATCTTACTTAACATATCATCCCTCTCACAATCTCAAATTCTCAATCATTTTTATGATTTAAAACTTTAAATCGAGTACCATCAAACTAAATAAAAACTCGTATAATTTTTGCGTTGTAGTCGGAGCAAGTTCGTGAACTCGGTAGCAAGCGTATTTGGTGAGGTCTCCGGACCAAAGTATGACGGACAATACATCCGATCTCTAACGAGGGTACTATTACGAAACCTCACCATTCGACAAACGTTAACAGACATCGTCATACCTGCTTTCGACATCAAACGCCTTCAACCTACCATCTTCTCCACCGCTAACGTAAGCTCCCGTCGATCTTCAGCTTTTAAAAAAAATAATAAGTTCTAATGGTAACGAGTTTTCATTCGATTCGTTCAGGCAAAAGAGTGTGTTTGGAAAGATGCTCTTCTAGCAGATGTATGCATCAGCACATCGGCAGCTCCGACGTATTTCCCACCGTACTATTTCGAGACTAGAGATGTCGATGGAACCAAGCACACTTTCGATCTAATCGATGGTGGAGTAGCGGCAAATAATCCGGTAAGCACACTTGTACATTCATCATCCATTATCATCTTTAGATTTACAACATTTGCGGAAATATATGAACTGTAAATTTATAATCAATCTTTAATGTTAGTTTTTAACAAACGGTAGAGTCTCTAAACTTTTTGAATCAGTAGTTCCTTAATTCTTACACTTTACGTGAAATTTAGTTTATTTTAGCAATCAATTGTCTCAGATATCTATCTTCTAAAGTTCTGAATTCACATGAGTGAAACTAAAAAAACAAAGTCGAGGACATAATGCGTCAATTAAGTTGATGAAATGCCCATTTGATAGAAAAATGAATAAAACTAGTGCCTAAACTTGTACAAAATACAATAGTTTAATATTTAAATCGGGATAATTTTCAGTGGTTAAATCATGATAAAGAAATTTTAGTGGCTAAATATGTATAAAAAAATAGTTTAGGGGCTAAATTGGAAAAAAAATAATTTAATGGCTAAATCATAAAATTTCTGAAAGTTAAATCATTTAACTAAAAAAAAAAGTTGTGAGAAAAATAAAGGTGCGTTTAGTTTATGAAAATTTCAAAAATTTCTTCATAAATTTTCTTTACACTTTTTAAAACTAAAGTTTTCATTTTTCATAAAAACCCTTGTTTTTTTTCAAAAAACTATAACTTAAAAACTGAAATGAGATAGGTATGGACTTATTTCACTTATAAAGACTTTCACCTTCCAAAAATATAAAAGTAAGATTTTATAGCGACTTTGTAAAGAAAATATAAAAGTAAGATTTTCTGTAAAACTCGAATAAAAATTGACTAGAAATAGTCAAAGGGTTTGAAATGAAAGCATCATGCTTACAAGAGAATCCTTGTTTAAATGACAATGGCAGACGCAAATAGCTCTCACACATATAACTAAAGAAGTGGTGCTGGGGAAATACAGATTCTCGGGTACCGACCCCATCGATGCCAAAAGGATGCTAGTGCTTTCACTCGGTACCGGTATGCAAAAGTTTGCAGAGAGATATTCTGCACAAATGGCAGCACGATGGGGTTTGCTTAGTTGGATTTTCGACAACGGCTCCACACCCATCCTCCATATCTATAGCGATGCCAGCTCAGATATGGTTGACATTCATGTCTCAACGCTCTTCCGAGCCTTGAATGCCGAAAGGAATTATCTACGTATACAGGTAACTCTAGTTTGACAATTTGCCTCAAATTACGATGATTTGGCTCTAAAACTTGGCATCTCCAGGAAGAGAACTTGTCAGGGGACATGGCTTCGGTGGATATTTCGACAGAGGAGAACATGAGGGCACTAGAAGAGATCGGGAAAAATTTGTTGCAAAAGAATGTGTCGAGATTGGATTTGGAGTCTGGCAAGTTTGAACCAGTTGCTGGAGAAGGCACAAATTCCGACGCTTTAGCACGTTTTGCCAAGTTACTTTGCATGGAACGAAAGCGCCGCAGATCAACTTGAATGATTTGTGCGTAGCTAAGGAGTTCTTTTTGTCTTCTAAAAGCAGTTGTGTATATTGTATATTTATTTGACCAAAGAGGAATAACAGATATTTTTCAATGGCTTGCTACCAATGAGGATATTGTCCAATACAAACATCTGTTTTTTGTAGCTATATATTTCAAACATGACGTGAGAATTCGATGCATCACGTGTAAATAATTATGCATCACACGGAAATTGTGATGTTATTTGTAGTGGTGCATAGAGGTTCTTCAAAGTTCTGTGATGCATATAGGTTATCCATTGAACCCACCCCTATACGTGTGTGTGTGTGTGTGTGTCAAGATTTTAGTAACTCATGCCCTGTAAGTATATATTGCATAATTTACATCCTCCGCATTTGTGTGAACTGATCAATAGGAGTCGAGCCCCAAAGAACGTGTTACCATTTTCCAAAGATATGTTAATGATGAGTGTTATTCTGTCGATATCTGAATTTTAAGACCAAGGCGCATCTGCTCCAGCAGCAATGCATCATATAAGTCATGGAACACAAACCAATTTTTTACTCACATCTGGGTGAAGCTCCAACGTAGTCATTAAGAAGCAATTATAAATCCAAATGTTTCTAACACAAGATGAGTTTTCTGGACAAAATTTAAATAGGCTTCACGTTTTGCTGTTTGTTAAAAGTATAGCCTGGAAAGCAAGAAAAATATTTAAAAAAAATCAGTATATTGCTGGATAATGGGCTTGTGGAATCATTATTCTACATTTATTTCTACAGAACTTGGATGACTCGGTAATGGTATGGAGCTCATACCTGACGTATCTCAAGTTGAACGTGTTCATGAATAGGGAAGAGGCTAACTTCGACGTTTACGTAATCTATATTAGCCTGAATATACATAAAGTAGGAAAGAGATTCGAAATTAAATTGTTACCCAACTGATTCTGTTGAATGCCACCAATTTGTATTATGAGTATGCCAAACCTGCAATTTTCGTAGTCTACTGAAACATTCTTGCGAATGCTTTCTTTTCTTGATCCCGCCTATCAGCAATCTGCATCAACTTTCAAAAAATATGTCACATTCCCTACGGTTCAACTTTATACAAAACTTGCTTGTTTATCTTAAGAAATATATTTCAAATGCAAGCACTAGCTACTAGCCTTCTTCTTTGCAGCAGCTAGCTCCTTCTTTATACCGCCTGAGTCACGAAAAGAGTAGCATCAAAACAAGATTTCAAGTAAAGGCCTTGTTATTAGAATTAAAAAACATGAGATATATTTAACCAACCATCATTAGGTTCCAAGACCAGTGCTTTCTTGAAACTCTCGACTGCAGAATCTATGTCGTTGAGTGCCATGCTTGCCTGGTTTGTACAAAAGAGAGGATGAATAAGCATTGTAAGAACTCGTCAGTTTAGCATTGCATATCCAGATCCACATGATGTTGATTCAGTACTATCATGGTATTAAAATAATACCAATTTCATGCCAAACTACAATTGATTTAACTGAATATGACCATTTAAACCCATTTGCCTAATATAAATCAATTTAGGTTATAATTTTATGACTTTTATCCCTAACAAGCTGAATGCGTAATGTTTAAAACTTACTAGAACCGAAAAAATAATAATATGGGTAGAACAAATTAAACAGGTCAAAACTCGCTTAATACTTAGATGCTTACAATCTCTTAAATCCCTTTATTAAGAAAAGAAATCATATTAATAACTTCGTAGTATACTTTTTGTAATCATGTTTTAATATTTAATACGTTAATCATTTTGATTAATAAAATGGAAATAAAACAGAAGTTCTGGCAGGTCAACCATTTTGACTTGTTACCAAAGCCATAGACCATGATAACCACAAAATCCAATGCAAAGTAATTGTATCTGTGGAAGCAACACAGAAGAATAATGGGAAAATGGCCTTTGTTCATATATAGAATCAATTAACCTGAATGTCAAATATAGAAAACATACAACTCTATTAGAAGATTCTAATCACAAAAATTTAAAATTAATACAACAAACCTCAGTGCCTAACAAAATGTAGATCTCTTGAAAATACAACTTTACCAAGAAAAACAGAAAATCCATCCTTTTAAATCTCCATATTTCACAATAATTTAATGATGGCAAGTACAAAACCAAAAACACAGTTACCAGAACTTGAAATTATATATACTTAACCAAACTTATAGCATCATTACCAGGAAAAACACATTATCAAAAAAATAATATTACTAGCATTTCTTTTAATTTTTGGACATTGAATAATAGTCCAATTAAAATGTGCAGTGAATCATATAAAGTTTGCAATACTAGGTTTCAAAGACAATATAAGAATATACAATGACAAACCATGAAATGTCCTAATCCAATAATGGTTAATACCTGGCCTTGACGGTACAGAGCTTTCACATTATCGTCCATTTCACGAAGAGCAAAGTCTGCATCCAGCAATGCTCCTTTCAGGTCTCCTATTTTCAATTTGCAGGCCTAAAATAGGCATGTTAATAAACATATGGAAGACAAGGAAAAACTTGAAAATGCCATAATTCAAAATAATACGATAATATACAACTTTAGAAAGATGTGCTTCTGCTTGGAAGTCAGAAGTTGAAGCACATTTCCAATGAGAGAACAAAATTTCATTATAAATGTTTCCAATGAACCGTCTCACTTATTTTGTTGTTAGTAATTGACAATTTAACAGCTGGGGTGACTGAGCATTTGTAGGTGTGAGAAAGCAGACAACTTACAGAACTGTTTGTAAATATCTGAGACTTCGTCTTCCTTAGAGAATCCGTTTTTCCTATATTTAAATCACATGAACAGCTGAATCAATTTACTAAGAAGCACACAAGCATTTAGTTTTAGTGACCAGCATATATAGCACAAAGACTTCTCATGGTGTTCCATAATTCCCACCTTCATCAATATCTTCCTTCTCCCAGCAGATATCCAAGTAACGGAGAGCCTTACGATACTTCCTAAGAGCATTTTTGTAATCTTGTTTCTGCAGAATTTAACAACAATGACAAAAAAATTAGTGATTTGTTGTAGCAAATTAAAAAAAAACACTTTATATCTTTGCAGACATACAGATTTAATAACTACTGATTCAACATGGAAGTCAATAAAAATGCATAAATTGTAAGCAAATAGCAGTCATTATGAATTCAACTATTTCTATGCAATGGATTGCTTTTTGAGTACCAATACGTAAATCGTTAAGTGCTTTGCATACAGGTACCTTAAACTGTTCATTCCCGTAGGCTTTGATGGTGTCTACAGCAGTCATCCACCAAGAAACTTCCTCCGGCTTAACATCAAGATCAAGTGGCCAATCAGGATAAGTGTCACCATCCTTGAAAAAGTCACACACCCCATCATCAGCACCTTCAGGAATTTCCCCACAATCTTCTATTATGACACTTTGCGTAGGGCAATCATTTTCTCCTGTAGTAGTATGCTCAACCGAACGAACTACACCCATTCCTTTAATTACCTTGCCAAACACCACATGTTTCCCATCTAGATGAGGAGTGCGAGTTGTAGTGATGAAAAATTGAGAGCCATTGGTATTAGGACCAGAATTAGCCATTGATAACATCCCTTTTCTTTCATGTTTCAACTCAAAATTCTCATCTTCAAATTTCAAGCCATAGATTGATTCCCCCCCTGTGCCATTTCGAGCAGATATATCACCACCTTGAATCATAAAACCTTTAATAACACGGTGAAAACAGGATCCCTGCAAGTAACCAAAGTACCAAACAATGAGATATCTCGCACACCTTACGACATAACTGCATACAGAACAAGATAGCTGAAAAGGGTACTGCATGAAATAATTGCAACTGGCCTTTTATTTTGAACTAGTTAAGGTGATGAAGAAAGGGATTACACAGTGCACATATATACACAGATAAACCACCTACAAATTTGAGAAACATGATAATGATCCTTGCACACAACTCCTATCAAAGGCTAACACCTCTTGTATCTCATTCAAAATCTACATTTAGTGTACCTCTGCTTCTCCTAGAATCCTCATCTTTGCACAAGTTCTCTCTTATGATTGGTGCCTTCAAACATCATTTTGAGACGACAAAACCACCTTCAACAATGTGAGGCAGGGTTCTAAGTAACTCAAACAATATTGAAACTAACAACTTTAGATTGCCTGGCCGAATACAGCTGCTCTAGTCATGTGTAGTTTGATCACGAATCATTCTTAGTTAACCACTTAACCAGTTCTAAATAACATCATAATGATTTAGAAGAGAGCAACATTGCATGATTCTAACTATTCTGTTCTGTATATATTATCACCACACCATGCTCAACAGAGAACCCACTAATTCATGTTATGTTTTCTCCACTGCTAAAGGCACATAAAAGAAACCTGCTCTCTCAAAATAATAGCTAGATTTCCTAAAAATGGAACTTTTAAAAAAGGTATTTAGCCATTCAAATTGCAAGCCCAACTCACTTAAGGCATGACTTAATTTTATCATTTAAAAAGGTACGTTTTTAGTCTTTTACATGTCTCATACTCCCTAGCCCTCAATCCCAAAACTAAACGGACACTGACAAAGAAAAGATCAAATATGCATCGAGTTTGCTATTTCAAGTTAAACTCATTTATAGTGTAACTTAATATATCATATAGACTTGATTGGCCTATCTCGATTTCACTACTATAACTCAAACATGTCTCACGATCCCTTCACCCCAAAGAAGATGAGCCTTGGTTATTTCACAAAATGCAAAGCAAAGAAAGCACATAGTTATAATCTGAGATTGTACAAGCTTATTATTTACTAGTTTTAACACATGTACAACCAGGGATAAACCACACTAGTAAAAGTTGCACCTAAGTTCTTATGCTTATCTTTAGCCTACTTCATTTTCCGGCAATCAAGTCGTCCTCCACTCTAATACACTAAAACGCATGCTAAGTTTATTCAAACAACACGTACCATAATAGATAGAAGAATCAGGTTCCAACAGACAAACAAACAAATAAACAATCGTACAAAAAAAAACTTACAAGACCAAACAAAGTCGAGAAAAATACAAAATCAAATACACTAAGGAAATAAAAAAATTCCACATGGTAGGGCTATTAACCGAGTCCTAAAGAGCTTAAATATACCTTCAAGTGAAGCGGAACACTGGTATTAGGTCCAATCCCCTTCTCTCCGGTACAAAGAGCCCTAAAATTCTCTGCTGTTTTAGGAACAATGTCTTTGTATAGCTCAATCACTAACCGCCCTTCCATCTCCCCTCCGATGCTTATATCCAAATAACACCGCGGATTCACCATCTTTCTTTCACTCTCAACACCAGACGACAGAATTCCGAAAGCTAAGAATCAAAAACCCTAAACCGCTTCTGCTTCCACTCCTCTTCCGCCCCGCTATTTATTTTGAAAGTTATGTAGGGGATGATGCTAAGATACGCAGGGTACATTGTATACCACCCTATTGAAAAGATATGATCATATGTGCGACGGAACAGGAGAGAGTGGTGTACGGGTAGTGTTGGACGGTTGGATTTGGTTTGAGGAAGAAATCGGGCGGTGAAGGATGGAAAAGACATTCGAAAATTGATAGATTGTCGGGTTGGTTGACGTTGACGTGACCCTCGTGTGAGTAGGGGTGGGCGGGTGGCTTTCAACATGTGATACGGAGTGTCGGGTTTTCAGGACTGCCCTCGCATGGCTTCATTCGGCTTGTACACAGACTTATTATTTCTTTAAAATTTATATGCATATATTTGGTTTATTAAAAAAAAAGTAACTTTTATTTTTTTTATGTGGTAAAAAAATCTCATGTGATTCGTATTAGTTTTCTAATAAAGGCATATCAAGTGAGTTTGACTATTAATTTCTTATTAATTAATATTCAATCTTAAAGTGACACATTTACTATTTTAACTTTTTGTTTTTAAATGGCCTGTTTTATGACTATATGTGGTGCCTCTGAAAGCATGAGACAACCCTGATTTTTAATAGTATTTTCTCCTTGTAATGCAAATCAAGTCGGTGGGTGGGTTACCTTTTTTTTATAATGCATATGTACGTTAAAGTAATAATGGTCGTTCTTTGAGCATGTCAAACTGTCAAATGCGTTATTCGAATCCACGTGGTCTTTGCTATTATGAACCACTTTCAGCCGAGCGAGGAACAAACTGATACTGAGATATGTTTTTTCTCCACACTCTCTCGAGTTTTACATTACACGTGTACACAACATTTTACACATACTTAAGTCATGGGCCTTGCTCCTGCCTTGCACGCTTCAGATTCATGAGCCTTAAGCCCTCCACAAAATATTTTGGTTGCATTCGCAGCACCCTGTGGCTGGTAGATTTTGTCATCCTTCAAGCATGTTGTGTCCTCGTTCATATTCAAGTCGAGCGATTTGAATCAACATAGTTGGTCTTTCTTGGCTTCGTTTTGGTTTGGAACCATATCCTACCACGTGTTAGTTGCGTGATAATGTGGTTATAGTCTCATGAGGAAATGAGTTTTATTCTTTTGTGTATGTAGGTGTAATGCACAAGGTATGCAGCACCTACTAAAGCAAGAAAGTCCCACTGGTCGTTCTCACCAGAATAAAGATAAACCTTGTTTGACATCGGATGAGGAGATCAACAAGTGAAAACCTAAGGGAAAAGGAGAAGCCATACGCCAAATGCAACTAACTGATAATGGACCAGAATTTCTGACTTTCCCTGCACCAGACAAAAATATTAAATAAGTGTAATCATGTAAGAGGGTGTTTGGTTTCGCGTTATGAAGCAGTTTATTAGCTTATTACGTTACAATAACACAAATAATTAGTTTGAAATGTTTGGATTGCATACCTTAACAAGTGATTATTTTTGTTTAGAGTTGATTCTACCACACATTTTTCATAAGTTAAAAAATGTAGCTTATTTACTTGATAAGTGATTATTTGGTCATTTTACAAGTAAAAACGCAAATCCAAACACTTTAAAAACTGATTATTTGATAATTATGATAGCAAACAACAGATTTTAAACCAAACATTACATTTCCTGCAGCACTTTTTGTTACAGCTATTATCTGATTATTATTTATTAGTTTCCAAAACGCTACAACACTTTTTCAAACGCAAATCCAAACACCCTCTAAGTTATTAAACATTGATGACATCTTTTTAACGTGATGATGATGCGCTGCACAAATGATCATAATGAACTGTGCTGCGATAGATGTTGACACGGAGCATGATTTATGTGCAAGATACAAGTTTATGCTTCATAAACGGTTTGACTGTTACGAAGACAATTTGTATGTTTTATAATTTTCTGTCTATTCTTGTTATAAAGGAACTATTATATTTCGCTTTTTGATGTTCCTCTTAACTCACTAAATAGGTTACGAAGCTTAGACCAATCGTTAATGCAGACAATTGTTGAACCATGTATCTTGTGTGTTTCAATTTGCATTTTCTGCAAATTTTATTGTGTGTGATTGTTGATCCTAATACATGACAAGTACACAAGGTAATCATTATCATTTGATATATATATTCGGATGTGGAGACCAGAAGTAACCTCATACAACTTTAGCTATTTCCTTTCGAGATAGGTGTTTCCATATGCGTTGACGATCGATCAAAACTATGAACAAAATGCATTGTTTGATTTTCTACTTCATCCTGTAGAATGATGATAAAAGAGTTGCCATATGTTATGATACTAACAGAAGCAATAAATATGAAACTCAGAATTTCTGTCAACGTAAGCCCCAGAAATATGTTTCTGAAAGGTAAAACATATACCTGGTTTGAGTTCAAGAACCTATGTTGAAGTAACATGCTAGCGCTTGGCCTTTCTGCAGGATTCCTGATAAAGCAACAACGTAAGAAATCTTTGCCTTCAGGAGACATTGTTTCAGGTATCGGTGGAGTCTCCTTTATGACCTTGAACATTGCTGCAGGCTGCAAAGAAGAGCAAACAGATAAAAATATTAAAATTAGTAATCAGAAAAACATTATATATTTGCATATTAGCGAAATTATGGATTTATCATGTGTGATTTTTATGTCAGTTTGTGCCTTAGTTGGTGACCACTTTTATTGTCATGCTACCAAGACGTGATAGATGGCATTATTCAAATGTAACACCGCTTACCCCTTCGTATTCACTCCAAGGAGGTCTCCCGTTAATCATTTCGATAACTGTACAACCTAAACTCCAAATATCAATGGCCAGAGCAAGATCTGGACTGTCATCTTTTTGCATCCCACACTGTAACAGCTGCAATAGAACTGGTGACATCAGCAAGGAAAGAAGAACGTAATCAAATATTTTCATGTGGTAGAAGTGTAGAACTAAATTACCTCAGGGGCCATCCAATAAGGGCTTCCTTTCAGAGACAGATGGCTAGCTTGTGCACTGAGCTGCGCAACAAAATCAAAGTTCCCATAAAGCAACAAACCTATGAATACAAAGGTTTGTACAGTATATTGCACATATCATTTTCTTTTTATTTATAGTGCAAAATCTAATGGCTTCAATCTAGGTCATTGATGAGGTATATTTAGGATCATGTCTATGATAAATTATGTTGTAGTCCAGAATTTGAATCTCTAGTTTAAGCAGACCAAACATAACCTTTCGCACGCATAAGAGCTTACATGTTTAGCCATCCCAAAGTCAGCAAGCTTGACAGCTCCGTTGGCATCAACGAGCAAATTGGCCCCTTTGATGTCCCTACAAAATGTAATGACTTTGAGAAGCCAAGACCGGAATTATGATGCAAGAAATAAATATGTTGTATCTCATCCAGGATTAAAAATGATCCTAAATGTTATTAATGACACAAAACTAGTTGGCTTATGTTTCAATATAACTTATATAATTTCTCAACTCCACTGTGAAGAAGGAATTTATATAAACCTACATGTAAAATTTGGCCTCAGTTTGATAACACATCTAAGATATGCAACCATTACCTATGTATAGTCTTTGTGCTATGCAAATAGGCCAGCCCGGAGACAATATGGCGTGTAAAATTGCGTACAATAGACTCCGTCATTCCTCCACAGTGATCACGAGCATACTTGTTTATCGAACCAGGATGGACATACTCTAGGTATATGTAAAATCGGTCGCCAACCTGCATTTGCATGACACTAAGTTCAGATTTGATTCAAAGTAGACAACTAGAAATTGGAATTAGGAAATGAGTCAATGACTTACTATTTCACTACCATAATACTGTACAATGTTTGGATGTTTGAGCTGGCTTAAGACATTAATTTCCTGAACAGGTTATAGTGAAAATATAAGTACTCAAATATACAAATGGTGTAGTGACTTGGACAGAGAACGTATAGAAACACAACCTGCTCTAATTGCTTTATGCACTCTGCAGATTTTGGGTCCTCTGGTAATAATTCAACTTCTTTCATTGCACATAAAGCTCCAGTTTTTCTATTTGAGGATATAATAGTATCAGTATCTGGCATCACATGAAAAGATATAGCAAGTAAAAGGAATTCACAAACCTGTTAGAACCAACATAAACACTTCCAAATGTCCCACGACCTATAAGTTTTCCCTTTTTCCATTGACTCTGTCTCGATATCATTGGCCTTGAATTATGTTCACAATTAGAATGAGGCGGGGGAGAAGGTAGAGGCATGACAGCTGCTGGGGGGAGAGGTAAGGGGTGAACTAAAGCGACTGTTGCCTGGGTATTACTGCCACGTCGGCTCACTGAATTTTCAATGGACAAGTTCTTATGCGAAGGAGAGTTTGATTTTATAGGACTTTTGACACTGGTAGCATGAACCAATGAACAATCAAAATAATATGATCTTTCTGGCAAAACCTGAGGAGGATTTACAAAGTCTGGCATCAAATCTAGAGGTGTCTCAATGGTAATTGTTGATGGGCTGGCTGTCGGTCTGGATATAGGGCTTTTTAAACCACTAACCGTATCAATTTGCTTGTGTACATTTCTTAAACTTCCTGCACTGTTTTTCCCTTGTGATGATTTCCGTAAGAGCTGATTTTTTGTCTGTTTTATATCCCTCATATGGTTTGAGCTATCTATGCTGAAAATAGGAAATAAATGGCATTGAGTCTAGTCATCTTATGTTAGGATACATACATCAATTGAAAAATACCAATATTCTTCTAAATATTATAGTGCAAATAAAAGAACCCATGACTTATGATTTATGAACGCTGCTTGTGATCCTAAGGTACTCTATGTCTCTAGCTGATAATGATAATACTAAAATGAGAAAAAAAGAAACATAAAGCACTATATGAGTGACAGGAGACGTGTGAAAGTGAAAAGGTTAATTGTATAGCATAATATAGGGAGTCAATGGTGAAGAAGCAAATTCTGTAAGCATTCATGTGAATCCCATTTACCTTTTATAACATATGCTTGCTAGTTAATTTTAAAAACAATGGAAGTATGATATTCAATAGTGAAACAGAAATTTAACAACGTTGCATAACAAATTCCTGCAGGCCTTATGCCTATGGTAGCAAAAGCAATAATTATACAAAACTCAATAAGATTAAAATTGAACGAAGTGTTCTTATTTCTATTAGATATTCCTGTTTTAGTTTTGTAAATGATGTACTTGATACTCCCTTTGCACCACAAGAAGAGATACGTGAGACTTTCTATAACCAAACAGAAATCCCAAATAAAAAAACTGTTAAACATATCTATAAGAATATCAACGGTATCCAAATTTGATTTATATATAGGAAGTGCCAAGTTAGAATGACAGAATCATTTAGTTTAGAAATTTGAATAACAACATAAAAATTGCAGAATTGACTTCAATCTTTTATTGTCCTCATGTAAGCATTCAATAATTCAACCTTCCTTAAAGTCAAAGTTAGAAGCCCTATGCCATTACAATAATGTATTCAAATTTAACGCATTTCATATAACGAATATAGATAGACAAATTTAACCTCATAATCAATTTATTCAGAAACATATGAAACGAAGAAATGAAAATTACCTTCGAGATCCATTCGAATCGCCAGGGTTAGAGTGAGAGGTTATTTTTAATTCAGTAATTTTTTTAGGAGCCTCGGGCAATGGTAGAATGTACTTGGATGTCTGATGCGTAGACGCTTCACGAACGGCGTCGCGTTTGATCTGAACCGCCGAGTCAGGGAGAGGCAACGGCTGCGCCGTGACCGTAGAAAGTGTTGTCGACTGGGCCTGGCTGACGTCGTCGTCGTCAGTGAAGTGTCGTAACTTCCTGCTGCGAAGCTGACGATTGCGCTGGAGAGCTTCGTAAGTAAAACTACGGGCACGTGAGGACGGTGACGGAGCATCGTTGTTAGTGTTAACGAAGGTATCGGCAGATGAATTGCTACCGGAGGAAGAAGGAGGAGGAGAAAATGGAGTTTGCCACCAATGCATTGCGATTTGAAATGAATCGTCTATGGTGGAGGCGAGGCTAGGCTAGGAGGAGCTTGTTGAGATGCCGGTCGTCTTTATTATAAACGGAGAAGAAATCATTGGATCTGTTGTTAAAGAAGTCAAACAAAGACTTTCGTTAATAAGTCAAAATCCAATCTAAGCGAAACTACATGTTGGATTAATTTATGGGTTAATTGTAAAAAAAACTAAAAAAATAATAGTAATAACTAAGTTTGTTTTTTTTAAGTAATGATGTTTTTTTGTTATAATTTTTTTTAATCATTATGATAATTGATTATGTTAAGGGATTAATTAAACAAAATTTTGGTTACCTTAAACGACAAAAAAAAAATACAAAGTTGATTACTTTAGATGATTAAAAAATAAAAGTTTGATTTTTTTTTTCCTTAGCATATAAATGTGGTTACTTTAGGTAACAAAAAATGAAAGCATGATTTTTTTTTTTTCTATTATAACAAACTTTACTATCTTAAACAATAAATAAGATAAATTGGTTGTTTTTTTTTTTTTTGATAATTAACCCTTAATTTATTATAGAACTACATATAACATATTAAACACAAATATTAAAAAGAGTAAATTACATAATTGGTCCCTGTGGAACTTATGGATTTCGTTCCTAGGTCAAAATAAGTACATAGACGGTTCATAAAACTCAAAACTTGCTCGAATTTGTTCCCTCAAACTAACTGACATTAAAATTGGAGTTAACTCCAATGACATTTTCGTCTTTTTACACATACAGAGGCCATAATGAAATTTTTTAAATAAACTTTTAATCTTAAAAATTCTTTTATTATTTATTTATTAAAGTTAATATATTTATATTGTAAGTTACTGGTGTTCATCATGTTCTTAAAGCATTTATAGGTGTTAATCATGTTTTTGAATAATCCATCCATATCAAAATATCAAAATCGAAAAATATGTATCAACAATATAAGTATCATAATCAGATTTTGATTCAAACAAGATCGTTGCTCAGAATTTCAAATTAGATTCATACATACAAATCAATTTAAACCACATTCATAACGGGAATCAAACCAGAAAGAAACACCTAATGCAAATACAAAAACTCATGTCCATCTGGTTGAATATGACAAATCAAACCAGATCAAAAACTAATTTAAAACCAAAAGGTATTAAGTCACATACCCAAAAGATTTGACAATTTATTAATTACATTATTTTCATCTAATATTCTCAAATTAAATAGAACAAATTTTAGTTTGAATAAAAAAACCAACAATACATCCTCTTATTAATATTGCAATTGAAGATTATGTAAAAATAATGACGAGTTTATCTATTTTGATAACTTGTTTTCCATTCTTACTGTTCAATAACAACAAACATTAAATATTAATTAAAATATTTCAAATAAAGTAACTAATAATTTAATATCATGTTCTATACTTTTATGTATGTTCTTCTCATTGTATTCCTATTTTCATCATGTAATATACAAAAATTTACGATCTTATATGATGTCAATGCAATAACCCTTAATCGGTAATTCGTCGCCATAATTCAGATAATTCATAAACATTTCAACGAACCAAACACTACCTAAGTCTCAATTGGTTCACATAACGAAACATGAAGAAATTTATATTGATTTCGTATATAAATAATCTTGAAGTTGTCTCTTTCTTTTGATTAAATCCATTAACCATTTTTGGTCAAATAAATCCACTAATCAACTAAAATTTATTAAAATGATTTTCTTTAAAATTTTTGACATTTAAACGATTGTAAATTTGGACTTTGAGGATGAGAATAATCTGCGTAAGTTTAACATAGATGTTAGGTGAAACTTCTAACTGATTATTTTGTTTAACATATATGTCACATAGAATTTTTGTCCGATTATAACCGGTTAATGCCAATATAATTTTAAAAAATATATCATTTTAATTAGTTGCGGGATTTATAAGACGAAAAAATGGTCAAGGTATTTTATCGAAAAAATAAGACAACTTCAGAGTTTTTTACATAAGAATCTCATTTATGTTTTACATTTGTATCCGGATAGTTATAACAATGATTTGATTAAATGTCAAATTAGTATTCGTTTCACACATGCACACATGTATATATATATATGGTTCGGATTATCGCAGAACCTAAATTTGTGTGTAGAACTGTAGAACCAACATTCGATGTTAGATATTCAAATTTTTACGTTAAATTTGATGTTGAACATATATGATTCAGTGGATCCAATGTCGAATATAATTGTTGAATATTCAAAAAAAAAAATTTTAAAAAATATTACATCGGTCAAGTTTTAAAAAGGACAAAATTCTTGTTTTCATGATATAATCATTTTGTCTTAAAAGTTAATAATTTTTAAATTATTTAACTCTGAAACTTTGTTGTGCGGTTTGTATTAAATTTAGCTTCTGTAATAATAATGTGTTTATATATAATTCTAACTATCATTAAAGTGAACAATAATTTAAAAAAAAAAATTAATATTTTGTTGGTGTTATAAGTTCATAACTAAATAAAATATAGAGTAATGGCGGCTGTTTCTATAATATAACCATCAAATAATTTCTTTAAAATAATTCCCTCACACTGAAATAATTAATACTAGAATGATTCCACCAACCATCAAAATTAATTTAAACAAACTACATCACACTTAAAGGTCACCAACCATATTATTATATTTGTATAACTATTACTAATTTCATATTTTTATTGAATTAACTAAACACAAATAAGTAATATTTGAATAAAAAAAACAAAATAGAAAATAGTTTAACAAAAATAATATGAAGCATATCAACCTTAGTAATAGAAGTAAACTTAATATTTTGTTAATAATTTTTTTACTTTAAAACGCATAAAAAGATATATTCAATTAAATCAAGTTTTATTATGAAGAAAATAAGAAATATATCAAACGAACATGAAGAAACGAAGAGAAGTATACTAAATTACTAATATAATAATATGATATTGCATTTGCAGAAAAACCTATATATTCTATAAAAATAGATGCTCAATGAAGTTGATGCTCCCAATGTCATTATCTGATACGCTCTACATTAGTTTGTCTCACTTCTTTCAAGTTCATGTATCTTGTTGCTCACGCACTGTGGCACAATCTTGCTCTCCTCTACTCATTCTTGCTCTCTATGCTCATTGTTCTTCTCGTATGCTTAAAATTTTACTACATTGATTTGCTTGTCAACGCTCCTCTAATGATTCGTTCTCTCCTCTGTCTTATGCTAAATGTGCCCCTTACTACCACATTCCTTTCCTATCCCTTGCTTATGGTTTTTAACCTTACAAGTACTTTTTAAAAACACCATCCTATAAACATAATAATGTGAATTTTGTATGCACCCTCTTTGATTTAATTTGTGCATCTTGACCTAACCTCGTATGATTTGACCCATTTTTACACTTCTAACCCTCATCTTTAATCTACTAAGTGATTCGCGGAATGGAAGTTGAAGTATTTAAAATTCATATTATAGTATATAGTAGTTGATTAGTAAAGGTATAAAATGATGTTTATAGCTAGCTAAAGGTATGAGGTATGTGAAATGTTAAAAATTTCAATTCATTTGCAAATAGTTAGGAATCATAAATTCTTTCAACTATAGAATTTAATGGAATTTAAACGAATTTTTATTTTTTGTTTTTGTAACCCAAATCACAAAACATACTATAAATAAAATCTAATTTATTAAAAATTCATTTCGTGAGAATTGAAATAGAATTGAAATGCATACATTTTATAAGGTTTTTCATTGATGGTGATGGTTATGTGATTCCTAATGTCATGGAATGGAAACTTGCTCTTAGTGTAAAAATCATTTCTTTGGTTTTCCAAAAAAAATATAAGAATCAAAATCATAAAAAGGAATTAGATTTTATTCTTCTTTCTCTATTTTCAGTGTCAAAATTTTAGTTACTTACCATCATCATGATTTAAAATAGCTTGTAAATACAAACATTTTAATTTCATTCTATTCAAACATACCAAACAAGCAAACACCCCGTAATTATTGGATAAACCATCCTATAAACCTATTAACATGGGATGTACATTAAGCAACCCCATAAATATTATATATATTTGTGTTTCATTAATATATTTTAGTTACTCACTGGTTTCTTTATGTTTGTGGTCCCTTATTCAAGTCACATGGGTTCCATCTTCTAGTTTCATTAATATATTTGGATGGTCAACTTAATTCTTTCTGGCTTTGTTTCGTACTGACTTATTACTTATCTGGTTTGTATAATTAAAAATGTATAATGGTTTGTAATGATGATCTATTAGCATTTCCCTTTCACTAAATGATGGGTCAAAGGTACATGCATGCACGGTTTATGGAAATTGTCCCTTGAAATACATAGATGATGTGTTGACAGTCTAATATGTGTCTATTCTGAAAGTAATAAAATAAATTTACATTTTAATAATTTTATTAAGTACATAAATAATACCGAATTGTTATAAGAGCACCTTAATAATTAATAAAAACTACAAGAATTTCCAGATTATATTCAACATATCTGCTAATTCTTCTATAATATCTCTCAAGTAATCAATGATCACAAGGTCTGCTAGAGCCTAGAGGTATGTATTGGTTGGAACTGGATCGAACCAAGATATGTAAAAGCAAAGTTTATATAAAAAAAAAAAAAAGTAAACTACGTACATACTTGTGTTGGTTTTAATTTGAAAACTTTTTACCTTCCAAGTTTGTAAAAGAAAATCGAAACCGGACCAGAAATCAACCTTTTGGGAAAATCTTGAACCAAAAACTGGTTTTCTATAATACCGAACCAACCCCAAACATAATTCCAGTTGACTTGAGCCCATCCCAGTTAGATTATTTGGGTTTGTCGGCCCAGACCATGTTTCGCAAAATCACCTACGTTATATCATATGCAAATTTATGAGAGAATAACAAACAACATCATTACGTCAACAAGAGTATGTATTCAAAAACTTCATATCCTGGAGCCTAACAATTTGTTCTTTAAAGCCACCGATAATGTTGCCCAGAAAAAATTGATAGGAATACCATCAATACAAAAAGAAACAACAATCCTACCATCTCTATTTGATCACTGGTAAATTACTTGTTAGACCAGATATTTGAAATTTATTGCACAAAATCTCTCATGATAAGACAAATTACAAGCAATTACCTTTCGAAGCCCAGGATCATACTCACGTTTGAAAACTCCGGGATCATGCTTTTTGATACAGTGCTATTGTGTGGGTTTCGGGCTATCTACCTTAGCTGCAACAATCTTGCAAACGGGCATGGTTTCATTTTTGCTCAGAAGCTCCAAAGATGGATGGACCTTGACATCATGCATGGACACCCTATCTCCGATGTCCAGATTGCTAATGTCAACTTCAATCTTCTGAGGAATGTGTTTCGATGGGCATTTGTACTTCAAACTAGGTCTTATCTTGTTCAGGTAACCACCTGGTTCCATGCCAAAGAGTAAATCAAATGAACACAAGAATATTTTATCTTTGGTTGTAGTAAAATAAGGAGTAAATTACACGAATGGTCCCTGTGGTTTGAGGGTTTTTGCGGTTTTGGTCCCTAAAAGTTTAAAATTACACGGATGGTCCAAAAAATGCAAACCTTTCACACAAATGGTCCCTCTGACTAACATCCGTTAACTTCTCCGTTAAAGAGGAGAGTATTTTCGTCTTTTTGCTTCTCAGGGACCATTTGCATAATTTTTTAATAGTTTATTTTTTTTGTTTTTATTTTATATTCATTTTTTAAACAACAATTTATTAATTATCTCATTACTTATATATATATATATATATATATATATATATATATATATATATATATATATATATATATATATATATATATATATAAAGAAATAAACCATCCGGCCACCACTAAAACCCACCGCCGGCCACCACGAAAACACACACAAAAGAAAGAAAGAAACCAGCCGACCACCACGAAAGCCCTCCAACCACCACGAAAACTCACCGCCACATTTCCGGCCACCACGAAAACACACACAAAAGACAGAAAGAAACCGCCGGAGAAGGAAACAAAGTCGTCGCCGATTGCCGCCGCAGAAGGAAGAAAGCAGGCGTGAATGAAGAAGGAAGCAAAGTTTGCAAGAACGAGAGGGAGATGGAGCGAGGGTGAGAGTGAGATGGAGAAGGAGACCGGAGAAGGATCGGTTGGTGGTCGCCGGCGATGGGACGGCGGCGGCGGTCGCCGGCAAGAAAGAAAGCAGAGAGTGAAAGGAGAAAGAAGAGTGAGATCTGAGAATATTTTGTTTTTAAAAATAAATAAATAAAATTAAATAAATAAATTATAAAATATTTTTATATTTTAAAAGCTTATTAAAAAATTATGCAAATGGTCCCTGAGAAGCAAAAAGACGAAAATACCCTCCTCTTTAACGGAGAAGTTAACGGATGTTAGTAAGAGGGACCATTTGTGTGAAAGGTTTGCATTTTTTGGACCATCCGTGTAATTTTAAACTTTTAGGGACCAAAACCGCAAGAACCCCCAAACCACAGGGACCATTTGTGTAATTTACTCTAAAATAAGATTACAATGCCATAACAGAATGCAAACAGTATATGGTTAACACCACTTGGACATAATTTCATCTTATGACCACATATAAACTATGTGGCACATGTTGGTATGGGTCGGTGCGACCTGATACGGACTACATTCATGCCTGATACGGACTACATTCATGTTGGTATGGGTCGGTGTTTAATGAACTAACCAACTTTAAAATGTGTTAGCTCAGTTGGATGTGGCTGCTCACATCAAAGACAGCATACATATAGCATTACAGCTCAAGAGCTAGTCAGATACGTTCTGGTTTGATTTTGTGTTGTTTTAAGTTTTAACTTCTGTTTCAGAACTTCAAAAACATTGATGCCCAAAAAGAAAGAAAGCAAATATTGAAATAATTGATATTCTATAATCTATATGGGTTTGGTTTTGAAGGACATACGGTGCTCACACTCTGAACCTCAAAAAACTGTTTGGAAATTGACATTTTATTTTCTACTTCTCTCCTTGTGTTCTGGTAACATATTTCTCTATACTGTTTTTGGCAATGAGATATTAAACACAAAATTGAATTCAACATTTGATAAATAGTAGCATAACAAGCTAATCAAAATCAAGTTCTTACTTTTACTGTACAACAATAGCATAAATAAGAATACAGACCTTTCTTGAGACCAGGGCAAACATCTTCCCCTTTGAAGATAAGGGGCACATCAACCTTCAGATCTGTTCCCTCGTCGGCCCAAACAAACACCAAATTCAAAAGCTTTCCTGTCTCTGGGTCTCTATGCACCTACACCCAAATTCCACTCGATTAGAATCAAATGCAATTCAGGATGAATCCATCATAAGCATTACTCAACTAAAATCCCCACCAACTTTCAGTTGAAAATTGCAATTCGTTTATGTTAAGTAACTACCATATACCAGTTCATTTATGTTATTGGTTGTTCAGGTCGTGGTATATGATAGTAATATAACATAAACAAAAATCGTTAGGGAAATATAAGATGATTTTGTGTAAAAATTGCAAGTCTAAATGTGATTATTAAAAAAACTTGAATGAAAATCGCTGGTAGAACTCATAAAATACATTTCAATTTTCAACTCCAACAGCCCCAGGAATTTATCATAACAAGTTTAATTATGTATTACTCGACGATTTCATAGACAAGAAGGAGCAACCAGTCCACATACATTTTCTTACAAGTTTGTCTCAATAGGTAACATATGTAGGTGGTTATCATAGTAATGATTTTTAATCGAACATTTAACAACAAAAACAATTTGCGCAAATAAATCGTTTTGCATGAAATTACTTAAGTAATCCAAATTTAATCCCAATTCAGACACTAAATCGCATGATCTGAAACATAATTTTATACAATTTCATACAAATATGGTTTATGAAATGATGTGCATCGTAGTAGCAACCTTTTATCAAACACTTAACTCAATAAAACGATATCGCCGCAAATAAACCGATTGGGTCGACAACAACACTCGAAAATGGAAAAGTACACTTGCCTTGATTGGAAGAACATTTCCGGATTCAAGTAATGTGGAAGAACCGGACCCGGCTCTGATCTGCAGGGGGAAAGTAGTGGAGCAGAAATAAGGAAGCTCAACGGACTTGAGAATAGACTGAATTTGTCTTCTCTCGGTTGTTATTAGATGCTTTCTAGAAACGGACCTCACAGGACTGCCGCCGTCAGTGCTAGGGTTAGGTTGTGCGAATACAACAGCAGGTATTCGGCCTTGGGCTCTATCTTTGACGGAGACTCTATTGCCGGAAATCTCCCTAGGGATGGCTTGTATCGTATGATATGACCTTGTCGTCTTCCTCAGACCAACCACCGCGGTGCGCCACCACTTCGACATCGTTCGTGGCAGTTTCTAACTGTAGTGTGTAAAGTCGGAGTCTCTCGAGGAGTGTGGATTTTAGCCACGCCTTTGTTGGGCCGGATGGTTATTGATTCCTAAATACAGATGGATAGTAAGTAACTAGCAATTAACATTTGAAATGTTAAATTGGGCTGGGTTTGGATCTGAAATAGCGTTTAGCTCACTATTTTATCATTGGATTTGCATTTTGTCAAATGATTTGTAATTTTGCATTATGCACGATTTGCATTTGTTAAGATTTTGTCCAAGAGTTTGCATTATATTTGAGGAAAAAATTGTTAATTTGAAGAATGCAAGGTAACTTGGATTTAAAATCATAGAAGGAGAAGCTGATTTTTTAAATAACAAAGAATGAAATGATTTATGAAATTCTGAGATTTTAAATTATTACTGAAGTCTGCGAACCAAATACAGGATTTTAAATGCAAATCCAAGTAATCCCAGAAAATCCACGAACCAAACACCACCTTAGTTGTTGTTTTTGGAAAGTCCAACAAGCTTTTGGTATCATATCGTCGTTCAGGCATTTCCAATGATTTTGAAAAACCGGACCCAACAAGTTGTTTATAGGCTTGCGATTGCGAGCCTAATGTCTAACGCTCAAGCTCCAACACATAATTAAATAAACTTTTAAATTAAGTTGGAGCTTTTATCAAGTCGATTCTATATAGCTTACAAATACAATAACCTTGACTTTTAACTCTTGGGGAGCATGTATATATATGTCATTTCAACTTTAGTATTATTTGATTTTTAAATAACTTTTAGTATCTAACGATCCTAGTAACTTTGATTATACCGTTATGATGATTGATGGTTTATTTTTACCTATATTTTATAATAATAAAGTTTTGAGACCAGAAATTCGTACAAGATTTTTTAAATTTACTAGAAGAGATGTCATACATCAAGCATCAAGCGTTTTGTGTAACCAAAAATATTATTGATTGGTAATTTGTCTGATACGAGCACCCGATGTGAAGATGGATTATGGTCGTACAATTTTCCATATTGAACTCACGGATCAAAGAGATCGATCCCCTAGTAGAGAAGTTCTGACCGGTAAGAAAGAACATCAAATTTACACATATGAAATATAGGATATCTAGACCAAGAAGAAAGCATAAACGTTGGCGACATGCCTAAAAAACAGTAAATAAAAATATAGCATGTAGATTATGAGAGGTGTCGACATGCCTAAAAAGCAGTAAATAAAAATATAGCATGTAGATCATGAGACGTGTAAACAGGTATTCTCTACTCATTGATAAGTCGTCAATGATAATTAGAAGTATATATAAACCCTAAACCACTTTAGAAACAATGATTGTGAAATTAAGTGAGTATGCCAATTGAAGTTACTATAACCCCACATGGAAATTTAATGCTATAGATGAAGAGTTATCTTGTAAGAGGCATCCAATCCCCTAATCAGCATATTGTAAATGGAGTTCCTTCATAAAATAGACTTCCTTTCAAGTGCTCTTGAGACCTCTTTTATTTGTTGTCAAACTTCCCTCACTATTTTCATTTTTAAGTCTATTTTATCAAGGAACTTCATTTACAACCTTATATATATTATATTGTATATCAAATGCATTTAATTTTACTGTACTTGAATAATTTGCAAAAAAAAAAAATAATAATAATAATAATAACATTGTTGATATACTTAATTATCTGATATGATGCTACATTGTTATTTAAAATGAATTTCAAACTTTGATTAGAAAAAGCATAAATGTGGTTTGTATTACTTAATGGTTATTAGAGTAGTATTGAAAAGCCAATTAACTTTCGTATTTTTATTGATTAAGTTATTGAAAATTTAATTTAAGCGGTTAAATATTTACTATTGTTTTGTTTTATTAAAACACATATATTTTTAACTTACAACCATAAACTATGTTAAGGCCGAAAACGACAACATTTTTCATCGACAAAACTCAACCTTTTATTATTCTAATGATCCCGTTGATGCTTTTTTTTTTTTTTTGAGTGATTAAATCCAATTTTATTTTATATATGACTAAAAACTATAAAAACCATTAAAAAATCTGAATTATCTAATTAAATTAAAACTGGGCTCATATTATTTTTTTTATTTTAAAAAAATAATTATTATAATGTTTTGAACATGGTAGTATAGTATTAGTATGCCTGTATGGTACTCATACAAAGTGCTCGCTCGTCGCACCTAGTAAAGAATATCTTGAATATATTAGCCATCAACCCATCATGGCATGATGCATTGTCCTGCCAAACTGCTTCAACATTCGATGATTAAAATATTTATATGTTTATAAATAAGAGTTATAATAATTAGCAAACATAATTGCAATACAACAAAGTTAATATGTTGCTACAGCATTAAAACTAACATCTGAATAATACAGATTTGTTCGATTATAACTTTCACCACAGGGATGACAAGATGTGATTATGAAATCCCTTTCTTTCATATTAGCAGAATGGAACATAATCACATTAACTTTCATATTAAATTAATATGTGAATAGTGTGTGTGTGTGTGTGTTGTGCCGGTGTCATCCACGTGTAAAAGGAATCAGATTTTAACGAGTAAATATTCATTACAATGGTTTGTGCAGTAGTATGGTAGAATAAAGCAATCAAATTTTAATGAATATAACAAGGTAATGCCACCAAATATATAATATTATATCCTCGAATTATCCAAAAAGTAAAAAACTGGAATTTAGAGTCATATTTTGAAGCAAATAAATAGAAGTCAAAATATTTTTGATATATATATGGGTTTTCTATGATCCCATTGTTGGACTGTCCAAAAGGATAGGTACCAAATGTTAACAAAAGGTTAGATATAAGGAGTTTAAAACAAAATTTCCTAAAATTCTTGCTCTTTAACAAGCAAGAGTTAAAGGAACTCACCTTTCAGTTTTTATGAAATGGGGAACTAAGAGTTTAGAAACAGTGAATCCATTGAAGGTATCGACATCAAAGAGCTCTTTTAACTTGTCATCGCTTATTATTCTTCTCTTGTCCGATGGATCCTTCACGAGCGACGAAAAGGATTATATGAGTGCGAGTTTATTTTAACTAGAAAGGAAAGAACAAGATGCACTGAATGATTTATGAACCTATCATAACTCATAAGTAGAAACAAAAAAGAAACCCCATACCTGAAGATTATTCTGTTTAATATAGTCCCAAATTCTTTTCACCACATCAGAACGTGCTAAAGCATTTTCTCCTGTTCCTAGAAATTTTACTAGAGCGTCTGAAAGTGGAAGTGGAGCCAGAATACCAGAACCACCAGCACCCTTTTGCCGTTTCTCCTTCCTTTTTGGTTCATCTGTATCTGCAGAGCAGATATTCCGACTTAACATTATTCTTTTGGAGGTGATGTAGGTAGTTTATTAAGGGCCTACTTCACTGTTTTTCTGATTTATTTCAAATAAATGAGACAAAGATAACTTATTGATAGAATCTAGTGTTCATGCTGATTTTAATTTGTCCCCTGTTCTCACCTTCTTCTCTTTCCTTTCGCTGTTTTTGCTTTGGTGCCGAACTGACTGCAGCTGTACCCAAAAATGTCTCATCATATACATTCAAGTTCTTACATGAATTAGAAAGACACAAAATAGACCAGAAAAATTAAGATCCAGTAGAAACACTATGTATATATATCAATTCAAGATTTTACATCAATTTAGATACATTTGAGTATTTATCATGGTTAGGTGGTTTGTCTTTTAACTACATACTACATCAAAATGAACCAAAGTAAAGAAGGGCTAAAAGCTGATCAGTCCCTATGATGGTGGCTTAGTAGGGGGGCATGAAGTGTGCAAGCAAAGATCCTCAGTGCAATTCACTTTGTAGTTTGTCCCTTGTTGGCCTTCGGATCAGTTGATGGCTCGGGTTTGCCCTTTTATAAAAAGAAAAGAAGAAGCTAGTTGATGAGAACATCAACAAAAAAACCCCCATCCATAATTATCCAATTTGACCTAATGCATTGCTTTTGTTTTATATAGGCAGACGATAAATCTTTAGAAGCAGGCTAACAATAAAATTCAATTGTATTTATGTTTCCACTTTAAGGAATCAAATTTATAAACATTTACAGGTTCCCTTTACTACTAAAGGGTTGTTTGGTAGTTGCTAAACGATTCAGATTCTATGAATGAAAACATGTTGGTTGACATTTGTTAAGAAATCCAAATACCATTTCTAGTCTGCTGAATATGAATGAGAAAGGAAAATATTAACATTTTGTGTTTATGAAATATGACTATTTGACAAATGAGTTGAATTAATAATTTGCAAAATCAGGCATCATAGTAAAATCCATTGAAATTCAGCTTACTAATTTGCATATAATTCTTAAATGAATCATTCAAAATAACATTTTCTTTGCCTTGAGGACCCCACTCTACACCATGCAGGTCTTTTCCTCGCTTTCTCCGCCTTGTTCTTCTTTAGTAATAAACATATTCTCAACGTAAGCCACAAACAATTAAGCATGACTATAGCATTTCCCTTGTAAAATTATAAATCACAAAACAAGTAATCACTCTATATCTTTGTATTGTAAAAGGATATGGAGTCATTTGCATTGGAATTGGGAATCGTGCTCTCAAGAGACTGTAAGTGCACTCAATAACATTTAGTTGTGTGTGAGCATTACTGGACCTTTCTTCATTAGTTAAGGCATATCAGCATCAACAACTTGTTTTCTGATATACAATTTAGTGTTGTCGTATGTCCGCACTAAGATAATATATATCTACAATTCATATGTGAATATGAAAATAGTATTACATATACAAATATACAGTGTATTAAAAAAATTAATGTTCATGAAGAATGCTGCTACTTGGTTGAGGAAACAGAAACCCTGAAATTAGCTTGAATGCAACTTCTTTCAGAATTCTAGAATCATGTTTATGCCGTCTTGTCTTGCCCAAGCAAACGTAAATACTATGTCAAAATCACAAATAGCTAATATTAATTGATAGCATCCCACTCTTCCCCTACACACAGCATGTACAAGAGTTCTAACACATCCACTACTCCTTTATTAAAAAGGGTTGATATTGAAAAAAAAAAACCCATAAATTTCACGATTAAGTCCCTAAACTTTTTTTTCGATTGTTTAAGTCCCTAACCTATTTTTGTCTTATTCAAAAGTATATATATTTGACCAACTACCGAATTAGCCGGTAAAACAAAAGTTCAAGGACTTAATCGCTAAAATGGGGAAAGATAGTTGGTTTATTCCAATGTTAATCCGGTGAAAAACCCAAGGTTACTTGTTTGGTAACCGTTCAAGGCCAAATTACACTTCTGAATAAAACAAAATTACTTTAGGGACTTAAACAATAAGAAAAAACGTTATGGGATTTAATCGTGAAAATGAAAAAAGTTGATGGGGTTTTTCAATATTACCCCTATAAAAAACAGAAAGAAAGAGAGAAACTCTTTAAACATGTTAGTCTTTTAGGCAATATTAACCCTATAAAAAACAGAAAGTAAGAGAGAAACTCTTTAAACATGTTTAGTTTTTAGGCAATATATATGCAAAAACATACCTTGAATATTTCTTACTCTTCTGTCTCGTTATGATGTATTTGATGTTCTTTCATATGATGTTGACACAATGATTTCTCTTACAAATTTCATCATTGCTTATTGCTTGCTATACTTCATGACTAGTTTGACAGATATAGCGTTAAACCTCCATTTAACCATTTCAAAAATGTTAATTGCGGCACTTGTAATTGCCTACAACATTGTAGTTTTCTCTTTTAAGTTTCAACATATGCCTACTATTTGCAACCACTTTTTTTGGTTTAAAATGGTTACATAACAGTATACATGCTTAAGAAGAAAGACACATCGATTCATGACATCAAGTATTGGATACACCATATGATTCTTGTGTATATGCATGTTTGTCAATGCCGAAGTGTAAAAGTTCATCCTTTAATTTCATATATTATGTTGTGAATATAAAAGATCACATTAGATAACATCAAATCCATAATTTTATCCACGGCATCAATACATAATGCCAAATCGTGGATTTGAGTTTATGGATTTTTACTGGCATTATATTTTGTGTTATTTGATGTTAAGTATTGATGTCATGAATTGATTTTATGATTTGAATTTATGGATTTTTACACAATATTAATTTAATGTGTTTTTTTTAGATATTTGCAACGTCATATGAGGATTGAAGGATGAACTTTTGTTTATGATCATTTTATGTTGGTAGTTGATGATAATAGCTTCAACGGGAACTGAAAATATAAGATACATCATTTTGACATTGAATGGGCGTGCCTATACACAAGAACTATTAGTTGGATCGAACACGCAATGTCATGAGTTGATGCGTCTTTATTTTTATCATATATACTATTGTGCTACAATTTTAAACAAAAAAAAATTGGTTGCAAGATAGCAGGCATATGAGTATTGAAGAGAAACTGAGAAAGTGATATTAACAATTTTTTGTTACAATTAAAGGTCATAATCAACACCTTAGAATGAATAAATAGAGATTCCTACACTTCATAACAACTATTCCTACATGTTCACAAGACGTCCAACGAGCAATGATGAAATTCACGAGAAAATCATAATGCTAACAACCTTTAAAGTAACACCGAATGCATCAAAAAGACATACTGAATTACTGACATGTGCTTGTTTATATATTGCTTAAAAAGTAAAATGTGTAAAGAATAAAGAGTTCCTCATACTTTCTGTTTTTTTATAAACAGGAAAGTAAATGCATTACACGAAACTCTTATACATGCACATGTGGTTGCTGTCAACAAACTCATTATATGGGAAGAGAAAGAGTTGATTGTTATCAAAATGATTTAGCAAATTGTGATTTTGATATGACATTATTGTTGCTTGGATGAGATGGAAGGGCATAGTACAAGATCCTATAGTTTGAATGAGACTGTATTCAACCCAACTTCAGACATTCGGTTTCCCTCCACAAGTATGTAACATTCTTCTTAACATTAAAAGGTTATTGTTGTTTAACATTTAATATTATGTGTGTAATTACCTTTTTTTATACTCGTATATTATGTGTAGATAAATATTATGTTTGTGTCTGCATACACCAACTTTCATGGAATTATGATTCCATATCACAGTGAGGTAGTGTTTTGAAGATTTTTGACACCGATATGCCTTAATTAAAAAAAGAAAGGTTCGATCATGCTCACACAAAATTCAGAAATGTTATTGAATGTGCTTACAATCCTGAAAGCAAGATTTGCAATTCTAAAGAAAATGGTTCCTATATCCTTTTCCAGTACAAAGAGATACATTGATTGTTTGTTTCACTATTCATAATTTTGTAAGGAATGTGACGTTAACGATCAAACATAGGTGGCATACAATGACTCAATGAGAACACCATGAAAAATAAGACGGGGAATGAATATGACTAATTTGTGTGGTCAAATTGTTAATAAGTTATTTTTGAATGCTTCAATTTAAGAATTATATACGTCTTTGCAAATTATTAATTTAGAACGCTTATCGTATTATAATATTTCATTGAACATAAAATCATTCTTGGGTAAAGGTAACTATATCATTTAGCATTAATATTCTACACAAAAGCATTTAATATCTTACAATGGTAAGATCTCTCATTCAACAACTCTATTCGGAAAAAAGCCAAACAACATATTTTCATTGATAACTAATTCCATTATGGAGCCTCTAAATCATTCAAGCCTATGAATCAAGCAATTAAATCCTTCAGCAACTAACAAACAACCCTAAGAGTGGTAAATGATACCAAACTCATGTTTCAAGAGAAAGTTAAAAATTGTCACGTGGCACAAGAAGGGGATAAAAAAGCACCAACAAAAATCAAAACACAAACACAGTTCACATATATCATGTACTGAAAATAATGTGAGAAGAAAAGAGTATTACCACCGTCAGAATCCAGAGGCCAAATATGCTTCGCAAGAGCCTTGTTCATCTGGAACATATCTATCATATCCACTCCAAAAAGTTCACGGAATGGTCCATCACAAAGTATGTTCCTTTTATTGGCTGGATCTTGCAAATTATGTTCTCGTATGTAGCTCCAAAGTTGTTTAACAACCTATGATGAAAATACATATGAAGATCTCAATCACGTTTGATCAAATAACCAAATATCTAACCTCTCAGAGACAATGATAGAAAACAAAAACAGTAAAAAATTTTGCAGAAAGTTTGTACCTCGGTCCTGGCTAATTCAGGTACCCCAGTAAATTTCTGAAGTTGTGGAGAAAGACTACATAACTTGGTAAATCCACCCCCTCTTTTCTTCACCTCTTTGTTTTTCTTTTTTGACCTAATTATATGCAAAGGAGAGCTACATGTTCAATAAAATATTTATACATAATGTTATTCTGTTGTAGTTAAAACATCCCTTGTTTATCAAGCTTCAAGATAATGTCAAGCAGCCGGAATAAATAATAATATGAAAACTTAGTATATGACCTTTATATAAATAATCGTCTAGAGGGAATAAAGTTACAAAAAGGTTATACATTTACGTGGCATTGAAAATAACTTTTGAAGACGTGTGATATACATGCTAAAAATTGACGAACTTGAAGAAGATAAAACTTCATGTATATATGTAAGGTCTTTTGGTTCAGACTTTAGACTCCAGGTGCAATAAAGTGGATCGTCATTCACTCCAAAATAGAACATGCTAACCATTTAAGCTCCAGATACGCATCATCACTTTCAAAACATTACAGGGTACAGACTTCATATTGAAGTCTAATCTTCATTTTAGCCTTTTAGGTGCACAATGATGAACTGATATGCAACAGTCCAAGGTCATCGAGGTATATAATTTCTGAATGTAAACTGCTTCATTCATTTAACTTGAGCATTCGCCGTTATAAAGGAATAAACTAACATTATTTTAAACACCGAAAATCTAATTCAAGAAGACCACCTCACTTCAAAGTATTATCCTTTAGGGAAATAATTGGTCAAATACCTATAACTATCTCTATTCTCCTCCATTAAAAATGGATTCTAATGTAATCTTGTTGCATCATAGTGCATATACTTTGACCGCTTGAAAATATAATAAGAACATTGCCCACACAAATTTCTCTATGCATTTTTGTAAAAATTAGGATTTAAGCCTTCCGTAAAAGAGCTTAAATTATTTATGTCAAATTTAGCCCCAACATTGTTATATACTTAATAACAGCTGCTAAGTTATAACATAAACAACAAATCTATTTGAAAAACTATAAATCACTTGATCTTTTCGAAGTGTAAAAGAAAATTGTTTTCTGTTGAGGACAGAGGGAGCAATTAACTCGATTAAACTCAGCAAACAGCAAACGCAGCTACTATGCTTCCAGATATCGACGATAATAGAAAAACAATAAAAAGTGATCGCTTAATCAAAGCCCTAACAATATGATTAGGTAGAACAAATTATCAACTATTCAACTAACCCTCTTTTACCGCTACCATCGGTCTTGCCATTGCTGGCTTCTTCTGGTTCTTCTTCTTCCCCATCTTCTTCCTCTGCCTCTGCCTCTACCTCTACATCTACTTCTTCTTCTTCTTCATTTTGTTCATCATTTTGTTGCTGGCTTTCGAGGTAAAGATCGACTTGTTCTCTAATGAAAGCCTTTTTCTCCGTTAAATCGATTCCAAATTCCTGCTCCAACTTCCGGCGAACGCTCGCGGTGGTTGTGGTGCTGAGGTCTGACGTGCTTAAGAACTCCCGTAGCCGACCGACGAGCTCCAAGTCCGACACCATTATTCAGCCGGCGGTGGAAACTGAAATTGGGCTCCGCGGAGGGGGGGTTGATTGTCACGTGGCCTGAAAAATAAAATGGATATTGATTTTTCCCAATTGGGCTTCAGTTGATAAGTTGAAGTGTAGAAGTAGAAGTAACTGTGTATGTCATAAAACATATATTTCAGGTTTGGTCCTTTCACTTATGATTTTGAACCAATTATATCGTTAAAGTTTATGTTTGCCCTTTTTGCACCTTGCTTATTTGTTAAGCCACTTCGTTATGAACTTGTGACCCTAAAGATTTGGCAGTAATGAAATAAGTAAATTATTTTGATTGTATTAATCAAATTTCATTCATTTATTTCTATTCTCTCTTTTTAAAAAAAACAAGAAAATTGATTGCTGCTTTATTGTAGAAGCCAAGAGATTGTTTTAGATGAACATTTCATAAAACTTCTAACCTATATACGATGTATTTTATTATGAAAGATTCATTGTACTGAAATATAAAAGTTATATTGAACTCTTCCTGTATTTTTACTTTCGTTCAAATATTGAATGCATATTGATTCATGAAGAGGCCTTGCAACATTAGGAAGTGGGGACATTAGGGTGAGGAGTATACCCACACCGCCCATAGGTGTGGGTTGCCACCTTAATATTTCCTGTCGGCTAAACCATCCCACCATTTCATCTTCTTGCTAGCTGCTTCACTCGTCGGCTCCTTTATACCACTTAATCCCGCTGGCTTTTTTTTCCCTCAATATATATGTATAACATAGAAAGATAGAAAATTTTAATAAAGATGTGAGTTTATATAGTTTTTATTTTTTGCTTTCTTGTAATTTTTAACTTTTACATTCGTAATTTTTAATTTTATTTTTAAATTTACTTATTTTGTGAAAGTTTTTTTGTTCCAAACGATAAAAACAATTTCAAGTCAGCACAAGTGTCGGCAAGAAAAGACATTGAACGAGTTTTTGGTGTCCTTATAGCTCGTTTCACTATAATAAACAATCTCGCACGACTATGGAGCTCGTGAAAAAAAAAAATTAGATGTATAATGTATGTTTGTGTCATATTATCCAATATGATCTTACAATACGAAGGTCATACGATATGCACATTTCATGAAGATGAGTTTTCATCTTAACAACATTCTGCTTCGAATGAATTATAATATTGCAGACGTTACTGAAGATTTATAATCGGGAATCACACGATAACCTTCGATCGGATCTCATAAAACATACTGCAACTGCCTATATATCCAATTTAGACGGTTAGTTCGTAATTTTTAATTTCTAAATTTGTAACTTTTATTTATGATTTCTTGTAATTTTTAATTTTTAGTTTCGTAATGTTTAACTTTAGGTTTCGTAATTTTTAATTTTACTATGTAACTTTTTTAAATTAGTTTTTACAACATTTAACTTTTAATTATTAATCATGATTGGATTTTATTTTTATTTTTTTAAATTAAGAAAGATAGACATTATCAAGTATTCTTAAAGTTTTAGAATGGAGATGATGGACAGAGAAAAAGTTGTTGTATCGTTAAGGTGTCCAAAATGGTGGATTTCAAATTGGTGGGTATACCGTATACCCACCACTCTTATAGGCATCCGTCCCCATAAAAATTACAATCTGTGTATTAGTATTATTTTTTGATATTGCATAATAAGTAAAATAAAACCACTATAAAAATAGCTAGAACAAAATATTTTTCTACGTGAAAATTTAAGTGCTCTAGTAGAATAAGAATAACATATCATTTTCTGTTATTCTTATTGTCTCCATCTCATCATGTTTTTTTCTAATTCTACTTTCAAAGTGTAAAGATACAAAAGGTTTCGTAAGTTACATTAATACGTAATGATTCTTTTATTGACTTGAACAATATATCAATCAATTTAGACTTGCATTAAATGATATAGTAGTAGCAGTGGCTGATCTGATGGCCAACGTAGATGACAAAGAAAACATTACACAAGACTCCCAGTCTCCCATCATATAATATTTAAAGAATTGAATTACAAATTTGGAAACAAGAATTCTAAAAACTTGCATCATTAGATGTTTATTCCAAAATCTTCCTTAGTAGTTACTCGTATAATCTTGAGTAAATTTACGCCACCATTATAATGATCGGTCGATCTTTTAGAAAGTCCTCGAGTATTTTCTGATTTCGTACATAATCGATGATATGGAAACAAGGTCCTTGTTGAGGGCAGATCCACCAGCAATTTTCTTCATGCAATCCGAGAGTCTTGTATAGTAAAGTAGAAGCTGAGTCAAGGCTGCTCGTAATATCTCCATTCCACAAAGAAAGTTACTGAACGACGTAATTACGTCACCGTGCATTAGCTCGATTGCCGCTTTCCATCTACCTGCAAAGTCCTTCACGAGCGGCTCTGCTTCAGCGACAGTGATTGGTTTGTCGGACAAACCACTCGGGTCCTCCGCTGCATACAAAGTCCTTTGATGTTAATTCACTAATTTTGACCCAATATAAATATGTAAAACACGTTACATAGCAAAAGATTTAGACACTCACAGGCTCTGGTTTTAACAAACTTGATAAGATTCCCAAAATGTTCCAACAGCAGTTCTTCCTGCGGCATGTAGGAAATATCATTTAACGTAACATTCGGGTTTGTAGGTCGGCATCGTAAGAACAGGTACATGATTTTATGATGGAGCAGCACATATGCTTTTAAGTGTATTTATTATTCATTACATTGAGTACAAGACCAACTTAATAAATATTCAAAAACAGTTCCAATTTAAGTCAAGCTTGAGCAACTAGAGTCTTTTGAGTCGATCTCAAGTATCAAAATTACTCAACCAGTGAAGTTCCTGAGCCTTATTGAACATATATTAAGTTACATATATACCCTGTGTCTACACACAAAAACATAACTACTTTAATCTACATAAAGTAAAAGTCCTAAAACAAACTCTAGATGGTTCATGTGTATACAATTAACCATTACAAAATTGAGTCAAGTGGATTCAGCTGATATCAAAATTATCAATTACTAAACAGAGCTCGAGCTTGATAATTAAAGCTCAATCAAGCACAAGTCAAGTTTCGACTTTTCAGGGTGTAAAAGTGTAAAAACTGAAACAAACAGGAACTGAAAACTCATAAAAATCAAACCAAGAACCAAACCGTATGGAATCGGTTCCAGTACAATTCTCCGGTTTTATTGTTTCTTCCCATCTTACATTCAAAAATACAAAGCCGAAACGAACCAAACCAAACTGATAACGAAAACGAAAATTCAATAAAATTTAAACCGAAAACTGAACCGTGTGGGTCCGGTTCCTGTTCAGTTTCAGTATGGTTCTTCGGTTTTACGGTTTGATTCCAACTTTTGCATACCCCTACAACTTTTAATGTTGAGTCGAGCTAAATATTGGCATTCAATTGACTTGACTCGGTTGATTGCACCCCTTAGTAATTAATAGGGTTAAGTAACATTTTGACCATTTAACTTTTAAATTTGTCTCATTTAGCCACTAAACTATTTTTTGTCCTGATTTAGCCATTAAACTTTAGGTTAGTGTCATATTTTGGGAAAAATGAATAAAACTATTGGCTAAATCGCTACACAATTGATAGTTTAGTGGCTAAATCGGAACAATTTTCAGTGTTTAAATCGGTAAAAACAAAGTTTAGTGGCTAAATATATATACAAATTATAGTTCAATAGCTAAATCGGGAAAAAAAATAGTTTAATGGCTAAATTAAAAAAATCTAAAAGTTGAATGGTAAAATAACACTTAACCCTAATTAATATTATGTAACAAATAATAACCTATTAACTCACCACATAAACGGCTGTATTATTCTTCAGAAGTTCTTCAAAATAGATCTGAATTTTTCCACATTCTGAACTCGCTTCCTGGAAACAGAATCACATTTTAGCTAATACTTCGATAATTGTACAGCTTTTGATTGAGCACATAACTCCACCTTGAGCAAAAGAAGGAAGAAAATAACAAAATTTAGTTATATACCGAGTCAAACAAAAAGACGAGGAGCGTACCTTCAAAACTGCAATTGTCATGTCATAGTTATTAATAAGAAATACCGTCTGCAGTTTGGGTTTCGTGAACATTTTGGCAAGCTTAATAAGCAAGTCATCGATAGCCATTTTCAGTCTTTCCATGTTCAAGTCAAGCTGTTAATGGAGCAAAAGATTTAGTACCTCTGAACTAACATAATTAGTTGGTCAAATCACATGTATGTCTAACCTGGCCATCACCATAGTCAACATTAAGTTGTATAAGTGAAGCTGTAAACTCAGCATAACGCCTCATGACATAGTGTGGATGCACATCATCCTCCCATAATGTTTTCACATTGGCATTCCGCAGACTGTTGATGTGCATGTCAAAGATCATCTTGAAACGTGGCCACAATGAAATATTCACCTAACCATTATCATATTCATATCAAGTAACTTAGATTGGTACTAACATCAGCAGTCGTGGCCTAAAAAGAGAAGCTAGATCATACATACCTTGTCTAAATAAGAATCAAGACACGGAATCCGCCGCCTAGACATTATGAGCTGAAAATACAAAAAAAAAAAAAAAAAAAAAAAAGGTGACTATATCATCAAAGAAGATATAGAGATTGCTCGTCAACGAAAAATAAATACAATGTATACAAATACACACAATTCTTAACGATAGAGACATGCTGCTTAATAGTCAAAAAATAATGTAATTGTGAAATGTCATTATGAACTAAGATGTGCATACAAGTTTTTTTATGTAACTGAGAACATCAACACATATACATAGTTTCGAATTTGCATATAAATGTGTTGCAAACTTTTACTGTTGAGCTTGAGGTAATTGGTTAAATGTTTGCAGATGTATAGAAGTATATGATCCCCATATTTCAAGGGTAGGAAAAGACCAGGTTATTATATTTCATATGGGCTACCAAATTCGAGTTTCCAGTTCCAATAATTTATCATGCCTATTCATCCAAAATACCCCATTACTTCTGATGACCCCTTGGAACACACTACCACTTGAAAGAAAAAACGAACAGTTATTAGATGATGGAAAAGAGAATGGGCCTAAATCTGGGACAGAGGTAATATCAAGGACTCAAACAAAGAAAATTATTATTATAAACGTGAACCATTACCTGGTGTTGGTGTGTGATGCGGATCATAAGCATTATACCAATTGCATCAAAGGAATTTGGAAGAACTGTACCGAAATGCTCATCCATTACAGCAAATGGCCCTGGCAATTCAAATTATAAGAATCATAGGAGAATGAGACAAGCTTTCATGATATACTCTTACTACTGATTATGTATTACTGAAAATCACTTTTAAGATATGCAAATACATTTTAGAGTTGCACAATATGAAAGATATAGTTGAAACCTTCTACAAGAAACTAATCTATTATGTCATGCTAAAACCAGCACTAACTGAGCTGATGTTAACACTTCTACTTAAATGGGTTTATGTGGTTATTCAGTAACGTACTTTTATATTGGTCTCACTTAGGTCATTGTACATTTTCATACAATTCAAGCCATTGTGCTTTCAAAACTTGTCCCAACTTGGCCATTACTAGAGCTTAAGTGTCACTAAATGTATAAAAGTGGCGCTTAAAATGTGTCATTAAAGTATATAGTGATGCTAAAAGTGAATAACCAATATGGGATGAGTTTTGAAAGTAATATGACTTCAGTAATATGAAAAAATAAGATGACCAAAGTGAGACAAATGTAAAGCACTTTACCAAAAACCCTATTCAAATTTCAGTTACTTTCGACTAAGTTTGAACAGAAATTGTGAATCTGCAGCATTAGCATTAATACCTGAAAATATTTCATAAAATACAGACTCTTCTCCAAAGAAATCTCCACAGAAGACGTATCTGTGCAACATATAATTTTAAGACTTATTCATGGTCAGAACTTATGTGTGTGTGGGAGAGTTGGAAAAAAAAAAGTACTCTGAAGTAGCAGTATCCATAAGCAGTTTGTGCAAGCTCCTGAAGAGGACTTCATAAGGATATTTTTTTGAGCTTGCTTCAGCAATATGTGGGATTAATGAAGGCTCATCAATTTCCTAAAGAAGTAGAAAGTAACAGACTTGATGGCATGACGCAAGGTAGCAGAAAACAACCAACGATAACTTGAAACTATGTAAAAAAGCAAATGCTCCTTTTTAGAGTATTTAATATAAAAATTCTTTAGATAGCAATAGAAGACCTTTAGAATGTTTATCCTCTCTCCGAGAGCAAAGATAGCGGACCGGTTTTTCAATGGTTCCCTTCCTCTTGAAAAAAGGCCCGTGCTTCTGGTGTCAACACCAATCAGATCAGTTGGACCCGCTATATCTAGTTGTAGTTTCTCCAAGGCTTGAATATAAGCACGGAAATGAGCACTTAGAACCTGCCAATCATTAAATTTCACTTTCACAACAAAAAAAAAAAGGTACATAATCACCTCATCTTAACCAAGGATAGGGTATAAATAACCAAGACAACTTTCACAGAACACATTTACAGATTACCTAGTACTCATTTGAGCGAATTAGTGCAACACGAGGATTTGTAGGCTTGTAACACAAAAACATTGTGCAAGTTGTGTCTGTGAGTATGTGAAAGTGGTGTAAGATTAAAAAAAAATTGCGCTATTCAAGCTCGATTTGTTAAAAGCTCAAAAAATAGCCTAGTTAAATGAGCTCGAGCTCGCAAAGTTCGTTAAAAATGAGCCCGGACCAAGTTTTAAATATTAAGCTTATTTAGACTAGAAAGCCTAAACAAGCCTGAATATTTTTATATAAATGTAATATAGTATACAATAATGAAGGCAAATAATATATATATATATATATATATATATATATATATATATATATATATATATATATATATATATATATATATATATTAATTGATGATAAAATATTTAATATATGATTAAGTTAAATAATAACATTAAGTAATAAATATATATAATAAACAAGTTGAGTTTGAGCCAAGCTCAAGCTTATAAAACCATCCACTAGTTGAATTCGTGCTTTACCCTTAAAACTCAAGACGAGCTGAACTTGAGCTGCCACCTTTTAACAAACAAGCATGAATAGCTTCGGCGTGTTTGCACCCCTAGGTGGAAGATATAAAGGAAAGATTGCATGAGAGGAGAACGATATCTTGCATTGTTGCAGCATTTTTTGTGTATAGTAGTGATGCAAAATTCCCCAATTATAAACATAATAGATTTTTTGCTTAGAAGCATGCATCATTAAGTGGAACTGCAAAATAATCCCGAGAACTGTCTTTTAAATCAGTATTATATTTATAACTGCCTCTAAGAATGATGCACACGACAAGTGAAGGGATATTTGCATGCAAAATGGTCTCCACAGGCCTCGTGTCTGTTGGTGTGTCTACTACTCTACTCACGAACCTTAGCTGCTTATACATCCATTTGCTTGACTGGTCATGTGTGTGCGCCCAATAATAGATCTAACCAGATTTAGCCTGTTTATGTCCTCTAAATGCTCATGAGTATAAAGAGACAATTTGTGACTTCCTTTCAAATAATGGGAACAAAGACTTAGGTCCATGCTTTTTTATGATAAATATGTTAGCAAGCATGCTCACAGCTTGCTCATTGTTAGTTGATGCTCTAGAAGTCCCTCACATAGCTTGTCTACTTCATACACAGCTCTTCTCACCATTGCTTTGATGATATCAAAAGGGCACCCCCAACTCTCCCGAACACTTAAGATTATGGTCTTATGGCGCCCATCTTAGTAGTTATAAAGCATTATATATATACAAGACTCATAACTCATAAAACTCTTAGGGGGTGTTTGGTTTGCTGAATTTGAGAGAAAGAGCCTAATTTGGAAAGAAATGAAGAGAAGCCATTGAATTCTGTGTTCTCGAGTTTTTATGAGATAGAAAAGAAAAAAACCAGGGGAAAATTTTGGTTAATTTTCTCCAAAATTTTTCTCCCAAATGTGGGAAGATTTTGAAAGAACGAAAAATGGAAGACTTCTAACCATTTCAAATGAAAAAAATACACCTTCTCTGTTTCCTCCCAATGTTTAATTACTTATGTAGGAAGGGTATGACTGTAATCATTTTATTTCCCTCCAACTCCAGAACACAAAAAAAAATCGAAACATAAGACTTCCTTTTCCTTTCTTTCCAACTTGAACACACAATTTAATTATTAGACATCCATTTCTTTTCTGTAATCAGATCTAGGATAGTACTTCCATGTATTTCTTATCAGGTCATGAACCCAATCTATATACAGTGCTACGCTATGAAACAGAAAGTAAATCAATCCTGAGTAAGGTAACTAAATAAAAAACAAGAAACCCTAATATATACACGCTAAATTTACACACACACACACACACACACACACTCTCTCTCTCTCTCTCTCTCTCTCTCTCTCTATAATAACTTGCACTTTCTTTTCTCTCCTAACTCAAGAACAGAATGTTACTTGATTCAATTTGATTTGGCAAGTTTTGAGTAGTTTTAACTTAGGAAAGTGGTGGCCAGTGACAAGTTTTAAATTATAAATTTGGATTGTATTCAAAACACGAAAAGAATATTTCAAATATGATAATTTTCTGAGAATAGCGCTTATAAATTTCAACTTCTACAATTAATTTCAAAGCTTGGTACATGATTAGTTGTTTCTTAATCTAATTAGTCACATTATCATTCAAAACAATAACAGTCCACAAAGAAAACAATAAATGACTTGACACATACTTGACAATCCAACTAGACACCACTATATGACATGCATATGTTAGGCATACACCATGACCCTTGGAAGACAATCAGGTCCATATAGCAAGCATGGGTAAGAAATGTATATCAACTCCAATGGTGTAATATCATCGCTTCAAATACTTTCTAAGAGTTACTAAAATCAATAAGATGATTAAGAGTAAGCACGCCATGAATGAATTCAGTTCTAATATGCTGAGGTGTATCTCGTTGTTTAAAATTACATTTGAGGGATTCATGGTGAACCGTGAACATAGTATATAGTACTAGCTACATGTATATAACTTAACAGAAGAAAAGAAGCAAACAAAATAAACAAAAACAAATAAAACAGTTATACATATGAAACTGTCATTAACAAACAAGTATAGCAGGACAGATTCCTAGATCACTTCATGGAAAACATATCCCAGCACAAAACACCCTTCTCACCAAAACACCCGAGACGCTACTCTAGAGGCATGGTACTCAATTAACTGACAATCAACTTGTTTTAAACAATAATATTAATCCATGTAAAACTTAAACTAAATTAAACAACAATGTTAACCGATAGTCGTCTACCTTGTTCATTGTATCGGTATATGCTGTCCGAACCTCGTTATAAATCTCCTTCCCATGCTCCTTGAGGAAGGAAATAACATACCTGCATGAGCATAACCATATAATAATGTATTAGATGATGCTAAACTTCTCATTAGATGAAAGTTAACTCAAGTAAATGGAACCCTCAAAATGCTAGCTCAATATGAAGAATCAAGAATGACTTGGTTCATCACTGTTCTTAACTAAAAATAATAACTGTTACCGATGAATAGAGGTGGAAATTTTCATCAATTTATTCATGAATGGGTCAATTTGGGTAAACTTTTATCTCTTAACGGTGCCGAATTGATAAACCAATAATGGAGAAATGGGCCGAGTGTCTTCCATTGTTGTATTTTTAACGCATAAGACCTCAACTGCTTTAATCAAAATTTTTGAGTGTTAACTCGTAATCATATTTAACACACTAATTATTCATAGAAATTTTAGAATTTTGGACAAGAAGTGCTTCTGGTCAGCCTAAGGCATTTTAACTCGCACGAAAAAGTCCGTCTTGACCCATTGCCACCCCTCTCATTTTGCCACTTTAACTGATGAAATAACATGTCATTGCATTCCAACTTGCAAGTCTCTCAGTGAACTACTACAATGGCCATTCATCTTCAATGTACGGTACAATGACTCTGGGACATGCTATACTGAACATATTTATAAGACGGAAAACTCACTTGTATTTTAACAGGATGCTCTGCTGAAGAATCTGGATATTTGTTTTAGGTTTCCTCAATGCATGAAGCTTCTGAATCATGAATTCGAATACCTACATTTGAAAAGGAAATACAGGAAATAGAATCGAGTTCAGGAGAAAAGTATTTATAAAAATAAAAAGGTAAAGAAACCATTATACACCCAAGATGAGTTAGATGGCACCGCAGATATGCTTTGTATTATGTAATCGACAACAAATTCATCATAATTGTTCATCATCGTTTGAATTGAGAAGCTAGTAACCAAATATGAACCCAATCTCTTTCTCTCTCTAACTATACAAAATTTTTATTAGAATATTGCTAGAAACGATAGCAGATCCATCCTATATTACCCAATCATTCTGGGGCATGCTAATTTTCCATAGCAATCATTTATGAAACAAATTACTAGACTATACCAAATGAATATGCAGAGAGTGCAAGTTATGATAGAGTGTGTTCCTAATCTCCGAACTCAAATCCACCGACAACTCGACAAGGGTGGTGGCCTAGTAGTAAGACTTGGTCTCCAATGGTGAAAATACTACGGAGGTTCACCTGCAAAGCAGGGGGTTGCCCTGGGATTAGTCGGCTCGCAAAGCGGGTCGGAGACCCAGGTTACCCATATTTTACACACACACACATGTATATAGGAAGTTAAATGTGTATGAGAAATGTGAGAAGGAATTTTGACCACACTTTTTGGGTGGTGGGCCCAGGATTATTTAATTATAGATTATGTGGCCAAAACTGTTTCTCACAACATTTAATTTCTTACAGGATCCTAATCCTCTCTCTCTCTCTCTCTCTCTCTCTCTCTCTCTATATATATATATATATATATATATATATAGTTGTAAGTTCAAGTGAGTATCACTTACTATGCGGTGCACCAAAAGGTATTACTCTTTAAAATAATTTTTGAATTTTTTTTTCATAAACATGTTTTAATTAACATTATAAAGATGATATATAAACTTCACGCACATTCACATTCTAAGTGCATGAAATCATGCATTACATAAATGTACGTTCACATACATGCAAATTTATGTAATTTTACCTTCACATCAATTTTAAGGAGTTAGAAGATGTGAATGTATGTGAAATTTATATATCATCTTTATTATGTTAATTAAAACATGCTTATGAAAAGAAAATTTTTATTAAAAAAAATTAAAGTTGGTACCTTCTGGTGCGTTGCATGATGAGGTACTCTCTCGAACCATATTCTATATATACATACATACATATATATATATATATATATATATATATATATATATATATATATATATGTATGTATGTATGTATGTATATATGTATGTATGTATATATATAGACACACACACGTCATATCCTTAACGTGTTATAGCGGTCAACTATAACGCAGAAGAATGGACCAAGTGAATTTGCAGCAGCGTAACCCCAACAAAATAATGGAGCATTCAGTCTACTTACTTTTGAAATTGCTTTCTGTCTAAGTTTTTCTAACTCAGGCTGAACATCTTTTAGAGCATTTGAAGTTTTGACCATAGAATCTACTTCCACAAACTTCAGCTTCTTACTCAGGATCTCGAGCGTCCTCATGTATTCATCATTTACCTTAAAGAATTTTTGGAATGAAATATGAATAACAGCCAATAAGTAAAAGATTAATATAATACAAGAACATTGCTATGATCTAAACAAATTGCTAATGCCATATTTTTTGCCCAAACATTTTTGCCTCAGAATTTGTATATACATATGAAGCAAAATACGTCTGGGACTATTGCAGACAGTGTTGTAGTTAAACATGGTAAGAGATATAATAACCCCGCTACCCCAGTGTTGGGTGATCCAATTTTGGGTGAGGAAGAGGATACAACTTTGGAGTATCTGATTCCTTGACTATCCCTTCTTAAAAATGTCACAAAGACTTACAAGCTCAACTGGATTATGATGTCACCAAGATTAATGTAGAAGGTATTGACTTCACTCTTGATGAAATAAGACAGCTTTATGAAGAGGGCATATAATTAATGTATATCACACAAAACACATAATGAATTAGATACTTAAGAAACAACTCGCTTCAGGAAGTTGTACCAGAGGCGTCGGCCTGTAGAGTGATCAGGGCCAGAGATCAAGTGCAACAGAAATGGACCAGGGGAAGATTTGTCTTTTTATTATGAATTTTTATTCAGTTCAGGTTTTGGGTATGTAATTGGTAATTTTTTAGTTTAACTGGGTATGCGTAGTTTGGACTGGGTTTGGGAATGCGTGCAACTCTTAAAACAGTAGGTACTTGTTGGTTATTTGGATAAGAATTCTTCTGATCACCTTCCTACTAAGGTTTCAGTCTGTGCTTTGGGCAACAGACAACCTCTTTTCAGAGTCCAAAAATCATATTGTAGATGAAGGACTAAACACACATATAATGATACAAGGATGATATTAACACCAGAGATTTAATGATAATGATAAAAATATATTAAAAGGGTTATAGTTATAGTCGTGGAGTGTAAAGGGTAAATATATAAAAGAGAAAACTATGATGATTCAGCTCCACTTGATACCCGTACATTACCAGATTTAGCAATACTCTGTCTCTTAAACCAGATAAACGTTCTTCTACAGGAGTAGAAATATGAAGAGGGGGAGAGGAGGGCGAGAAGTGTTATGACTGTAGTAAGCAATTAATGAAGAACACAAAACAGAACCAAACTTTCAATGTATATATTTATATAAACAAAAATCAAATACGTAAAACATAGTTGACTTGCAGATTACAACGACTAGAAGCGAGGCTGAGGCATGCCACGCAGTGTCCTAAGACAAAATTTCCCTGGTACGGGTCTTTCTTGAGGATACAACAATCTATTCAATAGTATATTGATCTGTCGAATCAAACACATGGCTCCATGAAAATGTGTGCAAGAGCTTGTGATTATGAGAGTAATTTGTGTCTAAGTTTCCTGCACAACAATGACCGGAAAGGATGTATATATATATTTCCGATTTGGCAGTTAATTCAGTTATAACCGAATAGCCAAACTAAACTTCTCTTCACCGAAGTTAACCACTAACTTCCATAACCAAAGTTAACTACCAACTTCCATATTCCAACAAGAACAACAAAGCAACAGTGATAAAAATTACTACCTCTCCATCAACTATTACGTCTATCATCCTTGGTGGTACAATTATGTCTTCCACAAATTTCGCCAACTTCGATTCTGCGACCTGTAAGGTATGGCACAAACAGTAAATCATGGTTGGGTCAAGGGATACTTTAATATAGAACCTTCAAATTTGCATTTGAAAGGTACCAGTTTAGAAACTTTTTGGTTGTTGGATATAATGATGACCCACAAAACTGTTAAACCAATAAAATATAAAGTATTCCAAGACATCATAGCGAAATTACCTTGCGATTCTTCAGCTTTAACCCCATGTCCAAAGATTTCTCCTGAAGGATTTTTATGTCTGAACTAATAGAACCAATCTCGACCTACCACAAAAAAAATTCTAAAAATTAAGAATACAATGCATAAAATTTTTATGGATCCTATCATAAGAAATTGGCATCCATTGCGTCCATTGTTGCCTTGGGATATTAATGTAAAGAAAAGTACAATATATTTATGGTCTAAAAAAGAGAATTCTAGGCCGTATCGCAGCAGAATCTAAAAGATTCTTTTTAATTAATAAGCTATTCTTTAAATGTTATAATATATATTAGTAAGGTGCCGTTTGGTTTGAAGGATTTAAACAAGTCATTTAGGATTTGAATTTAGAAATACTCCTATGTCATGTTTGGATAAAAAGTAAAACGAGAGGATTTAACTTCATTTAGCATTTCATATTCTCCACTTCTCCCCCTTTCATAATCCACCCATCCCTTTAGATATTTCAACATGTTATCATTTTAAATACATGCAATCCAATTGGCACCTAATCATGTATTACACTTGATTTAGAAAAGAATTAATATACGTCAATCCAATTAAAAAAACATTTAAACAGCTTCATACAAATTCTTCTGCATACAATAATATTAAGAAAACAGAAAGACGGAAAATAAAAAAAAAAATTTTAAGATCAATAATATAAAAAAAGAAAAGAAAGACATATATTAAGAGAAGGCCAAAAACTTGTGCTAGAAGGTTGCAGATTGGAAATGGGGCCATTCTTAACATAGAAGATTTCTGTTGCTTCATTGGTCTGTTCAAGTGCAGAAGTGATCATTATTCGGGTTGATCTCATCAATGTTGCAAAACTCGCTAAGAGGTAGTCGGCCGGCCTAGGCGGGGAGTAGTCGGATGGAATTTTTTGTATGTAAATTTTAATATTATATATACAAGGTACAGCATGTTAATAAATAATCAATTATTACTATAATTGTCCATAGCACCCAAGAAATATGTTCAATATCATTAATATTGATATTAGCTTTTGACCGGTTTTGACTAACTTGGCCGATTTTGACCAACTTGACGGATTTTGACCGACTACACCAGTTTTTGTCCAATACTGGCGGACTAGGCCGATTTTGACCGATTCTAATTAACCCCGACTAGGGCCGACTCATATTGATTGCCGGCCGATTAGCCAATTTTTAAAACACTCGATCTCGTAAAATATAGTTTGTATTTGAGACCTCGATTCGGGCACCTATCTTACTAAATTGTGTGCCTTTTAAAAAAAAAGGTCTAAAAGGAGAACTAAAACTAAGCAAAAAAGAAGTAATATCAATAGAAAAACAAAACAAAGCAAAATCATTCACGTTCAGATAGTGGACGGTTTCCCAAAAGAATCTGTTGAAAGTTGTAAGGAGCAAAAATCAAGCTGAAGATGTCAATGATGTTAGACGTAAAATTTACCCCACAATCCCACATACTATAACATTAATGAACATAGACACATTTACCAATAGTATGGTAAATATTTATATAAATAAATACAATTTTGTTATCAGAAATAGAACAAAACTATGTACGTGTAAACAGCAAAAAAAATTATTGGCAAAAACCAGAAAGTAAGTTGAGCTTGTCTTTTGTTTCAACTTTCAACGTCTCTTCACTAAATATATATTATATTTAAGTTGTAGGTTAGTAGAGCACTGTTCATTAAACAGTACCCTATACTTACACAACTGTATATATTGTATAATATAATGTGATCAACTACCTGAAATCCACCGAGAAGTGTTTCCATTTGTGAAAGTATGATGTCACAATCACGAATTTGATCATGCAGTGATACTAGATTGTCACTCTCTGTTATGTACTCCTGTTGATATGAAATAAGGAGTTATGTTTAGGGTCCGTATGCATATATGGTACCATAAATGCATACAAACAAAAGATACAGTTCAATTCAAAATAAAGAGATAAAAATATGTGTACTTCTCCATCTAATAAAAGCATATCATAACAAGTCAACAATATATGTATGTTAAATATTTTGATGTTGTAGAACCACATGAATATTACATATTATTACCAACAGAGACAAGATCTGGAATAAGAGATTTCAAAATGATGTAAATGCGTATTGGGAATTAGCATGATCATAAACTTTGTAACAGTTAGCATAGAATAAGTCTGTTAATAGGAAAATGGTTTGGTCAAGAAGCATCGAGAACGTAAGTAATGAGATTTATGATATAGTTTGTGTGTAAACTTCTGACACATCCCATCTTAAGTTGCAAAAAGCAAAAGCATATCTAGAAAATTATATCTACTTATGTGTGTAAAACTCTACATGCATAATTGCCTTTTCAATGTGTTTTAAGAATTTAAGGTGGACATTGTAATCCTTTTTTTCATTCTTAGAAAGTTCTATAAGGCTCACTAACAGCTATGAAACTACAATACCATCGCTTGTATTTATCTGAACAGTGCAACTAATTTTATAAGGAGTTCCGAAACATATATGGTACATTTCCAATTCATCATCTGGATCAATAGATATATACTTTAACATGGTAGCGAAAAAATTACCCAAGCAAAAACCTGGTTAATAACAATAGTCGATGGCAAATCCAAAAGGTAGGGAATATAAATCGAAAAAACTTTTTCATCTAGATAAAGTTAACTTGGCCACCTGCCTGAATTGAGTCCAGTTCTACTTGTCGTAAGTTGTTTTCAACGCCCTTAGTATACTCCCGTAGTTTCACGCCTTTTGATAGTATGTTCGCAACAACCTAGCGCAAACAAGTAGCAACAACATTAGCCGATAATATCTCATGTAAGAGCATCATAAAAGCAAGTAGAATGATCTTCAGGTCAGGTCATCTAAAAGAAAATGTGTTGAAATGCAAGATAACGGAAAAAATGATGGTGATAAGGAATTCATCTCTTATCAAATAACACAACATTGCTAATAACTCTGTAAGTGTACAACAACCACCATAAGCATTCACCCGTTAAAAAATTACGCATACATCTCAATTATTCAATTGTTTCTTGTTATTATCAATAGGTTGTACTAGATCACATTTCTTCAGCCGTTCATCAGCATGAAATTTTTTAGTTAAATAGTTTGCAACTATGTCTACCAAGTTAGTCTCTCAATTATATACACCACGTCCTCGTACACTTTTCTGGTGCCACTATGTTAGGCACTACATAGAAATACAACTATGCCTCAGCAGTAAGAGTTTCATAAGAAATTACAACAGTAAAAACACAAAATTTGCAGATAGACATGATGCAGTTATATCACCACCACTGGACACATCTACGGACTCGGTACGATAACAAACATCACAGAAAGCAACTGAGAATCATCTCTGTGACTAAAGGTACCTCATCAGTTTTGCATTCTTCAAGCTCTTGTTGTAGTCCTTCCAATGATATATCATTGCTGAAATAGACCAACAGTTGATTTAGAAAAAAGTCCATGATCTGAAAGTATCATTCATCTAGAATTTGCAGTACAAATACACAAAGACAAAATATATAGGGTTACACTCTAATAAAAAGCACCATGATTTGTCCATGGCAAATATACTTGAGCTTACATCAGCATCATACCACGATGACAAACCACGATCAGATCTTTTCATCTAGCTAGAAGAATTCTGTCCATGAAAAGCTACATAGGTGCAATAGTATTTGTATATTAGTCCGTTTTGTATACAATTATACATTTTAAAATTGCAGCTGCAAAGTGAACCAGCCAACTCCAAGATATTCTTGCTTAGATTGAACCCACCCTCAGGAAAAGAAAACCCCCTTCCCTCCTCCCCCACCCTTAGGGCTTGAGATGCTTGCTGGTGGACTCAAAGTAATGAAGCTTAGTTCTACTTGTTTGCACAAATATACTAGTTTATTTTATCTTAGAAATTTAAGAAATCAGATATTTGATATTATGCATTATTATAAGCACATAATATACACACACTATACAGTGCATACCCCACACACACATACAAATTTGTGTCTATATATATAAGTTTGTACGAATGAGAGTAAAAATGTGTGTGTGTGTGTGTGTGCGCGCGCGTAACTATATGTAAAAAAATTCTAATCTGACTTCAAAAATATTATTTAATCGCTTTTTGTCGTTTTTAGTAACGTTCTTTTTTATTAATCCTTTCAAAAATTTTGAATCGATAGAAAGAAGATAGAATTATGATAATTAAATTGAGTCGGTGTTCGAATATCATGAAACGCACATTTAAGAACAATGAGAAAATTTTAAAAACAATAAAAGACCGAGGATTCTATATATATGAGCTGTTAATTCAATATAATGTGTTTGAATCAATAATTTAAATACTGAGTCACATCCTAGCCGTCTCTTTTGACTTAAGCATTGACTTGGAGGCATCATTTTTTACCAGGGTGACTCGATATTTTGTTATGTGTCATCTTTTTATTGGTTCTTGTTGGTTTTTAAATTAAGGATGGTTTTTAGAGATAATGTAAGAAACAAACTGATTCACTTTTTTACAAATTTGAGCAAATTCAGAAAATAGTAATCAATGTTACAAATTTACTAAGTTAATTCACTTTTCACATTTCTCACGAATATGTAGTTTCTCATTTGATCTTGTTTCTATACACACACACACACACACACACACACATTTAACAAAGAATCTAAGACAAACAAAATATTAGTTCTAGTTGTTTTTGGGTCACTTGTTGATACGAAAGTATGCAAGTACAGTAGGCAAAGCCCACTATAAGTCAATAACAAAGAAATTATCACGCAATAAAGCAGTGGTTGTCTTACTTATTGTATCACATTGTCAGAAGCTTTTGAATGATTCTATTACTACAAAGGAAACAGCCTATTCCGTTGGATGGCTTAGAGCCTTTTCTATCTTTTATTTGCTTCACATAAATAACTCACATGTACAAGCAGAACGTGTGTGTTGTTCTAGTAGCTGTTTGGTGAATTATTTGGCTTTGAGATGTGATGCAAATGGCCTAGCAATCAGCATTGTACGCAAAAATATGAGGGAGGCAAAATCACCTTTTAATAGCAAGTGATCTCCATGTTGTACTTATCACATCTTATAGCTGAATTTTAGCGTTCATATCCCTCTTACGCCTTGTATATTTAACTTTGATTTTGTCTTGCATACAGTTTGTGTACTGGACTGTCATATAAATAGAAGCTCCTGGGTTGTAGTAGTCAGATTTTGGTGATATAAAAGATTTATAGAGCACCCCCTATACCGTCTGTCTTCCTTTAGAGATCTGTGGTGCGTAAAGTGTTCCATTCCCTCTTAATCGTCGTGGATTAATTTTCCTTAAAAGATTGAAGTTGTGGCCTTGCAGGTTCTCCATTACTACCTTGTTTTAGACTCCCCCGTTAGCAGGTTAAATGTTTCTGTCTAGCAACACTGATGTTTCTGCCATCATATGTAAGTTCACATCACTTATAAGCTCCTTTTTTGATGTGTTAATGTTACTTTTGTGGTGTCATGTTGATAAGGTTTGATTTGAATTTAAGCTCTTTCACACAGCAATTCAAGCTAGGCTAGGGCCTAGGGGTATGGCAGATATGTTTGAGATACATGCTTAACTGAACTCCGTAAAACACTAAAACTAAAGCCAATTAGTAACATTAGGCTATAATCATGAAATAACTATAAACTAGATATGGTGCAGGCATAGGGATCTGTGAGTTGGTGCATATATGTTATGTATGTTGGAAACTTGGAATATGTTCTTCAACTTGAAACTCCCCACATGACCATATTAACATATTAATTTTGCGCCAAGGGTAAAGAAGCCCACCTGCTTGAATCCTCTTCGACGGTTAGATTGCCAACAACTACTCCCAAATTAAAAACAGATTTACCAGCCTCTGTGCTTTCCCCTTCAGATTTACGCTAAAACACCAACATATCCAACCACAAAGAAAAGCCAGAATATGAGAACCAAAAAGGTTAAGCCAAACAATCATTCTCAATTCATCATATATAGATAAAGGTGATTAAACTCTACCTGTTTGTTTGTCACTACATCCGCCATTTTATTAAGTCAATACAGTTGCCAGCTTACCTGTATGTAAACAGAACTATAAAGCAAATATAAGTAATGAAGACAGACAAATATAAGCCAACAAATGAAAAGAACAGAAGACCCAATTTGGTAAAGTAATCATTCCAAAGCTAACAAATGAAAAGACTTAGGATGCTTCTGGTACAGAGAATGGAATTACAGAGAAATGACAATAGAGACGAACTTAAAGAGAAAAAGAATTAGTCTGGAGAATGAGAATTGATTCTTCTGTTTGGTAGAATAGAGAATTCAATAGAGATATATAACATAGAATCAATTCTCTTGTTTGATTGTTATAACTAGAATTGAAATGAATTTCAACTACCAACCTTATTGTTGGTATTTGGGAAGGAGGAAAACCAAGTCAAATACTTGAACAAACGGTGCCAATTGGCACGGTTTGTCTCATCACCAAAAGCATTTGTAACATTTTTATCAACCATTCCAATTACATATTTGGAACGGTTTTGTTCATTTTCAAAATAACTTTCGACTAGTTTACGAATCATATATTTGGTATTGTATATAAAACAAACGCCAAAATGAATCTAACTAAATTTGTGTTAGTTATTCAAAAATATGTCCAGTACAAGCACGAATTCAATAAAGCATGAAAATGTATGTCCAACAGGTTAAATCCTTGCTCTTAAAATGTCGAGTGAAAAAAAAAAAAAAATTTAACATTCAAATTCGATTAAAAGTACGCCAAGCAACGTTGTAGTCTTCAAGAACCATAAAATCTCATTTCAGCTCGTATCTTCACATATATATTGCATACCCCGTATAATATAAGTTATACATTAGTTCCAAAATTATAGAAAATATTTTCAACTTAGTGATTTATCCATAACTGGGTATTAAAACTGTAAAAACACTGGCCCAAGATATTCGTAGCCAAAATGCAATAGAGATACTTTATTGCTCTGCACAAAAGAAGAAGATAGGACCGATACATAATATATACTGAAAACCACTATATGCCTAAAAACTAAAAAGGTCCACTAGTTTAATATGAATCATTTAAGACTTGCAAAGCATATGATAATTCAGACGTGTGAAAATAAGAGGCTTATCAGTTTAAGGAACCAATGCAACCAACTATATGACAATATTTATAAAACTGCAAAAACAAAAATGCAACCAACGCTACAAACCTCACTAAGAAACGGTATGCTGAAATCACATAAAAATTGAAATCACAGAAAATCATAACACTATTAACTAATTCTGACCATCCTCAGGTTCTGGTTATACAAGTGGCTACACTTGGTTAGAAAAACTTAAACAAAAGCCCTTGTAAATCAGGATGAGAGGCAAAACCACGCTCTAAAAACACGAATTTAAGATCCCGTTAATAGTTAGAACATACCAGGTAATACAAGTGCACGTAAAGGGCTTACACGTGTCTGATCAATCAACAGAGAGTTTTGTTCCTATTTTCTATGGCTACATCCAAGTCAAATGATATTCCACTAGCTGCAATATAATCTTCTGGTCATATAACTAATGTACAGAGAGCTATTAGCCTATTATTAAGAGATAAAAAATTCTCATCATGATAAGAATATAAAACCAATTGATGCTAATCAAAAATAAAATGATCGGATAATTAAAGAAAACACAATGAATTCCCCCATCAACTTGAATGGACGACAATGTTTGGCACCCAACAAAGCTGCATATATTACAATGTATTAAGTCCAAGTTTTCTGTTTATAATTGACCAATACGGTTATTTTTTCATGTTAAAACAGAATACTACGACATTTTCGAGGGCATGTAAAGATCAATGACTGGTAGCAATAAAAAGTGATTGAAGAGATATATGTACCAAATCATCTTCATAGTACCTATATACCAAATCATCTTCATATAGAAATATCATGTTCTCTCCTGATGATGTTGATGCATAACATATAATGCCATGAGTCAGATATATGAAGTTAAACCATGTCAACTCTCATAAATCAGAAAACTACCCATATTTTATTGCACATTATTGCATAAAACATTTGCTAAATCCAATATTAGCTATCACCAAACACAATAACTATAATTTCACGCAGATGGAGAAGAAGAAGACGGGGACCAGATAATTGACAGCAATCGTCAATTTCATACCAAGATTTCAAGAGGGAGATGAAAAACCCTAAAAAAGCGAAAAGTGTGTACCTGTTCACCAATGGTGAGATGCAGCAGATCAAGAACATATACGAGGGAGAGCGAAGAGAGCGCTTAGCAACAGATCTGAGGGAAACTAGAGAGGCCGGAGGAGAGTGAGAGCACAGCAGAGAGGCTGCCGGAAACCTGATACGGATCGTTTTGGCAAGAATTATTAAATATTTTCTAGCATTCTATTGTCTTTTGTTTTTGTAAGGTAAGTACCTTATGCTTATGAACATGTACTCTTGCGTAGGAATTATACAAATGTACCAACTCTTGGTTTACTTTTCGGGGTAAAGTCATACAACAGCAACCTACTTTTGAAAATGTATCGATATGATACATCTACTTTTTTAATTGTCTATATGGTACATGTACTTTAATTTTCTGTATCGATATGGTCATTCTACATAATAGAGCCCGGTTTTTACATACGAAACAGGGTTCTAATGGTATGAAAAACAGGGGTCTATTACAAATATGGTCATATCGGTATGAAAAATTGGAGTACATGTACCATATCGATATTTAAAAAAGTAGACGTATCATATTGATAAATTTTCAAAAGTAGATTACTATTGTATGGCTTTACCCCTTTACTTTTGTTTATAGAATTTAACCGATAAACAACAAGTAGATTATTATTTTAAAAAATATATAAAATGGTAAAATATAAAACTGATTGTCATAATAAGATAAACAATAAAAAGTAGGTTGTATTTCAAACAATAAACTCTATGGATAACTCTTTTTTGTTGTTTAAGTTTTGTTGTTTACCGGTTAAATTCTATAATCGGGAATCAACAAAGAGTTGGTTCCTTTATTTGAGACAAAATTTACGAGATTGCTATAATAAAATAAAAAAATTGCTTGCTATTCTGAGCAATTCTCCTTATAAGTTAACCCTTTTTTGATCAATTGAATGAAATAGAAAGCCACAAGAGTTGCTCTCTGGTTGTTGATTGAATTCCATACGTTGTTCTTGTGTGAATTGCATATTAAACTTTATCAGTTATATCAAAGCTTAGATTTTCTGCATGTGAAGAATGGAATGTGAGAAGAAAAACATGGATTTGACCATTTGGAAATAAGACAAGCTTCAAGGGATTTACTTGCAAGCACATTAGAGTTGAAAGAAATGATGAAGTTATGCTAAAGGAATATGAGTTTGATAATGGACAGATTTCAAGTGTCCTGTAGGAAGTGAGAGACGACCAATACATAGTTCTGAAGGAAGGGGGAGAATAATTAGCATGTAACTAAACTTTTAGAGCGAAGGGAGTACTCTCCTCGAAATGGTTTCGGGATGCCACATAGGACTCCATCTTGCCAGGACCACCACCCCTCCCAATTTGGCCCCGATGACTTCACCCCTTCTCGGCCTCATTCTCTCTCTCTTCCTGTTCCCTCTTTCTCTTTCTAGTTTACCTGCACACACACACATATGAATCATTTATAACTAATACATTCATTACATTTATTTACACATTATTTTTACAATCACAACGTATCTTTTCGCAATTTTTTTAATTTTTAGTTCCATAACTTACTTATGTAATCGTTTTAATATTTATAAAATTAATTACTTTATTGATTAAAATGAATTTCTTATAAAAAAATTAAGAAAGATGAAAATTTTTTGAAAGATGGGTATTAATAACTTAGAAATATGAGAAATGTGGGGAGAGAAAATCTGACGTGACGCTGAGCTGTACAGAAAGGTGGGTGATGGGAAAGATAGGTACTCCCATCACCCTTATGACTGGAACGAGAAGTTCGGGAAATATATATCACAAAGGTATCTGCAATAGTCAAAGCACCAGCTTATGGAAAGAGTGATGCATACATGAATCCTAAACTTGGAAAGCCCTGGAGCAACTATGGTGCGGGAATATTATGTCAGATTCAAGTAGGACTAATCAAATCAATGTTTTAATTTGGTGGACGGTGCGAGTTGTTCCAACTATTCGACTATCATAAATTTTGAGTATTTGACCCCAAAATTTTGAACTTCTTTTATTGTTTTCGGTAGTTATATCATCGAAAACATCAATCCAGACTTCCACCAATGATTTTTTTTTTGTGAGATTCACATTTTTGCTTTCATTAGACCATTTTTTCTTGACGCCCCCGTCGTGGTTATAGGAATCATCTCCTCCTCCTCGTCTTGTGGTTTTGTTTCGGATATCAGTTCCTCGTCATCATCAGATGGTTTGTTCTCGATAACTGCTTAAAAATGGATTGAAACTCTCTTCATATTCGTTGGACGAATAATGTGGTAAAATTATGTGATTCGTGGAATGGATGGTGATAAAAGTTGTTGTGTTTTGTGGAATGGATGATGATGAAATTTGTTGGGTTTATGGAATAGGTGAAAAATTTGGTGGATTAATGGTGATTAATATGGTACGTATTGTGTTGTAAATTGGTGCGCAAAATGTGGTGGATAATTTTGTTGTTGCGGTGGACGGAATGGAAAGGTTGTTCGAGATCTGGTATTATCGCGTTGTCGACTCGAAGCGGGTTGTTTGCCAGTATTTCGATCCATAACTTAAGATAATGAAATGTGTGAAAGTGTATAGATTGAAAGGGAGAAAGTTGAAAGTTTGGGATGTGTGAAGATGAATGTATGGAAGTAAAGTATTTATAAAGTGAAAATATTGATTTAAAAATTTTTAGTTGTTAATGGTCATTTTACTGTTTTTAGGGTAAAAACGAAAAAAAAAAACAGAAGGGGTCGTTGGTGGTGGAAGGCCGAGTGGGGGGGAGGAATGGAGACAGGGGCGAGAGGGGGTGGGGGGGTGGTGTGTCCGCCGACCTCCATCTGAGGTGGCAAGCCGCCCACCTCTCGGCTTCAGCATACCTCTCCCTCTAAGGAGGATAGAGTTGGAGTACTTTATGATGTCCAACCATATTGGTTTAATCCAAATGTTCATATTAGGATAGAGTTGGAGTACTTTATCATATTAGGTTTTTTTAATTCAAAATCATAAAAAATATGTTCATAAGCATAGTATCCGGTTGGTATCGATTTTCAGGTAACACACCTACTTAATTGAAACACTTTAAAAAATTTGACTACTAAATGTGCATAAAGAAAAGTACACAACGTAAATGTGTACAAATTTAAAAATACTTAGCTATTTGATGTCATTTTGTAATAATAAATGCTATTGATTCTAGTGTTTTCTCGTTTTAGCATCGTTGCCACTTCTTAACAAAATATCTTTAACCTAAATGATAAAAAATTGAGCCCTGCGTATGGCAGGGGCCAGTGGGCCACGAGCCCATCACCGCCAACCGAATATCTAAGACCACAGAATTGAGATGATACCGTAGACAATCTGATAAAACCATTACTATTTTGTTACTAAATTAGAAATAAATCAGTTATTTTTATCTTTTTCGTTTTCTTAGGCTGAATCGTTGAAGTGGCGGTGAACTAGTGAAGTGACGTTAGTTGTGGATAAAGTGATAAACATTGAAACTTGTGTTTAAATATATATGGTAACAATTAAATTTTGCGTCATATATATTTTAAATTGTATTTTATTAATATAAAATAATAACCTTTTTGATTTTTTATATCAAGTTTTATGGTTAAATTTTCTTACATTAAAGCAAACAATCATCATTGATTACGCATTAACATAATGCAAATTTTCAATTGTTAAAATTTTATATATGAATTAGAGATCAAAATGTACAACCATTTTATACAAAATGATTGAAACTACATGATTTAAAATAACATTGCCATTACATACGAAAATTTAAATTGCTAAAGGCCTATAAATTCAGTGGCGAGCTAAGGATTTTCATCGAGGCGTGTCCCGTGTCCGTGTCTATGTACAAAACTTATAGAAAATGAAAAAGGTTACATGAGTGTTCCTGCTTATAACATGAATGTGTGTCACTTAGCTTCTTGCAATGTTTGTTTCTCTTCGGCTTTTCCAGCATGCTTATAAGAAATGAAAAAGACTACATATGTCGGAGGTTTATGAGCGAAGAGGTGTCCTACAAATTATTATTATTATTATTATTATTTTGTATATGGGCTTGAACTAAATTGGCACTCAAGGGGTGTCCTTGGACACATGTGACCATAACATGGCTCGCTCTTGTCTAGAAAGGTATTATTAGGAATAACAACCAGACGGGTTCGGGACGAAGATTGATCTTCATTTCTCTGTTGGACTCGTTCTCCGTCGAGTTTTTTTTATTAGGGATCTGTATCAGATACTTGCATGTTTTCGGATCCTCATTGGGTACTTGTTAAGGCTCCATTATTCGTTAATATCTTTTGTTTTCAGTTTATATATAAAAATCACAAGCTCTTAAATAAGAAACTAATCCAAGTAGCTTTTGAAATGAAGTTGAACTTATGAAAAATAGAATTACAAATATACTTTATAATTTATTTTTTAAGAATATATTTTAAAAATCTATTTGTCATTATATATCATTTTACACTTAAAAATTCCAGGTCCAACCGTATTACCAAACAATATTAATAGAAGAAACATCAGCTAAAAATTAATTTTACTAGACATGCCTGTGGATGAAAATAACTCAAACAAGAAATCAAAACGCCGTCGTATTACATACCCATCTACAAAGGTTTGTCTTTTCTGCCACCACCCCGGCCCTCGTCAACATCACTCCTTCAACCACTGCTATTCTCGCATACCATCAAGATATATTAAACTAATACATTACCATCCCTCCCACTTGCCGACCGCAACAAAAATATCTTCCAATTCTTCCCAAAAGCAACCGACTTTAGGGAACTCTGGGACCCTCTATCTATCTGTTTCTTGATAATCTCATTATTATAATCCCAATACCAGTAACCGGCATATTAGGCAACCAGGTAGTTTCCGGGATCTTTTATAAATTAATCAGCCGCCGGTGATCAAATGTTGCGTTCGTTACAATTGATTCTTTTCGCCGTCATATGGGTTTGATTTAGATTTTGACGCCGGAGTAGATATGGATCGGTCGATGGCGGCTGCGGGTTCCGGTGTTGATTTGCCGATCATGCACGATAGTGATAGGTATGATTTGGTTCGAGATATCGGGTCGGGTAATTTCGGGGTTGCGAGGCTTATGAGAGATAAACAAACTAAAGAGCTTGTTGCTGTTAAGTATATTGAAAGAGGCGAAAAGGTTAGTCGAAGCTGTTCGTGAATTTACTTTAATCTAATTTAACTTATTGTTTTCCTAATTTTAAAAAGATGTTTAATTTGATTGATAGATATACACTTGTTGGGTTTTGATTGATCCATTTTACTGCTTAATGTGTTTGCTAATATCTCTTTCTGTTTTTAGGTGTTGTTCTAATTAAAACTTTTCCAATTTAGGGGAGTTCTGTTTAGTTTCTATTTATGGATCTTTGACTTTTATGGCTAGTGAATTTTGTTTCTAATTATACCACTTGTAGTCCCCTATCCATGTTTAAGTTAAATTAAAAAAAATTGAAGCATGTAGGAGCAAATGTTTTGAGGCCATTTCCAATGGTTATTTTGCTACCAAATTACAAGCAGAACAGGAAAATCTTCAAAGGGGTTTACAATTTTGCTTAGGGGTATTGATTTAGAATCAATGGTTAAGGATTTTTTTTTTCTTTCTTCCTTTTTTCACTCAATTTCGCATGTATAACAGGTTGTTTAAAACCATTGGTTAGAATTTTGATTCACCAGATTTATGGCTATAGAGTGTTGTGTTTTGCTGTATTGAAAAACCGAAACTTTTCTTGATAGTAGCACAGGATCGATTTTGCCAAAATTCCAAAAATTGGGTTAGAGTAAATATTGACGTATTACAATGCAGTTTGGTTCCTGCTAATTGTGTAGCACATTCCTTGTGATGATTTGTTTCTTGTCTAGCCGCAATTTCTATTAATTGGCATGTTCATATTTGGGGGTTTATATATGTTATAGTGCTATTTGCACTCAATAGAGGTTAATTATTTTATTTTAAGGTCCGTTTTACGGAATGCATCTTTTCATTCATTTCAAGCAACCTTACTGAATTGTAAAACCTATGGGATGTTGGAGGTGAATGAACCGATCATCCAAACATGGATTTTTGTTTTCTTCAAAACTAATTCACTACCACCTTCTTTGGGTATCATCCGATTGTATGATTCACATCAGGCTCATGCATTGTATATATGCTGTTAGACTGTGGATGGCACAATGCATGTTGACTATTCAACCATTTTGATGGTATCTTATTACTAACATCCTTGCGGATTCCTGTGTCTGCCTGTAAAATGGATAATGTAAAAATTATTAATCCAAGAACTATTTCTTGTATCGCAAAAAAAGTCCATAATAGTGGAGAGGTTAGAACTATTTCTTGTTCTGCAAAAACAGCCCATAATGATGGAGAAGTTAGAAAATTTTTTATTACAAGAACTGTAGAACAAACATGGAATACAAGATTTTCCATGAGTATAAATTTTCTTTAAGCATATATTATCGGGCTTGAATAGTGAAGTTCTTCGGTTAATTCAATTAGGAGGTGTTTGGCATAGGGAAATGAAAGCGGGGAAATGGAATTGATTCTTTTTTCCTTGTTTGATTAGACCCGAAAATTAAGAAGTGGGAATGAAAAATAATTTTGCTTTCCCTACTTTTGATTCTCTATGTATAAAGAAATGAAAAATGATCTTCCAATTCAAAAGAAAAACAAAGCACCCTACCTTACCTTACCTTACTTACCTGTCTTACACCTACCCCACCACATAAACCATACCGCTACCTAACCGTACATTACACCTACCGATCCTCCCTATCTACCCACATTACCCTTACCCTTACCGCTACCTGACCTCACCTTTACCTATCCTACTCTACCTACACCCCACCCTCCCAAGAATCAACTATGGTTTTGATTCTCTATGAATTCCCTGTTCTTACTAAACAGAAGAATCAATTCCTATTCTTGCTAATTCCCTTTCTTTGCCATTCTATTCTCTGCTGCATTTTTCTGCAATTCCATTATTAGTACCAAACACGCCGTTATTGTTTATTAACTTGGGTAACCTTTGTTTTCAGATAGACGAGAATGTTCAACGAGAAATAATCAATCACAGGTCTCTAAGACATCCGAACATAGTTAGGTTCAGAGAGGTATACTCATGTTCACTCTTGTTTGAAATTCGAGTTTAATGGCCAATCTAGCTGCTAATTACGTATTATTCTCATCTTTTGATCTATTACAGCTCATATTGACACCAACCCATTTGGCGATCGTGATGGAATATGCTTCTGGAGGGGAACTTTTTGATAGAATTTGCAATGCAGGACGCTTCAATGAAGACGAGGTTCTTCTTTTGTTAATCTTGTATAATATCACCTTTTGGTTTCTTTCTTGAAGAGATTTACTAGCGTTGATTTTGTGCAGGCACGATTTTTCTTTCAACAACTTATATCTGGAGTCAGCTACTGTCACTCCATGGTATTTGGAATATTTACGTTCTTAATTTTTCCATGCTTTTTATTTACGTATAGGCTAATCATGTTGTTTATTGTCATTGAAGCAAGTTTGTCACCGTGATTTGAAGCTCGAGAACACGTTGTTAGATGGAAGCCCTGCTCCCCGTCTGAAGATTTGTGATTTTGGATACTCCAAGGTAGTGTCTTTTTGAACTTATGTTATTTTGTTTGCATCGTTAGTCCAAATTCATGTATGTTTTCCTGATGTTGTATTGGTATCAGTCCTCGGTGCTGCATTCACAGCCGAAATCAACAGTTGGTACACCAGCATACATCGCTCCTGAAGTGTTGCTTAGGCAAGAATATGATGGGAAGGTCAGTTCTTTTTTGTGCCAATTTTACATGCTCCAGAGACCTTAAATTCGTTGATTTTGCATCAATCAGTTGCAGCTGCAGTTTTATAGACCGGGTTTAGAAACATGTTTATCTGTAAAGATTTTAGAAAAATTCTTGATTTCCTGAAAAATCTGATCAATTGAACCGGAGTTGTGGTTGTTGGGTTTCTTTGTTTCAGATTGCTGATGTGTGGTCGTGTGGAGTGACATTATACGTCATGCTCGTTGGTGGCTACCCCTTTGAAGACCCTAACGAACCAAAAGACTTTCGGAAGACCATACATGTATGGTGTAGACTTATTTAGAATTCCATCAAGCTGATATTTCGATATTTCTTTCACTTAATATCATCTACTCTTCTCTGGTCTACAGAGAATTCTTCATGTTCAGTATTCAATTCCAGAAAACATTCAAATATCCCCTGAATGTCGACACCTTATCTCGAGAATATTTGTCGGAGACCCTGCACAGGTTAGTCGTGTTCATTTTTTATAGTATAAAGCCTGCGTTCCGTGTGTTCAATCTCTGTTTCTTGTTACAAAACTCAAAAGACATTGGCTTCTTTAACTGTTGTGCAGAGAATCACGATGGCGGAGATAAAGAACCACGAGTGGTTTCTAAAAAACCTCCCGGAAAATCTCATGGACGAAGACAAGATAATGAACAACCAGTTTGAAGAGCCCGATCAACCAATGCAGAGCGTTGATGTTATCATGCAGATAATATCCGAGGCCACCATTCCACCTGTTGGCCTATACTCTATGGATATGATGGATGATGATATGGATGATTTCGACTCCGACCCTGATGAACTCGATATCGACAGCAGTGGCGAGGTCATATATGCAATCTGATGATTAAATTTATACAAGGTGTCCATAGTGTGTGGTCGGTCGTAAGGTTCCTGTTATCCTGTATGTAGAATCGTTTTGTCAGTCATGCGTAGTAGATGTCATCCTCGGAGTCCGGTTGTAGGTTTTGTATTCTGGTTGGGTCCTTTTAACAGGGTGACCAAAATCCGGGTAGCATACAACTCATATCTCACAAGTTGTGCTCCGGATTTGGGCATTCCTGAGAGAAAAGGACCCAACCTTTTCTTATAATCACCAACCAGAGTCCAACTTTGTTCACCGACTATGGTTTCTGTGTCTTGGAATTGTGATCTTTCGATTACAGAATGACAAAATCCTTATGAATGTACAATTCCGCTTCTATGGGCACCAGCATTTCTGCCAGTAAAGACAAGTAGGAATGCCCAATTCCAAGTAATGTGATGCAAGGTATGTGAAACTCTAGACAAACCAAACAGAAACTCATACACAACGGTTCATCGTTACGATTTTTTTCTTCTTATTTTCCGATCGGGAAACGCCGGGATTGTATCAAGTTTGGACCAAACTGAAGAGTATCCGACATTTTGTTCTATTTTTTGGGGTTTGGTTCGTTCAGGTTAGACAATTGCAGTATTGGATACCTTGCATTGTACTGCACGTAGATTAGGCATGGGATTTTTTTACCGATTTCTCGATACGAACCGGTATCGTATCGAAATTCTATAATCTGTTCGGCGCTAACATTATGTCTCAAAAAAATTCGGTACCATCCGGTTCAGTACACGATACCGTACTATGGTATCGGTACATGAGCGATTAAAATAATATATATTTATTGACATTTGTTATTTTATTACCAATTTACATATATATATATATATATATAGAGGGAGGTTCAATGGAAAACCAGCATGCATCGAAAAACTTGGAAAACCTCCATGCACCACTACAAATGCACCACAATTCCCGCGTGATGCACCAAATTCACGCGTGATGCATCAACTTTCTGCGTGATGCATCACCTGATCCAATGGCTATAAAGTGGTCCCGGGTTTTCGATGCATATAGGTTTTCCATTGAACCCACCCCTATATATATATACATATATATATATATATATACATATATATATATATGTACATATATATATATATATATACATATATAGATACATGTATATATACATATATAGATACATGTATATATGTATGTGTACATACATGTATATATGTATGTGTACATACATGTATATATGTGTGTGTACATAGATATATGTATGTGTGTGTACATATATATATGTATGTGTGTGTACATATATATATGTATGTGTGTGTACATATATATATGTATGTGTGTGTACATATATATATGTATGTGTGTGTACATATATATATGTGTCCATACATACATATATATATGTGTCCATACATACAGATATATGTGTGTCCATACACATACATATATATGTGTGTCCATACACATACATATATATATGTGTCCATACACATACATATATATGTGTCCATACACATACATATATATGTGTCCATACATACATATATATATGTGTCCATACATACATATATATATGTGTACATACATACATATATATATGTGTACATACATATATATATGTGTACATACATACATATATATATGTGTGCATACATACATATATATATGTGTGTATATATATATATATATATATATATATATATATATATATATATATATATATATATATATATATATATATATATATATATATATATATATATATATAGAGGGAGGTTCAATGGAAAACCACCATGCACCTGAAAACTTGTGAAAACCGCACTGCACCACCACAAATGCATCAAATTCCCCGCGCGATGCATCAAAATCCCGCGCGACGCATCAAATTCCCCGCGCGATGCATCAAAATTCCGCGTGATGCATCACCTTATTTACGATCATGCCACCGCGTTTTTCATGAAATGCACCAAATCGAACGGTTTGCGTAGGTTTCCATAGTTTTCAGGTGCATAGTGGTTTTCCATTGAACCCATTCCTATATATATATATATATATATATATATATATATATATATATATATATATATATATATATATATATATATATATATATATATATATATATATATATTATATATATATAGAGGGAGGTTCAATTGAGCACTTTTATGCATCGAGGTACAAAAGTACCTATATCATCCATTAGATCAAAAAATTGTATGGATTAGATTAATGTCAAAAGGGTAAATAGTTAGACAATTTTATGCATCTTGGGCATTATAGAAACAAAGGAAGAAGGGCATTTTGGGGAATGTGCATACCTCATTAAATTTAATATTTCAACAAATAATTAAATAATAAATGCTAAATAAATTCAATTGATACATTTCCAAATTTAAAAAAAGTACACAAATTCAAAAAAGATGATGGAGATCGATGCATTTCATCGTTAATCGTGTTTATCTATGCATTGTGTTAAAAAAACGCATTTAACAAAAAAAATATACAAATCCATTTATGCATCGTGTTCAACTTGTTCATCATTCTTTTATGCATCGTGTTTGTCGTTCATATTCTTCATTCAGCTATGCATCATGTTCAACTTGTTCATCATTTATCTATGCATCGTCATTGTTCATCATCCATTTATGCATCATCATTTTCCGTTGTTTATCGTTCATCATCCATCCATGCATTGTCATTGTTCATCATCCATCTATGCATTATCATCATTCATTGTTCAACATCCATCTATGCATCATGTTCTTCATAATTTTCATCGGTTACCTCTCTTGTTCATGTTCATCATCATTGTTGTCCATCGTTAATCTTCGTCTTCAAATCATTATCACTAAAAAAAATCATGAAGAACACGATTAGAGAGAGAGAGAGAGAGAGAGAGAGAGAGAGAGAGAGAGAGAGAGAGAGAGAGAGAGAGAAATGAGGAGGAAAATGAGGAATGTAGTTAATATGAGATTTTAATTCAAAATGTAACTCCTAATTATCATTTAATGATTTTTAGAAATAAATTAATTATCATGCCTTTAGTTTTCCCTAAATGCCCTTTGTGCACCCTTGGTGGATTATCCGATGCACAAAAGTGCCTCGAGGTGCCCCGATGCATAAAAGTTCTCAATTGAACCTCAATCTATATATATATATATATATATATATATATATATATATATATATATATATATATATATATATATATATATATATATATATATATATATATATATATATATATTTAGGTTCAAGGGAAGATCATCCATTATGCAGCGCACCAGAAGGTACTACCATTAAAAGCGATTTTTATTAACATGTTTTAATTAACATTATGAAGATCATATGTAAATTTCACGCAAATCCGAACACTCTAAGTGTATGAAAACACGCATCACTTAAATGCGTGTTCACATATATTCGAAATTATATGAGTGTGTTCACATCATTTTTTAGGAGCTAGGAGATGTGAATGTATGTGAAATTTATTGACTATGATATTAGCTTTGTGTGGTTAATAAAAATCGATCATAAACGGTCCGATGTTGAAAATACTGATACCGATACCGAATTGGTACTGATATTTTTTTAATCAGTTTGGTTCTCAATGCTAATGACGCACCTTAAAGAGTTTGGTACCATTCAATTCAGTGCCGGTCCGATACTAATACAATACCGATGTCACCTTTGTGACACACCTTAAAGAGTTTTGTCGCTCGCGGAGGAGGAGGTGGTGGAACCGGAGGTGGTTGTTCTGTCAGAGCCCTCTCAGTGAAAGGAAGTGATCGTCAGTTAAAACCAAGGGCCTTGATGGTTTGGTTCCGGTTAATTCCCGAACCCGGTCGGACCGAACCCGTTAGGATCGAACCCAAGGAAACAAAGAAATGAAACCGAGGACCGGACCATTACTTTACAAACGGTGCTATTCGGGACCGGTACCGATTCGGTTCGGGTATTTGGTCCAGATAAAACACCCCTACTTAGCGGTGTGAAGGTCAGAGCGGGATGGTTTTGGTCAGGGCCGGAAATGATGGGGGTGTTCCCCGTGGGATGTAGCCTATGTGACAACCTTGATGGTCCTGAGGATGACCACTCTATTTCATTCAATGGGTTATTTGTTAACTTTTTTATGAATTTATTTAATGATTTCATTAAAAGATAAATAAACAGTGTCTCAGAAAGATAAATAAACAGTGTCTCAGAGGAGGACATGTGTATAAGTTTATAACCATTGATAAGTTTGCTCTTCTTTTGTGCCAAGTTTGTCCTCCATGAGTCCGTGCATACAAAAGTGAGGTAAATCACCTTTTTTGCACATGCAAGAGTTATATCGTTTACGCTCTAAACAACTTCCAATACTTTCAAACTAAACTTTGGTGACATTTACATCAACACATTTTACATAATATAATACAATAAATAATAAAAACAAATAATTAAGACCTATTCTCTCAAATAATAATCCCTCCATTATTTCAAGGTTGTTACTGTGGTGCTTATTAGATTGTTGCTCACGTCTTTTAGCTCTAATAATTCCTAGAGGATCTTTTTTTTCCCCCACAAGATAGATAAATTTTATCACAAAAACTAACGAGAAGCTAAAGAAAATACAAAACGCGACAAACCCTGGTTATAAAAAAATCAAACACAACACCAACCTAAAACCAGACATACTAAAGCTAGATCAAACACAACTCGAAAAACAACAAAAGCAAAAATGACAAACGCTTATGCTAAAAATCATGAACGACAAATGTCTTATGAAAAAAGCACCACATCGAACTCTTAGCTAACACAAAAAATCTAACCAATACCTCTCAAACACAATTTGAACTCCAAATCGCAGAATCAAATTCCGGATCCAAACAAACAACTTCATCAATATTGACTCTATCCATGTGAAGATTACAAAGACCACATACCTCATACATTAATTCTAGATGCTATTCAATAAACAAAAAAAAAAAAAAAAAAACCCGTCAAAAAAGAACCGATTTGTATTTGTTTATCCTCTATTAACGCACATTCTTACCTGGAACCCTAAACATTAACTCAAATCTCCATTTGATAAAATTTTACCATCAACCACGTGCTTTTTATAAAAAAACTCGACATGAACGCTACACTCAGGGAGCATTTGGTTTGCATATTTTTTTCTCTGGGATTTGTATTTTGTCAAAGGATTTGCATTATGAAACATTTAGGTTGCGTTTAGTTAACGAAAACTAGTCATTTTTCACTTTCAGTTTTCAAGTTATATAGTTTTTAGGAAAAAACAAGGGTTTCTATGAAAAGTGAAAACTTGTTTAGATGATAAAGTTTCTGTTTTTAGAAAAATAAGATGAGTGATTATAAAATAAAAAAATAAGATAGGTGATGGAAAAGTAGGAGAGAGAAAGAGAGTATTATAAAGAAATAGGGTAGGTAATAGAAAAGTAAGAGAGAGAATATAAAAAGTGGTATTTTAAAAAGTGAAATAAAAATTTATGAAATATATAGACTTTTAAATAACAAAGATGGGAGGGATTTAAGAAATCCTGAGATTTTAAATTTTTACTTTATCTGCAAACCAAACACATGATTTTAAATGCAAATCTCAGTGAATCCCAGTAAATCTGCAAACCAAACGCCCCTCCGTCACTCACTTTAAAACATACCGGGTTAATTAATATCTACAAAATTCATTGAAATGCCACATTAGTATTATAATTAACACTCATCATTTGCTTATGTATTTATCATTTTAGAAGTAATTTATCTATGTTACATAAATTTCGAATATTAGAGTAATTAAATATTACCAATTACATAATACCATAATTTAAAAAATACACCAGCTTAAATTCAATACTTTAAAAACAAGGAACCAAATCTAAAAATCTAAGAATTTATTATTATATTTTAAAATTTTAATACTTAAAAGTTAAATGTTGTGTGATTTTATTTTAATCAACACAATATTTTTTGACAAGCCTTTATTCCAGAGTGTTTCAATGGGGATCAAACTCCCCGCTCAGTAGGATGTATAACTTGAGAAATAAATCGACGAACCGAATCTCTCGGTTCCAATATTCTCCTTTTTTCAGTTTGGTTCAATTCAATCGGGTCTCAAAACCGTTCGGTCATTGAACTCCAACTCATCATCTTGAAATGGAATGTTAAATCCATTAAAATGATCGTTTAACCTTTGAATAAGTTTTTAATGATTCCCCGCGAGTCATTTTCTTTCATTCCCATTGAGTACTTGTTCAATCCCCCATTGTGGATGCTCTAGCTAACTATTTTCATGAAGTTTGCAAACCGGTCATCTTCAACGATGTTTATATTTAAATCACGAAGATCACTTTCGAGATACCTCCATAGATACGAAGTCTCTTCATCGCATATCACATCTTCTAACAAAGACAAATCGGTCACGGAGTCCGGCAACTCTTGTAACCCTCGACAACCGCTCATCTTAAGCACTCTCAGAGCCTTCAGCTCCCCAATCTGATCAGGTAATGAACTTATACTCAAACAGTCAGATATATCAAGAAAGACCAAATAACGTAGGTTCCCAATCGACTTTGGTAATTCTGCTAATTTCGTACAAGAATGAAGTCTTAGTACTTCCAAATTTGACAGATTACCCAATCCATTAGGAAGAGCATCAAGCTCGTGGCAGTTAGTAATGCTGAGTTTCTCAAGATGATCAAGATTACATAATCCTGCTGGCAATTCTTTCAAATCATAACAACGGTCTATTTCAAGCTCCGTCAGTTTCGGTAGAGGAGAAGCATCCATGATACAACTTTCGTAAGCATTACCAATCTCACACATGATTAAGGAAAGCTTGCGTAAGTTCTTCAATTCATAGATAGATTGGATTGCACGAGAAACTGAGAGGTGTTCGAGTCTCATTCTTCTTAAGTTGGATAGAGAACCAATTAATGGAAGTTCATGTAACTCGGAAGGACAAGTCCCGTAACTTGTGATGTTTAAGACCTTCAATTGGTTCATTTTCTGGACGAAATAAGGCAGCACGTACCTTTGACTTTGTATGTTCAATATCAAAGCCTCAACCTTAGGTGCTTGAAGATCATACCAAATAGAGGAAAATAATTCGTCTGCAGAAAGAAAATTAGGTTACAGTTATTCAAAGAAGAATATTACAACGTTCCTAGCAAATGGTCTTTCCTTCATGATTTAGTTAAAGAAAAGGCAAATAGTATGCAACAAATTGAGTAGCAGGCCAACACTACTATGCAACATTGATAACTTTTGTCCGGAAGGAGTTACAGAGCTTATGACCAAGCCCATAGAAAGGATTTCATGGCCGGACTTACGGGCAGACTGGTAGACAGCCCTTAGATGGTTTGGTCCAACAGTCTGTGCTCAAATTTTATCATCTGAGGATCCATTTTCATATTCCCGCAATTTTCAAGATATATATACATATTTTTTGTTTGGGTCAATTACTAAAAATAGTAACTTTTTGATTTTTTATCATTTATAGCAACATTATTTATTTTTTGTCACTAATAGTATCAATTTTTGTATTTTTTTCATATGAATAATATCAACTTTTGTATTTTGTATACTTAATAGCAATAACTTTTGTATTCTTTTTATCATTTATAGCAACAACTTTATTAAGTTTTGCTATAAATGATAAAATATGTAAAAGTTGATGCTATTAATGATAAAAATAAATAATGTTACTATAAATGCACAAAGTTGTTTCTATTTTTAGCAATTAGCCCTTTTTGTTTTTAGTGAAATGACATGAAGTCGAGAATTCCCTTCTATCAAGGTCAGTCTTAGGTAGAAATTTCCACCACTTTAGATTTTATTTTGAATTTCAAATATGTGGCAAAAAGATTGCTCGTATATAAAAACAATTCTTCGGTAATACTAGATGGTATACCACAATATGATAATTTTCTCTAAAGTGTGTGTATTTATATTTTGTGTGCTTCCAGCAGCATCAATATAGAAAAATTTGAAACCTGTTGTGATTGACATGAGGCGGGCAGAGATAGGTTGTTGCATTTGTTCAATCCACCATGTGGGTATGTCATTCCCATGAATTACAATCATCATCCGTTTTCTTTGAGCTATCGGTTCTTGGCTACTTAGATGGATAGATAATTCTCTTAACAAATCATGTTGTGTGACGTAATGCTCATTGCAATAGCCTTCTAGTTCACTAGCATCTTTCCTAAAAAAATAACACGAAAATCAGTTGATCAATGAAAAAATAACAGATTATTGCCTATATGGCTATATACAATATAAAAATAACAAGTTTTCACCTTGAGGGAATAAAACTCAAAAGATTTCTCGAAGAGAGCTCCAGAAGGAATTCATTGGTATACATTCCTTCTTCGTCTAACCCGTATAATTCCACCCACATATCCATAAGAGCAGGGGATGCAATCCGTTCATCTTCAGGAAAGGAACCCAAATCAAGAAAACAGTCCCTGGTGATAGGCAACCCTTCAAGTGCATCAACGCTGGCCTGAAGACTAAGCAACAGACGGCTATTTGATTGGAAAACAGATTGACCTTCGGACCATCTCTTCATAGTTGTTCTCCACTTGAGCACACCTTGCCCGCGTAGTGATGCCCCAATCACTGTCAGAGCCAACGGGAATCCCTTGCAGTATTTAACCATCTACACCGAAAACAAAGTTTATTCATGATATGATAATGCAAAATTGCTCAAATGTCAGGGACCAAGTAAAATATGTTTGAGACTCAACCTCGTTCACAAGCTCATCCGGAATGTTAATGGGATTCCCACCACATGGAAAAGCAGAACAACAAAAAAGGGTTTTTGCATCTTCGTCATTTAACAAGCTCAATTCATATGTGGAACCAAATCCTGGAAACAAAAACCTAGATGTGGCCAAGATTTTGTATCCTGGTATTGGGAACCTAAGATTATGAATAATGGATTCAGATTCGGACCACACATCATCCAGGACCAGTAATATGTTCTTCGATCCCCTTTGCCTCATCATGTTCTCAAGTTGGTTCTTTGCATCTTCATCATTTTGGAACACACTGTGCTTTACATGAAGGTGATGTGCAAATAGTTTTTGGACGATGGTGATAAGAGATGCCATTCTAGAAACAGTAACGTAAAATATGTTCTCCCCAAATATGCCTGTAAAAAAATACGAGCAGGCTCAACGACCAAGATGAAAAGCACATCAACAACTAACTGTAACATTTACATAGGGAAAAATTCAAATTATCATCACATTAAATCCGTACAAGATTACACACATCATATAATTTAGACATATAAACCAAACTTAATTCGCAAAACTATACAAAACTAACTCTCCACGGATATCATGTGAAATTTGCGAGAAATAAAAATTTAATAAGTTGTTGAATTGCAATTCCCTACCTGCGTCCAATTTGATTGCTATTTTCAGGCCATATTATTTTTGTTTGTCACTCTTTTCTCTACTATTGCACAAAGAACTAAAGTATGGATTTGGATGCAATACACTGTAGAGTTAATATGAATTTTTGAATGCATCATTCTTTCTTGCGGACTATCAACTCAAGCTAGTTAAGATGCCAAATTGCCAACAATTCGAATAAGAACAATAGTTTATACCTTTAATTTCATTATCATGGCAAAGCATCTTTGCCAATGTAGTCTTCCCACAACCTCCAGGAGCTGAAACCGTCAACACCTGGCTGTCATCTTTGAGCAGCCTTCGCTTCAATTCTTCAAGATGAAAATCCAAGCCAATGATGACATCTGGGAGCCCCGGAACGTTGCAAGAACCAGAGAACCCACCTGCACGTTCAGTGACGGCTGAAAGTATTTGATCCATTTTGTCTCCCAAAGCGTTGATCTCAATCCTTATCAAACTCCTCATGCTAGTACTCATTTTACCCTGCAATTCAATCTGAAAAAACCTAAACAGCTCATTGTCTAAGCGAACTAGCCGATTGGCATGAACAAATTTCTTGTACACATTCCAACATTTGATCCTGGAGCATTCCAGAACTACTTCTTTCCCGTTATCCACATAATAAATGAACATATTGGTCTCAATTTCCGGGCGGTCCAACACTTTGCTCAATCTTCCGCTTCCATAGAAGATTGGTAGAATGTTTCTTAGAGTGTTCTCGAGGCGCTTCAGTAATGTTTTGAAATTAGCCGTTATTTTCATTTGTGACGCTACTGCTTTCTGTAAATCCACCAATACTGCTTCTAAAGCCTCGTTAACATTTCTTGCAACCATCTGTAAAAACCACAATTAAAATTGACCTAAAATATATATCACAATTGAAAGTACAATCAAACCCTAGCAATCAAATTTCAACTTAGAAGTCAACAAAATTACGTATTCGATCCAATAGTGTGAAATTAAACAGAATCTTATGATCCTGAGTTCAGTAATTCAAATTCATGAAATGATTATGATTTATAAGCTATAAACTTCTGAATTATCATTTCGGTTTTACACATAGATAAAATGAAAATACCTAGAGATTTCCTGTGAATTAAAATATAATTCCGTTGCGCGTAAGTTGTGAACAAAACTTTCCTTTACGGTGACGACCGGAAGAAGGCTGCCGGAAGCTTGCATAAGCTGCTTCACGATGACCCATTTGTTATTGGCGCGTAAAGGGTTGTCATTATTCTTTTTGTTTCTCTTATAGTTTTATATTTAATATGAAAAAAACAACGTGTTTTATGTGTTTTGAGATTTAGGGTGTGTTTAGTTGATGAAAAATTGATATTTGTTTTCACTTTTACTTTTTCAGAATTTATTTTCATTATTACATTTCTAGAAAATTAGGAGAAAATTTTGAAAACGTGTTCATCACGTCCCTTGTTTTCACTTATGAAAATTAGAAAAATGGTTGAAAACTCCTTTAATGCATTTTCCAATTTCTATTATAAATTTAGAAAATGAAAACATTTAGAAAATGACAAAAAATTTAGAATAATGTCAAACTAAACATGTTTCAATTAAGCCCTGTTTTCGTTGAAAACAAAAACAGAAAACCGGCTTGTTTTCGTCAACTAAACGCAACCTTAGTCTCTCCGTGTTTTTTTCTCTAAGAAAGACCTTAAGTTATTGGTTTTAATCCGTTTTCTGAAAAAGTTTTAATTTTTTTCATAATTAATTTTTTCCATAAAAAACTAAAATGTTTTCACTATTTTTATCTGAAAAATCCACAAACTTAAATACTTTTTTGAGAAAATAAAAAAAATTCTAAAAATCACAAACAAAAATTTTATTTGTAAAAAATAACACTGAGGACTAAACCGTAAAAACATGAAAAACATGTTGTGTTTTTCCATATTAAACTCTCTACCAAACACCAAAAGAAAATAATTCGATAAGAAATACAAAGGAAGACGAAAAAGCCATTCGGAAGGACAAAAGAGAATTAGGAAAATTTTAAAACATTCTCCAATTTTCTATTATTTTCTTTAAAAAAAGTTTTGAAAATAAAATACGTTATAAATACATAGATTAATGAAGGGATTATTTTTAAAAACAAAAATTAATTGATTTTTAAAAGATTGATGGTCTATATTCATTATTCTGAAGTGATAAAAAGAGCAATTAAATTTCCAACCTTTTTTGTAAAGTAATAATGAATTTATGATTTAAAATAATTACCTAAAACTAAAAGAAATAAAATTAGTATGATTAGAAGATGACTTCAAATTACAGAATCAATAAATTATTATAAAAGATATGTTATATATTATAAAAATAAGGTGTTTTCGTATGTTAAGACGGGTGTAAGATCAATATTATTAAATGGTAAAGATACCGCAATATTAATAATTATAAATTCTAATAAAACTAGTTATTATATTAAAACTTTCTAATATTTTAATATTGTACTTAATATTTAGAAAAAATTATCTAAAGTGATTAAAAGTAATAGTATTCACATATTATAATAAATAATTTTGTTATAGATCAAAAATGAATTTAATTAAAAATAAAGAAATTCACATATGAAATATATAATCTTTTTAAAATAAAAGTAACAAGTCAAATACAAACCTTGATGAATTCTATTGATTTTTAATAGTTAAGCAAGCCTTAAATGTTGTTTATTATTCTCTTCATACATTATTTTCAAACGAACAATGTCATATATTAGACCCAGATCGAACATTTTGGGTCACAAACACACATGAGTTTAGAAACATTTGTTATAAACCGATTTAACCGTTAAGGTAATCGTCCCGCTAAACTATTAATTGTTAACTAAAACCAAATAGTGAAGAAATTTAATCAATGCATTGGTATGTTTGTAGGTATTAACCACCGTATACTCACTTCAATTCGCCTGCATAATAAACATGAATTGTTTGATTAAAACAATACACATAAAAAGAACAAATTTTAAAAAAAATTTTGAGTGGCCCAAATGTATGCGGCAAATCTGTGACTAAAGCGATGGTGCAAGACAATGGCATTTGGACGCAATTGGTGACATGACCTACAGTTGCGATGAAAGCTTACAACTGTGGTTACAACCAAAGTGCGTTGGCTTGAAAGAAAATTGAACAACAATTAATCTAAATGTATTTTACATGTGGGGGCAGGACGAGAAGAAGAAAGCAATAACTTTAAGCCTTTAAGGCTTTGATATCACATAGAATAATGAAAAGTTGAAAACCTCATAGATGTAATAAATTATAGGGATAACTGCGCAAAAAACCAAAAAGTTGTCAGTTTTTTGTGATTAAAACCCCAAATCATTTTTCGTTGTATAAAAAACCCCGAACTAACTAAAAATCAGTAAATCAAGGTTTTATCAATTGGTAACCGGTTGAAACCGGTTATTTATCATACGTGGACAGGTAAATAACCTACGTGGAATAATTTTTAATTGTTAAAACCGTTTTCCAAGTTTTACACTCATTTAAACCCTCGTTGATGATGTAATCCCGTTTAAAAATTACAATTAAAAATTATCAGCAAGTCTTTAAGTGATGTATAATAAATGGCAACCGGTTTCAACAGTTAAAATTTATTCCACGTAGGTTATTTACCGGTCCACGTAGGATTAATAACCGGTTTCAACCGGTTACCCATTGATAAAACCTTGATTTACTGATTTTTAGTTAGTTTGGGGTTTTCTATACAACGAAAAATGGTTTGAGGTTTTAATCACGAAAAACTGACAAGTTGTGGGTTTTTTGCGCAATTATCCCTAAATTATAATGATAAATATTTATAAAGTACAAGAAATATGAGAAACGCTAATTGACCCCAAAACCATTTATACAACAATCGGGCTTGATCAATTCAAAATTGGACTCTTGTTGGATTTTTACGGTTAAGAAATCGTTGTAAATAATTTAAAAGGTTATCCTCTGAATAATTGGTTGTGTTGGATGATGGGTAGTCTTAGATTTAGGTTCATGAATCGGATGGGGTTACTAGAAAGGTGGAAAATAGGCAACCAACTCAAGTAAACATTATGATTTGAGGCGTGTAGGCTTCTAACGTTAATAATGTCATCTACGATAGAAACTAGAAGTGATATAACTTTTTTTTTTTTTTTTTTAATTTTAGCAATGATCTTTTTCCTTCTATTAAAAAAATGACACTATTTTGGATGGAAAATAGGAACAACAATATATTCATTTTAACACATCTAAGCTACGTAGGATTTGGTATAATCAGACGAAGGTATATGATAAATGATATCCATGTTTGCAAGTATTTTATGGTTTATAGAAAAGTTAACACAATCTATCATACATTTAATATGATTGATGTCGGGATTGTATCGCCTATACATAACACAAACGAACAATACAAGATTTCATTTATAGCATCCACACGTTGAACAAATAATCAAATAAATGAACTTTATACCTTTTTTCAACTCTTGAGGGTATTGTATACACGATACAATTTCTATCCGAGACTTTTGCTTACAACGAAGTTGTTTGCCGATGCTAGCATCCACTAGAACAGATTGGATACGGTCACAAAACTCTTTCAAGACAACTTTAGTTTTTCCTCATAGAAGTGTAACGCTAGTCGATGCTCCTTCCTCTTTATATAGTAGACGCGTTATGTTCGCACCCTTTTCGTTGTTTTCATATTATTATTATTATTATATAAACATTATTTAATAGCGATAATAAATTTCAATGATGATTTTCACACTACATGTAATTTACAGTAAACTCTTAATTCTAATTATTCATATACCAATATTGTAAGCTCCGCAGTATATTCAATCACATAAATTATATATAGGTACTTCTAACATTCATAATAACATCGATATGTTTCATGATAAGATGAAGCTAATTATTAAAAAAGTTTACAATATGTTGATAATTATATTTGGTCAAGTAACTTATGGTATCATGTATTAACAATCAGTTAACAAATTATGAATTGTACGCGACTAGTTTCATTATTATCTAGTGTTTATTACGAAAAAAACCAACATGCTTTCATAGTTTTTGCGTTTTCATCCCTCAATGTTATTTTTTTTAGTTTTGTGAAATTTGACTATTAGACTCCGGTTTTAATTATTAAACCGGGTTTTAGAGACTGAAAAACCGGGTTCTAATATTCAATTTTCACAAAACCAAAAAGAAAATTTTAACATGAGGACTTTTATGGAAAAAAATAACATGGAAGGACGAAAACGCAAAAAACGTTAAAACATGTTGGTTTATTTCATAATAAACCCTATTATCTATATCTAATTAATGCACCACTAATCTTAATTTAAATCTTATAAGTGTGGGAAATTACATGGAATACTTCAGGATAGAGTGAAAGAAGGATTCTAAGTCTTCATGGTTAACAAGTCTCTTACTCATTATACATTATAGGTATAAGTGTATAACCCAATTTTTCATAAATGTTACACATGATCATGATGTTACAAAAAGGAAAAAGAAACTTTATCATATTTAGCTATATTTTATTATGTTTTATGCATAAGTCAAATGGTGAATAATATTTTTTCCCAAAGAAACAATAAGTAAATGCGCAAAACATCCAAATGTGAGACTATCAACACAAAGATGGCCTATTATATTCGCACAATTTTTTTCAAAATAACTTTTCATTGTTTTCATATCATTTTTTTATTGGGTTTATTACGAAAAAAATTAACATGTTTTCACGGTTTTTGAGTTTTCGTCTCTCAATGTTATTTTTTTAGTTTTGTGAAATTTGACTATTAGACCTTAATTTTAATTATTAAACCGGGTTTTTAGAGACTGAAAAAACAAGGTTCTAATATTCATTTTTCACTGAACCAAAAAAAAAATTTAACTTGAGATTATTTATAAAAAAAAACAAAATGAAGGAACGAAAACATAAAAAACGTGAAAAACATGTTGCTTATTTCATAATAAACCCATATTTATTTGGGTTATATTAATATCATGTCTTTGTAATTGACTAATTGCCAATATCGGTTTTGGGCTTGTTGGCCCATTGAAACTAGTGTAAAGTTGTTGAAACTTTTAGAAATGATACATACGTGCACGTAATGTAAATTTATTTGTAAATAAAGGATTAAAAAAATGATGTAAATGTTGTCGAATTGCGTACGTGTTTATTCAGATAAGAGACGCAGTTTTGTCTTGCTGATAGCAAGCATGTCAGCTGCGACTTTTATTTCTATGCATTTATATATAATACTATAACCCGTATATTATACAGATAATTTACATTGAGCGATAAACTTAATATTAGAAAAAGTTACCATTAAGATAAAATTTTAAATTGGTTTATATTTGATTGATTATACACTTTAGATTAATATCTTATTTGAAATGCTTTATCTTGTAATTTAATTTAGGGTTTAATATGAAAAAAATCAACATGTTTTTCAAGTTTTTGCGGTTTAGTCCCTCCGTGTTATTTTTGGAATTTTCTTTCTTTTTTCAAAAAAGTCTTCAAGTTTGTGGATTTTACGGAGAAAAATAGTGAAAACATATTTGTTTTTTGTCGAAAAATTCAGGATTGATTATGATATAAAACAAAACTTTTCGGAAAACCGAATTGAAAACAATAACTTGAATAATTTCTTAGGAAAAAATAACGCGGAGGGACTAAATCGCTAAAAAAATGAAAACATGTAGGTTTTTTTTCATATTAAACCCTATAATTTATTTAGAAAGAAAAATAGAGATATATTAAAAAATTTTAATATAATGAATTGAAAATTTGTAAAAATTTTCCAACATTTTAATATTTATATATAGATAAATACTTAAATAATAAGTAAATCATAACAAACTAATGTAAATATAAATTTAAGTTTAATTTTTATACATTTAAAAATTGGAAAAAAATCAAAATTGTTTTTTTTAAATCATCTTTATTATTAAGGTTTATTATGAAAAAATCCAACATGTTTTCACGTTTTGTCCCTCCATGTTATTTTTTTCATTAAAGTCCTCAAGTTAATTTTTTATTTTTGGTTTAGTGAAATTTGGACATTAGAACCCGGTTTTTCTGTTTTTAAAAACCCGGTTTACTGATTATAACCGGAGTTTAATGTTCAAATTTCACTAAACCAAAAATAAAAATTAACTTGAGGATTTTTATAAATAAAATAACATAGAGGGACGAAAACGCAAAAAATATGCAAATATGTTGGTTTTTTTCATAATAAACCCTTAATATTAATACCAAATTTGTTATATTATATAATCATAGTAAAAATATAATAAATTTTTTTAAATAAAAATACATGTATCATTAGTATAGGATGACAAGTGGCGTCATAAAATAAAAACAAGTTGCATCTAGTTAATTATTTATTAGGATTTATGGATAGATTATAAGATATAAATAAAAAAATATATAACATATGTATCCAAGATAAGTCATAAATTAAAAATGACTCTTTACACACAATATTGTTGTTTTATTGCTAGCTATCATCCTTATTTCAAAATTAAAACTTTTAAACATTATCTACTTTAAGCTATAGAAAATGCAATGTACAATTGACCATGAGTGAAAGTCGACTATTTTAGAAACAAACAAACATTCGATAATAACGTCTTTGGCTTTTATTGTGAGTAAATAATATATAGAATTAAAAAATAGAATTAAATATGTATCTTGCTTCTAGATTGAAACTTTAACAAACGAAGGAACCGTACATTTAATTTTAAGTAAATAAAAGTATATAAAACAAAATATTGAATTAAATATTAAGTTACACATTAATAAAGCAAAAATTGACATCTATTTAGTTAATTATTAGAATAGATAGATGTGTTACATTAGTATTATATTTAATAAATAATTATCTTCAATAACATATAAACTTAAAATATTACTATAAAAGACAATATACACTAGTGATATTAAATAGAAATAAAGAAATTATGATAATTATAAAAAATGATAATAATTCTATTATATTCTAATTATTATAAATAAGTAGTTAAAATCTAATGATAACGGTCAAAATATATACTAAAGAAGTTATATAAAATACTTTAAAATAAATCAATCTAGGTAAAATTAGTTAATTAGGTGTTATATTTAAAAGTAATTAATTGAATTCACTCTCATTAATAGAACTTAGATTACATAGTAATTAATTTTATTTTTTAAAAATCATTTAAATGTGTAACTGAAAGAGATTTAGAGTCTGGTTATAATTGCTAAATTAGACTTTTTTAAAAACTGAAAAACCGGGTTCAAACAGTCAGATTTCATCAAACCAGAAAGAAAAAATTGACTTGAGGTTTTTTCTAAAAAAATTAACATGAATGGATGAAAACGCAAAAAAACGTAAAAACATGTTCGTTTTTTTGTAATAAACATTTTTGAGTGCAACATAATAATGGGACTTTGAATTGTGCTCTTATGTGCATACTAGAATATCATGTTTCCAAGACATTCAAAAAAACTTATTTTATTTGGACTAATAATAGGTGTAACAAAAGTAATTGGATTTGGGCTTCTTGGATCTTAAAAACATTGGTCTATTGTTGACAATTATGTTTTTTTTTTTTTTTTTCCGTCTGTTAGATTTTTGGTAGATCGAGTTTTCTTCTCTCTCGGTAGACTCTTGTTTTGTTTGTTCTTGGTGGCTGGTGACATTTTTTTGGTGTTTGAATAATATTCAACCTTTCAAAATATAAATAAAAAAAGATTCAACCCCTCGATCCAACTCATTCATTCATTTTGTTATCCCAAGTTAATTGAACTTTATTGAATGTTGGTTCATCATTTAACTATATATATATATATATATATATATATATATCTCATGTCTTCCTCAAAACTATCTTTGGTGCATAATATATATTTGTAAATGCATGAGACAACTCAATAACTTATGTTTTGTTTGGAACTTGTAACACATTCTTTGTGCTCATTATCCGGTCCACGCGGAAATGGTAGGTCAGTGTTCTATACTTCCGTCAACTATAATGAAATTTCGGATAATTCACCTAGTTGATATTTGAAATAGACTCACACAAAAAGTCATTCCAAGAAACCAAAAAATATTAATATCTTATGTTATAGATTTGCACAAATTGAAATTTCGAAGAAATTCATTTGGAATATTATAGATATTCATAAACATAATAATTAATTGAATATGAAATTACAAGCAATGTTACACACGCCATAGAGATCGAACATCATGGAGTTGGTACTTGGTTGGTCACAAATTAATGATGGCGTTTTCCTATATATATAAAATATTGTTAGATAGATATCTCATTTCATTTTCATTTTGGGGGAAATTTTTGGATCCATCATAATGAAAAAGAACGAAGTGCTGTTTTCTTTAATTATATCAATAAACAATCAAATAATACTTGTAATGGTTTTGCTTTTGATCGGTAGATTCTAGTAAGAATTTAAAATATTATGATATAAAGTTACAAATTTTTATTAATAATATTATCAACTCAATTTTTATCATATAATGTATTGATTTGATTATTTATGTTTGTATTTTCAAAATTATCAATATAACTATGGACAAACATGATGTCAAGCAGGCAGAGAAGCAGCTGACTTATTTTATTACTTTATATATATTATATAACATTTTTGTTTTCCTGTGATAACTTTTGATATATTGAATTTTATAAAAATTTGAATATATCATTTGATCGCATTATTTTTGTCTACATTCTGATATTTGTCATCGTCGGAACCATCTTCATTAAACAGGCAGACATGCAGCTGCATAAATATTTTATTTTATATATTATATATAATTGTTTTGTTTTTCAATTAAAATGTACGATGTATTACTTTTTATAAAATTCCAAATATATCATTATGATTATTTTCCTTTTATCTATGTTTTAGAATAAACTTGTATTTCGTCTCAGACTATTTTAAAATGACAAAAATATTATTATTTAATTGATCAATCGATCGCACTCTTTCATTCACCGAATAGTAAAGTTAGGTGGCTGACAAGTAAACGATTAATTTTTTAAATTACTTTATACATGATATATAACATTTTTGTTTTCATGTGATAAACTTTGATATATTATATTTTATTAAAATTAAAAATTAATTATTATGATCACATCATTTTAATCTACATTTTAATATAAAACTTGTTACCGTCAGAACAATTTTTATCAGGCACGTATGTATGCAGCTAATTAATTATTTTATTTCATACATAATATATAATCGGTTTGTTTATGTGTTATAACGTTTGATATAGTATATTATACAAAATGACGAATATATCATTATGATTGCATTATTTTTTTACATTCAAACATAAAATTGTTTTTCGTCTCAACTATTTTTAAAATGACAAATTATTTATTATTTAGTTGGTTGATCAATCACATTTTTACCATTTATAAACTTAGATAAAAAGAAGATAGTGATCTTCGGGTAAAAATCATGATCGGTAGCTAATGTTATTTTTATTATTTTAAAGTGATATATTTATAAAAACACAATTTATGATCCTGCTGCAAAACGCGAGTTAAACAAATTTTGTATTTTTTTTATGCAAGTACAATTTATCTTACATTTTAATTTATTATGCTATGATTTTAGGAAATTATTATATACATCCAATAAATTTAAAATTGTGTATGCTAATTAAAAAAGATTTAGGGTACTGGATCGGATCCTCCACTTTTATTCTTTCCCCTGTTTCTTAGCCTCACAAACGCACTCACACACACCAAACATACGCACACTCCCCTCTCTCTGTCCTCATCGACCGACGACAACCACCGCCGCTAGCTCTCTCCGCCGGCGACCCCCGCAACCACCAACTTCACCTACTCGTCTCACTACTGTTTGCTATTACTCGCTCGATCTACCTCTCTGCTGTTCGTCGACGGCCAAACCCTAGCCACCGCCGCCGCCGTCGCCTGACCACCACTCTCCTCACTACTCCGCCTCTCTCCCTCGACAGTCGACACTCACCTCGCGTACTCATCTCTCGACGCTCACACACTCATATCTGCAATCGGCTACCGCAACCAAACCCTATCTCTCTCCCTCCCGGCTGCCACCACCACACAACCACCACCGCTGAATAGGGCCGTTGCGGGCGTCCCTGGTGCAGCGCTGCCACTAGAACCAGAATCGCCACCGCCGCCCAAAACCCTACTCAGGTATTATTTTTATCTCGTTTTTACTTTTGATTTGCTTCAGATTTCGCATATGTAGCACTTGTAACAAATCAATTTCTAGATACCTTGACTCTGTTTTAAAATCATTTGCTTAAATCCTCTATCTGGTATTCTTTTAATTTTTTTCTTCCATGTGAGGTTATTTGGGTTTATGTGTTGTGTATGTGGTCAGATATATTTTTTACGATTACATGAAACTTAGCATTCCACCTTACAAATAGGTTGTTTCCATGATTGAAATAACAATCGCGTATATTAGAACAATTTGATATTTTGCCAGAAATAGTTGAAACTTTGAAGGTAACTTTACAACTTGTGATTAGAAAATGGGTAGTTACAACACCTGTGGAGCATGATTTAGTAGATTAGTGGTGGAATAAAAATTTTTCTAAGCATTTCTACTTAAGAAAATCAAATTTTTAGTCCATTCCAACACATTTCAACCTTAAGATACAAATAATGTTTAAATGAAACCACCATCATCAATGGATTAATATTATCCCAAACTGACATTCACATATTCAAGCATTTTCTATTAATATGACAAGAAATAATGGTTTGACCTATAAGCAACCCGTGAACTTACTTTCTTTGACAACAAAGAACTCATGGGTTCATTCAAACCAAACTTTATCAAACGATGTAAAAACATAGTAAATTTTCTTTATTTATCTAAATTCCTTACCTTATGCTTTTGGTTTGAAAGTTGGGATACAATTTCCACGAGCAGAAATCAATACTTTGCACCAAAAACGATCAATTGCTTGATCCAAACTTGTCGTAGTGTCGAATGAAAGCGATTTTCTTGTCATTTATCTAACACGACACCATCCAATAATCATTTAATTTGACCCCCAAATCAAAATCTTAACTCTTTCATGAATGACATAGCTATTGTATAACATTTTTATGACAATAAGATAACAAAAATAAGATGTATAATGAAATACAAACCAAGACCAATCAACACCGAACCACAAGAATCATTACAAACAATAATAAAATGAAATTAATTGGGTCTCACACTCTCACGCCAATATATAACTATGCTTGTACTTGCTAATTAACATCATTAATTTTATTGCCCATTTCATATATCTATATTGTGAAACACACTAAATAAAAATTCATTGAAATTTACGAAGAAATGATGAAAGACATACCGGATAAGGTATGAATTTGAGACGACTTCATCAAATAGCCAAAGTTTCCTCCTTCCATTTGCAGCCAAGAACTCGATCTAAACATGTGATACAATAGTTGGTCTATCATCTAGAATTGTCATACAGAAACAACAATGGAGCTATGACTGCTAGGAGGGGGAAGGGGGTTAGGAACAGGGAAGAATGAATAAGAGAATGCAAATTAAAAAATAATTAACACCATATGGTGCAACAAACTCAAATGATAGACGTAGAATCATAGATGGATATGAACGATGAAATTCTTACCTGTGCTAAGTTTCATGTGTGCACAATGTGGGTTTCATATAAATGTGTAATTCATTATTTATAATTCAACTAAATTTAGTAAAATGTAGACAAAACTTAAAAGTGTTTTACCTGTTTAGTAGAAATTGATAGTTTTTTAATTTCATAATGTTCTGATTATCTTTAGATGCCAAGAAAAAAGATCTATTTTTTTAGGGGAAATAGCGCAAAAAACCTCTAAGTTGGATCATTTTTGCGATTAAAACCCCCAACCATTTTTCATTGCACAAAAAACCTCCAACCGGTTAAAACTTTGTAAATTTGGGTTTTTTTCAAAAATTCTGACTTGCAACCGGTTTAGCCGGTTGCAACTTGATAACGTGTACAAATTTTAAATAGATTTTTGCGTAAAAAACCTCAAACTTGTTTAGTTTTTTCAATTAAAACCCCAAATCAATTTTCATTTGATAAAAACCCTCCAACCAATAAAGATAATTAAAATTGAGTCTTCACTGATTGTATTTTAATGACATGAATATTTATTAAAATTTTATTTATTAAACATAAAATTCGTTTCCCAATGAAACCTCCACCCTCTAGGCTAGCGAACCTCACTGCTCTGTCTGATCATATTCGAAAGCTAAAATGGAACATAAATAAACGAAATTGAACATAAAGTTGAAGCTAAAAATGCAACTCGTAAACACGAAATGAAATTGATTCAATCGGCACAATTGAAGTTAAAATTCAAAATTAAACGGCAAAAGTTAATCGAACATACATACATAAAATAAACAACACTGAACATAAAGAGGGGATAGAGTAATCGGAGTTGTGGGAGGTAGAGAAGAAGAGAAAAGGTAAATATTATTGTTGGTTAGAGGTGAAAAAAAATAGTTAAGGGTTTTAATCGAAAAAGTCACCAATTTCGGGGTTTTTTATGCAAAAATTCACTATAAGAATTATATATGTAGTGCCACGTAGGCGCCACGTAAGTCGGGTTTGCCATGTGGACGCCACGTGTGTGCCATGTAAGCATATCAACCTATTATAACCGGTAATGTCCTAATTTCAAAAGATTTTACCGGTTAGAGGTTTTTTGTGCAACGAAAAATGGTTAGGGGTTTTAATCACAAAAATGGTCCAACTTTAGGGTTTTTTGCGCAATTATCCCATTTTTTTACTACTTTGTTGAAGCAGATTTTGAAAATCATTGATTCTCTCTCTAAATGGAGTTGAAACCCATGCTTAATCAATAGTTACTTTTTTTTCTTCATAAATATGTAGGTAAATATAAGTAATTATATTATGAAAAACATTATAAAACATGGATTTCTTCATGATTGTCTTTTCAAGTAAAGTAGATTTAAGATGAAACTTAATTTGATTATTTTCTTACCATCTAGAGCATTAGTAGAGCTTTCATTATTTTCAACATCTGCGTATTTCGTCTCCTGCAATAAGAAAACAAAATACATTGGAACGATATTCTTGAAAACATAACTTGACAAACGGAATCAAAGATTATTAAAAAATGCGCAACTTAGAATCATAAGTCTTATGCTAAATTATCATTAGGTGGTTGATTTCGTGCTTCATGTTTTAAAGCAGCATTGTTTCTTCCCTATAAATGGTTTGAAACATTCTAATAGCAATGCTACGCGATACAGATTCATGAAATCATTCGTATAAGAAAGGACAGAGATTCATTAGCACATTTGAAACATATTTATACATGTATTTTTTGACAGAAAAATAAATAAAGATTATTTACCTTTGTATGATGTTCTTGGTATACAGAATTTGCTTGATTCAAATGTAAAACGATTACCAAATTATTTTCAATTTGTAGGCAATCACCCCACATAATTCTCAATCAGTTTTATTTGTGTTAAATTTGAATTTTAAAAGTTTTCATTATCTTTTATTTCTTTGGTCCTGCAACCTATCTCCACGTCACCATTTTTCTAGCATATTTTGTTAGACATCAATTTAGACGATCTTAGTTTTCATTATCTTTTATTTCTTTACTGATATATAGATAACATGTGTGTGTATGACTATAAACATTGATATTACTTGTATAAACAAAAATGTCAATATAATAGTATAAGTATTTGGGAGTTGGGGTTGTTTTACTTAATTATTCCTAAGAATTACCATACTAAAAACCAATAGTTCTAGACCTACTGTTTTGATGTCTCACTGGTCAACTGCCGAACAACCCTTGGTCCCATTTAGGTTTTGTTTTCCACTATCTTTGTTTTTGGTTTTGAAAAAACTACACATTCGATATATATGAATAACTAATGTATTACATAATGTATAGTACATATTTATAAAAATTGGAAACCTTATTTAAAGAACCTTTCACAATATATAAATATATAAATAAATAATAAATATAGCTTGACCTAATGAATTATTTAGAAAAATAATGTGTCCAACTCATGCTCTCTTCACTTTGATTGTCTGTGGCCCGTACCCACTCACGTTTCAAAATCACTTCCCAGATCCAAGTGGAAACCCTATCTATCGTCTCTCCGCCCTACCAATCGCCTCCGCTGCTCCTCTCGGTTGGTTCGTGCCACCGCTTTAACATAATTTTATAAACATAGAATGTTATAGCAACATAGATAAGATATAGTAAAATAAATCTACTGTGAAATATATTACAAAACCTGGATTTCTTCATGATTTGGCACTTTGACTGAAATGTTTTTGACAACATCCATCCTTCTATGAGATGTATATGTATTCATGCAATGATTCAACAGAAACATCAAAAGATCACATAAACAATAGTCATTTATGCAGTCAATGTGTTTAATGTGTCTTGAATATGTGCAAAAACCAAGAATAGAATGATCACAACAACTAAAAAAAAGAGAAGCATTGGAACTTAAAAACTCATTGTTTTTTATAAATACAAGGTGAAACAGGATATTAGATTCACCTTCATGATTCCCTTGCATGTTGTGGAGATGAGATGAAAGAACTGCAATTCATATTGATTCCCATATTATAAAATTTTCAATATTTTTATACGTATTTTTTCAATATTTTGAATGTAGAGTATGTTGACAAAAACAATGACTATATATAATATGAAATTCATATTCGTATTTTTTTCCAGCATATTTTATCTCAGAGTTTGTTACATTTAATGGATGATGATTTATTCCTTTAATGTAATTTTCAGGTTTGAAACATTTAAATAAGGGATAATCTGTTGAACCGGTGATTGAAAGTTCTACTTTTAGGTAAGTTTTTAAATTTCCTATCTATTCTGTTGTGATATCATCCATATTTTTCTGCATATTATTTTATCAAAGTTTTAAATAATGGATAATCTTATCTCACCTTTGTTACATTTAAATGATGATGATATTTATCTTTTTTCCAGATTTCACTCCCTTTTTTTTTTTGCCTTTTCTGTTTCCAGAATCATGCCATTGCAAATATTCCAGGTTTCAATTTTTTTTGCTGCAATTATTGACGTTTTTTTTGGAGTTTTTATATTTTTAAACAAATGGTTAATGATGAAGTTATTTCTAGCAGCTTATCAAGAGTATTTTTAATTGGCACATAGGTTAAAACTCATTCTTATTAATTTATTTTTCTACATATTTTGTTGCATTTTTTTACATTTCTGTTGTGATTTATCCAGAAATTTTTTATTTTGATGACCATATGATGGAAATATTTATTTTTAGCTGTTAATTAATCTGATGGAAATATTTATTTTTAGCTGTGAATTTTTTTCAGTATCTCCTATTTTTTAGTAAAATAACGAAATATTGCAATTTTTTATTGCTTTGCAGGTTATTATTTCTAGCAACTTATCAAAAGCATTATTAATTGGCACATAGGTTAGAACTCATTCTTATCCATTTATTTTCTGCAGATTTTCTTGTTTTTTTTACGTGATTTATCCAGAATTATAGCCAATCCCAAACCAGCCTTTAAAATCTGAATTATAGCCAATCCCAAACCAGCCTTTAAAATCTGAATTATACCCAATGAGATGTTGCCAAATCAGCATTAAAAGTAGGAATTATAACCAATAATAGAACGCCACGTCAGCTTTTTTTCTCTCTGCTCCGTCGGCAATATATATATATAATTGTAATCCCATTCTTTCCCGTTAGCTGACGTTTAGTTCGTGGAATTGAATTCGATAGAATTCAAATTTAAATTTTATTTGTTTAGGAATTTTTATAACTAAATGTTAAATTTTTTATATATTCCATCAAATTTTTTGTTTATAAGAATTTGACATTTATCCCAACTCATACATGAGTTAAATTCCAACTCATACAAGAATTAAATTCCAACCTATATCTCTGACCAATACTAAAAACTAGGGGTAAGAGACGGGTACCATTTTTCGAACCCGAACCGGTACCGTACTGACCGATACCGAATTAATATATTCGGTCCGGTACTCAATTTTTAAATTAGCTAAAATTCGGTATTCAGTACCATATTTATCCCGAATATCCCGATCCCAAACCGAATATATAAATTAGCTAAAATTTGGTATTTGTAACTTTAAAACGTTAAACTTTGTTCAGTATTTGATATTCGGTTTTCGCGTTGATATTCGGGTGCAATATTTGGTGATGTATGTTTGGTATTTGATATATTTTCCTTATTCGGTCTCAATGCGTGATTGACACCCCAGAACCGGAACCGACACCGTATAAAATTATACGGTTCGGTATTCGGTTCTTTCAAAACTAATAATTAGGTTCGGTATTCTCGGGATCGGTACCGGTACCGGTTCGGTACGGTCCGGTACCGAGCTCACCCCTGTTAAAAACTATATTTTAATAAGGGATAATTACGTAAAAAACCTTAAAGTTGGACCATTTTTGTGATTAAAACCCCTAACCATTTTTTGTTGCACAAAAAACCTCTAACCGGTAAAATCTTTTGAAATTAGGACTTGACCGGTTATAATAGGTTGCTATGCTTACATGGCACACACGTGGCGTCCACATGGCAAACCCGACTTATGTGGCGCCTACGTGGCACTACATGTATAATTCTTAAACTGAAAGTTTTGCATAAAAAACCCCGAAATTGGTGACTTTTTCGATTAAAACCCTTAACTATATTTTTTTTCTCACCGCTAACCAACAATAATATTTACCTTTTCTCTACCTCCGGCAACTCCGATTACTCTATATCCTCTTTATGTTCAGTGCTGTTTATTTTATGTATGTATGTTCGATTAACTTTTGTCGCTTAATCTTGAATTTTAACATCAATTGTGCCCATGGAATCGATTTCATTTTGTGTTCACGAGTTGCATTTTTAGGTTCAGCTTTATATTCAGTTTCATTTATTTATATTTCATTTTAGCATCTGAATATGATCAGTCAAAGCAGTGAGTTTGCTAGCCTAGAGGATGAAGGTTTCATTGGGAAACGAATTCTTTGTTTGATAAATAAAAGTTTAATTAATATTCATGTCATCAAAATGCAATCAGTGAAAACTCAATTTTAATTATCTTTGTTGGTTGGAGATTTTTTATCAAATTAAAAATGACTTGGGGTTTTAATTGAAAAAACTAAGCAAGTTGGAGATTTTTTACGCAAAAATCTATTTAAAAGTTTTACACGTCATCAAGTTGCAACCGGCTAAACCGGTTGCAAGTCATATTTTTTGAAAAAAGCCCAAATTTACAAAGTTTTAACCAGTTGGAGGTTTTTTGTGCAATGAAAAATGGTTGGGGGTTTTAATCGCAAAAATGGTCCAACTTATAGGTTTTTTACGCAATTTCCCCTTTTAATAACTAAAATTCAAATTCCAATTCATTCGAATGGTTCGACACCTGTTAACGTGTGTGCTACCATGTGCCCTAAGGTGTTGGGCCTGGCGATAGGAATTGTGATGTGTAACGCAAACTATATATGGGGGCACCTTAGTTTGGCTGGAGCTTGTTAAAATCGAACTTTTAACGACTCGACTCACATGTAGGTCGGCTCATCGCACCGACTAATACGTGTCAACCATGAACGAAGGAACACATGTAGCTCGACTCAACTACACTGATTAGTAGCGTCAACCAGGAACGAAGGAACACGATTACACAAATAAACACTGAAACTATGGTTTAATGCCCGTATGCGTAATGATTTTTGCGTAAACTTTAGGTAACCGGTAACCATTTTGAACTCTTAAAAGTGCGTGTTTATGCAATAAACTCTAAACTTCTTTCTAATATGAGCAATCATCTTCATTTTTTTATGGGCCAATGCAATTAACTAATAGTGGTAAGAATTTGGAAAGAGATGCATGTCCAATTGTACGTGTCTATATTTAACCATCACTTCAGCACTTCTTAGATCACACATTTCTTTCAATATAAGTTAAAAATAAATTCTTTAGGTAAAAACCGTTTCTTTCACAAATGAAAGATACATATTTACAGTAAACATTATTACACTTACATTTACAAGGGGGGTAGGGTAGCTATTCAACTTTTTTCTCCTTGTGCTCCATTTTGCCTGAGTTGACTTTGACTTTAGTTTGAAGTTTCTGCATCTTCTTCTCCATGATGCTGTAAAATTTCATGCTCTGCATCTGTAATCTCTCTCCATATTCCCTTATCTTATTGTCGTATTTCACCCATATTACAGGCACACTCATACCCATCATTATCCCTGTCAACCTCAAACTTTAATTACTTATCCAAGTCATTAACTCGTAGGTGCAGGGCCATCCCGTTAATTTTGAAGGCCTTGTGCTTGTGATTACAACATAGACTCTTAAACATTTTCATCAATAAATTGGTTATTTTGAGACTTAATTTTAATAGGTAAATTACCGGAAGTCATGAACAGTAAAAAAAGAATTAGTGAAAAATTAATATAAATAATATAAATCAAATTAATTTTGATATGAATTCCATTTTAACGC